>JAVIAB010000117.1:75849709-76277209 GCA_032433765.1 Megaustenia siamemsis
AACTAAAGGGCAAATTAGACACGGTAAGTAACACAAGGAAAACTTTGCCAATATTCTCAAGTAGGTAAAGGTTGTTATTAGGTAAAGGCTGTACATTCATACATTTTAGTTCAGGCTACATCTTTGACTAAGATGTGCTGGTAGTAAGTTGTGATACAAGTAATATACTCTGTCTGAGTACTTGGAGATGTTTCAGGAGACACGACAAGATGATGTCAACAGTTACAGCACTTTAGTTACAGCACTTTAGTTACAGCACTTTAGTTACAGCACTTTAGTTACAGCACTTTAGTTACAGCACTTTAGTTACAGCACTTTAGTTACAGCACTTTAGTTACAGCACTTTAGTTACATCATCTAAATACACGTCAACGGTTGTTTGCTCTCTTGTATTTGTTGTTAGGATCATCATCACTGCACACCGGACGACTCCATAGGTGCTCCGAAATCCCTTTCGAGAATCTCGATACAATCCGAGGAGAATCCTGACCCACGTACACGAACTCCGTAGCACGGCCTGGGATCCATTGTGGGGGTAGGTTTCTGCTGACAATCTTACCGGACATCGGCCATTTTTATGACCTTGACTTTTCAATGTTCACTGTCAAGAGATCACTAACGCGCGCGAGTGAACACGTGACATTCTGTTCTTTACCGTTGTGCGAGACAGCCAGTCATCGGAGCTACCCAAGAGATCATGGGAGGAGTGTGACGTCATAAAGGAACCTCAGATTAATTTTTCCTGTATTTGAAAAAATCACCACCGCTTTTGGGAGGTTTTGAACCTGGGTCCTTTCTGTCCCGTCACCGACGTCGTACCTCTAGACCACACTTCTGGTGGGTTATCAACCCGGGTCCTTTCTGTCCTGTCACCGACGTCGTACCTCTAGACCACACTTCTGGTGGGTTATCAACCCGGGTCCTTTCTGTCCTGTCACTGACGTCGTACCTCTAGACCACACTTCTGGTGGGTTATCAACCCGGGTCCTTTCTGTCCTGTCACTGACGTCGTACCTCTTGACCACACTTCTGGTGGGTTATCAACCCGGGTCCTTTCTGTCCTGTCACTAACGTCGTACCTCTAGACCACACTTCTGGTGGGTTATCAACCCGGGTCCTTTCTGTCCTGTCACTGACGTCGTACCTCTAGACCACACTTCTGGTGGGTTATCAACCCGGGTCCTTTCTGTCCTGTCACCGACGTCGTACCTCTAGACCACACTTCTGGTGGGTTATCAACCCGGGTCCTTTCTGTCCCGTCACCGACGTCGTACCTCTAGACCACACTTCTGGTGGGTTATCAACCCGGGTCCTTTCTGTCCTGTCACTGACGTCGTACCTCTAGATCACACTTCTGGTGGGTTATCAACCCGGGTCCTTTCTGTCCTGTCACTGACGTCGTACCTCTAGATCACACTTCTGGTGGGTTATCAACCCGGGTCCTTTCTGTCCTGTCACTGACGTCGTACCTCTAGACCACACTTCTGGTGGGTTATCAACCCGGGTCCTTTCTGTCCCGTCACCGACGTCGTACCACTAGACCACACTTCTGGTGGGTTATCAACCCGGGTCCTTTCTGTCCTGTCACTGACGTCGTACCTCTAGACCACACTTCTGGTGGGTTATCAACCCGGGTCCTTTCTGTCCTGTCACTGACGTCGTACCTCTAGATCACACTTCTGGTGGGTTATCAACCCGGGTCCTTTCTGTCCTGTCACTGACGTCGTACCTCTAGATCACACTTCTGGTGGGTTATCAACCCGGGTCCTTTCTGTCCCGTCACCGACGTCGTACCTCTAGACCACACTTCTGGTGGGTTATCAACCCGGGTCCGTTCTGTCCCGTCACCGACGTCGTACCTCTAGACCACACTTCTGGTGGGTTATCAACCCGGGTCCTTTCTGTCCAGTCACCGACGTCGTACCTCTAGACCACACTTCTGGTGGGTTATCAACCCGGGTCCTTTCTGTCCTGTCACTGACGTCGTACCTCTAGATCACACTTCTGGTGGGTTATCAACCCGGGTCCTTTCTGTCCCGTCACTGACGTCGTACCTCTAGACCACACTTCTGGTGGGTTATCAACCCATGTCCATTCTGTCCCGTCACTGACGTCGTACCTCTAGACCACACTTCTGGTGGGTCATCAACCCGGGTCCTTTCTGTCCTGTCACTGACGTCGTACCTCTAGACCACACTTCTGGTGGGTTATCAACCCATGTCCTTTCTGTCCTGTCACTGACGTCGTACCTCTAGACCACACTTCTGATGGGTTATCAACCCGGGTCCTTTCTGTCCTGTCACTGACGTCGTACCTCTAGATTAGCCAGCCATTGTTACGTATCCAATATACAAACATTACGGCATGTACATGATCGGTGCTGTACGTGATTACTTCTGTACGTGATTGATTATGTACGTGGTTGAATCAGTATGTGATATAACGACGGTAAACGGAAATTTGTTATCATGAAGTCCATAACTTCAGTTGGAACAAAGGCCATCAAGATGACGCGTGTACAAGTCTAGACTAGTGACAGGATTTTGTGGAGACGCTTAGTTAACATGGCAAAGCCTGGCATTTCTCGACGCGTGGGTTATTGTCTTGTCCAACTTGTTCCTTTCTCATATTTGGTCTTATTAATTTACTTTGTTTACAAAAGGCTGGTATCCGATTGGATTAGGACCATCAAATCAGGTGGATGTGGATTTTGTTCCCAATAGGATCCATTTGTCTTTTCTCTGTGGGGGTAAAATGAAAACATTGATCTGAACCCCAGACGGGGACTAAACTTGCACATGCGACCTTTATTCTTCATCTCCAGCAGGAGAAGGGCGGCAGAGTCGAGATTGCGGTGCAGCTACTACAAGATAGTTCTTAATTAGTCGACGTGATTCAGCTCAAAAGTAGACTTTTTGTTGTTTCACTCACCAATCTTTATTAGGGATGCAAGCATCGGTGCACTCACTCATTATCTATCACTGCCTATACTTTACTCGTACATTACCTATCACTGCCTATACTTTACTCGTACATTACCTATCACTGCCTATACTTTACTCGTACATTACCTATCATTGTCTATACTTTACTCGTACATTACCTATCACTGCCTATACTTTACTCGTACATTACCTATCACTGCCTATACTTTACTCGTACTTACCTATCATTGTCTATACTTTACTCGAACATTACCTATCACTGCCTATACTTTAATAAGAGAAATGGCAATGCAACAAAGATCTCATCTACAATGGGATGAATTCAAGACTAATATTTTGATATGAGAGAAGTGGCAATGCAACCAAAGATCTTATCTACAATTAGGAAGAGTAGATGGACATGTGTTGAGAAGAGACAACAACATAATTCCAAAACAGGCTCTACTATGGGAAACTTCAGGGTACTGAAAAAGAGGAAGACTTAGAGGGACACTAAAAGAACACTTATAAGAGAAGCAAAGTTGGCAGGCATAGACTCATGAGATAAGATCGAACATCTCGACAAGAATAGAGATGGGTGGGGGAGGGGTGGCTACAAACACAAGCTCTATGTGACGTCACGTGGAGCTGGCGGGATCAAGATCAAGTTAAATATGCATTCACTTGTACATGCGTAAATGTGCACGTGTGTTCACTTATTCGTGTACACACTATAATATGCATTCACTTGCACATGCGTAAATGTGTACGTGTGCTCACTTATTCGTGTACCCACTATAATATGCATTCACTTGTACATGCGTAAATGTGTACGTGTGTTCACTTATTCGTGTACCCACTATAATATGCATTCACTCGTACATGTCATCGATTGAACGTGTGATCTGACATAGTCAACTATAGATTTTCAACGGCAGCAGAAAATCAAACCGGAAAACCCTTCCACCGGCGCGACGTGTTCAACTATCGGACGAAGTATACGGCTGACGTCATTATTTCCAACACCAACCACCCATACTCACAAAACTAAAAGCCTCACGTTAATTGGTCGTTTTCTGCGAATTCGCTCTGAGTCCGCAGGCCTAAGACAAATCTATAGTTGGCTGTAGCTGAGAGTAGTTCCTAACAGCCACGCCCTCTATAGCTCTATTGTGTAGCTCCTATTATGTTAAGTTTACATGCCAATCATCAACACAACAGATACACTCAGGATAATTTATCCAGCAGATTTATTATTTGGATGTCTGACGGTGATATTGATTTATTTTGCCATTTGTTGCTTTTTTGTCATTAAATTGGTCTTTTTTTCTTCTTCTTCTCTGTGGAGAATCAAACAATGTGTGGCTGGAACTCTTTGTAGAGCTATAGAGCTCACATCTCAGCAGATTATAGCTCAACAGCTCATAGCTCAACAGCTCGCAGCTCAGCAGCTCACAGCTCAACAGTTCACAGCTCAACAGCTCATAGATTAACAGTTCACAGTTCACCAACTCATAGCCTAACAGCTCATAGCTCACAGCTCACAGCTCAACAGCTCATAGCTCAACAGCTCATAGCTCAACAGCTCGCAGCTCAGCAGCTCACAGCTCAACAGTTCACAGCTCAACAGCTCATAGATTAACAGTTCACAGTTCACCAACTCATAGCCTAACAGCTCATAGCTCAACAGCTCACAGCTCAACAGCTTATAGCTTAACAGCTCACAGCTCAACAACTCATAGCCCAACAGCTCACAGCTCAACAGCTCATAGCTCAACAGCTCGCAGCTCAGCAGCTCACAGCTCAACAGTTCACAGCTCAACAGCTCATAGATTAACAGTTCACAGTTCACCAACTCATAGCCTAACAGCTCATAGCTCAACAGCTCACAGCTCAACAGCTTATAGCTTAACAGCTCACAGCTCAACAACTCATAGATTAACAGTTCACAGTTCACCAACTCATAGCCTAACAGCTCATAGCCCAACAGCTCACAGCTCAACAGCTCATAGCTTACAACTCCCAGCTCAACAGCTACAGCTCAACAGCTCATAGCCCATCAGCTCAGCAGACGACAGCTCATAGCACAACAGCTCATAGCACAACAGTTTACAGGCCGCCTATCCAGGTGTGTTCGGAGACTTCTGGACAGTGTCGCTTCAAGCATCGAAACTCACGATGCGAGACGGCATTCCTCACCTTCCAAGAGTAATACCCAGGTACCCATTTCTGCCAGGGGCTGGGTCGACCGTGGGGGGTATTTTTTGTTTCCAACCACGAGTACAACTCACACTGCTTCCAGAGGGAATCGAACACGGGTTGTCCGAACGTCGGTAGCCCAGTGGGGTGGTTTTCCCTGCTAAGCTACCGAGGCTCTTATTGGTTCAACTCTTAAAGCATTTTCTGATTGCTGAGTTGATTTGGATAGGTATAACACAATGCTATTTTTACCACAAAAATATTACCAATGTATCACAGTTTTTGTTATTTGCACACCTTTTGAGTTTCTCCATTACACTCAATCTGTCCTTTCGGAGTCTGTTTTGAATTTAAGATTTAATATTGCTATGACAAGATTGTATCTTTGTGGGTATGTTATACTTTACCTGTTGTAGTTGTTGGTACAATGGATCCTTTGCCTGTTCTCACTGCCAGTTGTTGGTGTCCAGCATTATATTGCGGTAATATCGTTGAATCGTTCACGCATTTTTTGAATTTATCTGTCTCGTTATTGATTGGTTAGTATTCTACAATTATTTGTTCTCTTTTCATTAATAGAATGAATACACTTTCATCACCGCGCCCTCTATCCTGTGATCAGTGGGCGTATTGTTTCTCGGATTATATCCTGTCTACCACTCTGTGACAGTGGATGAGACAGCAGCTTCAGGACAGATCAACGGCTCAGAAAATGGAAGCTGCAAAGTGTGTGGTACACAAGAGGCGTATTTAGGACACGAAAGGCGAACATGGCTGAACACCGAGCAACAGATAGGAGCCTCAGCTTGTATCATTCTGAAGTAAGCCATGAAGAACAATAATTAGATTCTAAAAGCAACTCAAGAAGATATCAAAGTAGATGGAAAGAACCAAGAAATAGTTCAGGAATATATCTATCTTGCACATGTTATAGTAAATGATGGAAAATGTAGGACAGAAATAAACAAAAACAACAAAAATAGGAATTGGAGACGGCAATTGTAATAATCTGACACATATACTGACATCAAAGCAGATAACATCAGGACTAAAACTTGGAAGAGGAATTTATGATATCTTCGCAACGTTATTCTATGGTATGGAAACGGGGACCTAAAATAAGAAAATGGCAGAAAATGAAGACTTTGAAATGTGAATGTATTTGAAAATGGGGAGAACTGGGTGAAAGCAAAAAAGACAAACAAGGGAGCTCTGAATCAGCTGCAAATTAAAAATACAACTATTTAACACAATTCGTAAAAGACAACTAAAGTTTGTGGGACACAGGAAGAGACATAATACCCTACTAAATGTTATCTTGGAAGGGAAGGTACACGGTAGAAGAGGCAGACCAAGACTAAAGTGGACTGATAACATTAAAAAAGTGGTCAAGTGTGAACTTATGACGACGTGCACCATCAAAACAAGAGACAGAGTAAAATGGCGCTCACCGTTAGCCAACCGTCGATGTATAGACGTCACTCAATGAATTCAATCTACAAGCACTGGTTTATCTGCTTGTACATCTAACTTACATCAACACTAGCACTGGTCTATCTGCTTGTTCATCTAACTTACATCAACACTAGCATTGGTCTATCTGCTTGTACATCTAACTTACATCAACACTAGCACTGGTCTATCTGCTTGTTCATCTAACTTACATCAACACTAGCACTGGTCTATCTGCTTGTACATCTAACTTACATCAACACTAGCACTGGTCTATCTGCTTGTTCATCTAATTTACATCAACACTAGCACTGGTCTATCTGCTTGTACATCTAACTTACATCAACACTAGCACTGGTCTATCTGCTTGTACATCTAACTTACATCAACACTAGCACTGGTCTATCTGCTTGTACATCTAACTTACATCAACACTAGCACTGGTCTATCTGCTTGTACATCTAACTTACATCAACACTAGCACTGGTCTATCTGCTTGTACATCTAACTTACATCAACACTAGCACTGGTCTATCTGCTTGTACATCTAACTTACATCAACACTAGCACTGGTCTATCTGCTTGTACATCTAACTTACATCAACACTAGCACTGGTCTATCTGCTTGTTCATCTAACTTACATCAACACTAGCATTGGTCTATCTGCTTGTACATCTAACTTACATCAACACTAGCACTGGTCTATCTGCTTGTTCATCTAACTTACATCAACACTAGCACTGGTCTATCTGCTTGTACATCTAACTTACATCAACACTAGCACTGGTCTATCTGCTTGTTCATCTAATTTACATCAACACTAGCACTGGTCTATCTGCTTGTACATCTAACTTACATCAACACTAGCACTGGTCTATCTGCTTGTACATCTAACTTACATCAACACTAGCACTGGTCTATCTGCTTGTACATCTAACTTACATCAACACTAGCACTGGTCTATCTGCTTGTACATCTAACTTACATCAACACTAGCACTGGTCTATCTGCTTGTACATCTAACTTACATCAACACTAGCACTGGTCTATCTGCTTGTACATCTAACTTACATCAACACTAGCACTGGTCTATCTGCTTGTACATCTAACTTACATCAACACTAGCACTGGTCTATCTGCTTGTACATCTAACTTACATCAACACTAGCACTGGTCTATCTGCTTGTACATCTAACTTACATCAACACTAGCACTCCATTCCAACTCACAAGAAATCACTCTCTAGAAATACTCGAAATAGGAGAGATACGTTTTTCTAGTCGCTCATTTTACTTTTAAAAGTCCACAAAAAAATAGAAATTTCAAAAAATAGAAAGTAGATGTGGATGTTCAAACGAGACACTGGAGAGTGACATTGGCTTAATCCGGCAGTTCGTTAAAGAGAAGGATGAGATTTTCTAATTTAAAAAAAAAAAGTGTTTGAAATAATAACTCAATTTTTACTTGCGCCGAACTTTGATATTTATTTCCTAAATGCGAGAATAATCTCAGACAACTGAAACAAATCTGATTGTTCAGTTGATGGGTGTAGTGGTCTAGTTATGTGTAGTGGTCTAGTTATGTGTAGTGGTCTAGTTATGTGTAGTGGTCTAGTTATGTGTAGTGGTCTAGTTATGTGTAGTGGTCTAGTTATGTGTAGTGGTCTAGTTATGTGTAGTGGTCTAGTTATGTGTAGTGGTCTAGTTATGTGTCCACAACGATGTTACACGTTTTTCGTTGCTTTCATTCACTTTTTCTTAGATGGAAGGATAAATGTATTCAAACACCTCCTACCACGTTTATAACACCGGGATCGACGTCACACGTACATAACAACAGGACTAACGTCACACGTACATAACTCCAGGATCAATGTCACACGTACATAAAACCGGGAACGACGTCACACGTACATAACACACGGATCAACGTCACACGTACATAACACCAGGACCAAAGTCACACGTACATAACACCAGGACCAACGTCACACGTACATAACACAAGGATCAACGTCACACGTACATAACACCAGGACCAATGTCACACGTACATAACACCAGGACCAACGTCACACGTACATAACACAAGGATCAACGTCACACGTACATAACACCAGGACCAAAGTCACACGTACATAACACCAGGACCAACGTCACACGTACATAACACAAGGATCAACGTCACACGTACATAACACCAGGACCAATGTCACACGTACATAACACCAGGACCAACGTCACACGTACATAACACAAGGATCAACGTCACACGTACATAACACCAGGACCAAAGTCACACGTACATAACACCAGGACCAACGTCACACGTACATAACACAAGGATCAACGTCACACGTACATAACACCAGGACCAACGTCACACGTACATAACAACAGGACCAATGTCACACGTACATAACACCAGGATTAACGTCACACGTACATAACACGAGGACCAAAGTCACACGTACATAACACCAGGACCAACGTCACACGTACATAACAACAGGACCAATGTCACACGTACATAACACCAGGATTAACGTCACACGTACATAACACGAGGACCAAAGTCACACGTACATAACACCAGGACCAACGTCACACGTACATAACACCAGGACCAGCGTCACACGTACATAACACCAGGACTAACGTCACACGTACATAACACCAGAACCAACGTCACACGTACATAACACAAGGATCAACGTCACACCTACATAGCACCGGAACCGACGTCACACATACGTAACACCAACACTAACGCCACACCTGTTTCTACTGCCCTGCAGTTAATTGTTCATTAAAACAGCAGCTGTTTTCTCAAACCCAGGAGTAATTTTAACAGCAAATGCTGTACAGCAATGTTCAGGTAATATTTGAATGAACATGGTCCTGAACTTTGTGCTCATCTTAAAATAGATCAAAATATTAATGCTGGAGTTGACAGTTTCTAGAACGAGCGTCAAGCACCAGAGAAGGACAAAAAGGTTCCCGTACTTTCCGGTGAAGTTGAACTTTGGGATGATTAATATCACGAGGAACGAGATGGTGGCCGGGGTGTAGCAAACAATAAATATGACTGCGATTAGAACCACCATCTTGACAACTTTCTTGTCCTTTGTTGACGTCGTTTCCAGTTGTTTCGTTGCGTTGGCAACAGTTGATTGACGCCATTTTGTTTTCTTGTTGAGGCTGACCACGAGGATGATCGTGCAGACGAGGACAGAGGCGAGGGCGATAACTGAAACGCCTACGCTGTGGATGAGGAAAGTGGCTGATTCCACGAGAAATCTGTGTTTGCTTTGGACGAGAGTAAGGAGAGTTTTATTCCACTTCTGAGTGTGGAGCCAAACCAGGCTATTGACGAAGTAAAATGGAGAGAAAAGAAAAATCATAACGATGAAAATGGATACGTTGATGACCTTGGTAGTGAATGGGGTAAACGCGTTCTTGACCTTGAGTGGCATGGTGATACAGAGACATCTCTCCAGTGTGATAAATGCGGTGATACAAGTTGTTATTCTGTAAAGAAGGAAAGAACATTTTTACTCATGAAAACAACAATCCTGAGAGTGTCCTTGAGTTTTGGGTAGATGTTTTATTGTGAATATATGTGTATGTGTTTGTGATGTATGCTCATATACGTAAGCATCAATCGTGTTACCCTTTCACTTATTTTTGTTCATTATTGGTAAGAGGCCCAGAAAAACTTTCATCTTTCGTGTTTTCAAGCACAATCAAGGTCCTGTACAACAGTAACGAAATTTCAATCTTTTATACGTCCCCCAGGTCTGGCCCACATAATTGTTTCCGTTGTTCAGGTTGCACATAGTCTGCCTTCCTTCAAACTTCTCTGCAGAGCCCTGTTCCCTATAGCGCTTGTGGCTATTTTAGATTTCTTTTTAACACAAAAGCTTTCCTCATCAGTCATGTTGGATGCTGGTGTTTATTAGAACAGAGAAGATTGAAATGTAGAAATAGCTAACAAGCTGAACTAATGTCTGTACAGGTAACTTACAATACCTGTTGAAGCATATATGAGGCCAGGCACCTGTCGAGTAGGAGACGTCAAATTCGTTAAAGGGCAGCGCAGAGATAGCGACCAGGGGGCTGCCAGAGATGCTCGTCCACAACATGGTCAGCACGCACGAGAGATCAGCCAGGGCCAGGCCTGAAGTAATTAAAATAAAAAACAAGAGCGATAACTCCAGCCAAGCTTGGAATAATTTAAAATAACAAGAGAAATAACTTCTTCCAGACTTGGAATAATTAAAAAAAAAAAAGAGAAATAAATCCAGCCAGGTCTATAAAGGTAAACATTAACAGAAATAAGGCCATATTGTCGTCGATTGTAAGGAAAATGTAGAAAACCTTCCGTGAACTGAAATGCTCTGTTTGAAATATTATTGTGTGTCAGTAGCTCGCAGGCAAGCGCCACTAATAAACCCCTAAACTGACGATCACTACTCGACTTACCCGAACATAACAAATACACGACTCACAGTCAGGGCCAGTAGTAACATCGAGAAAGACAACGGGATATCTCTCACCTTTACATGTTATAGACTTACACCGAACATAACAAATACACGACTCACAGTCAGGGCCAGTAGTAACATCGAGAAAGACAACGGATATCTCTCACCTTTACATGTTATAGACTTACACCGAACATAACAAATACACGACTCACAGTCAGGGCCAGTAGTAACATCGAGAAAGACAACGGATATCTCTCACATTTACATGTTATAGACTTACACCGAACATAACAAATACACGACTCACAGTCAGGGCCAGTAGTAACATCGAGAAAGACAACGGATATCTCTCACATTTACATGTTATAGACTTACACCGAACATAACAAATACACGACTCACAGTCAGGGCCAGTAGTAACATCGAGAAAGACAACGGGATATCTCTCACATTTACATGTTATAGACTTACACCGAACATAACAAATACACGACTCACAGTCAGGGCCAGTAGTAACATCGAGAAAGACAACGGATATCTCTCACATTTACATGTTATAGACTTACACCGAACATAACAAATACACGACTCACAGTCAGGGCCAGTAGTAACATGGAGAAAGACAACGGGATATCTCTCCCATTTACATGTTATAGACTTACACCGAACATAACAAATACACGACTCACAGTCAGGGCCAGTAGTAACATGGAGAAAGACAACGGGATATCTCTCACATTTACATGTTATAGACTTACACCGAACATAACAAATACACGACTCACAGTCAGGGCCAGTAGTAACATGGAGAAAGACAACGGGATATCTCTCACATTTACATGTTATAGACTTGCCCCGACATGCAGTGGAAGTAGGAAGAAAGTAATAGAATGGACAACATGGAGAGAGAGAATGAAGAGACTGAGAGCTACAGTGTGAGCCGGCGCATGGGTACTCTGCGAAGAATGGATGAGAGGGAATGAACCTCGTTGTGACTCTACACGACTCTACAAGACTTAACAATCACTGACTCTTGTATAGCTCTGTGATCAAGGACAGACAAAACAGAGCTTATGTGACGTCAGCTAGAAGATAGAGGTGATAAAAAAAAAGTGATTCTTACTTTCATTTTTGATGTCAGTTCCGGTCTAATACAACCGGAATGTCTAAGGTTGAACGGGTCGTTCCTCGTCAACATGTAGGCCAGACCTCCAAAACAACAGACGAGATCACTTTAATCAACAATCACACACCCCTCATGGAGCACTAAACAATCTTCGTTCAACATTTTTGTGGCATGCAATCATTAGTTTTGCGTGGACAATCAACAAGTTCATGTTTGGATTTTCATTGACTATAAAGGACAAGCGGTTTTGTTCGATCCTGATCGACAGCTTCCGGGTTCACCCAGCCTTAAATGGGTACCTGAATTTTTTATGGATAAGTAAACGGCACAGGAGTAATACCGACCACATTACCCCAAAAATCATGTGCCGAAGGTCTATAAAAATGATGATCACGAACGCCATATTCCCTATACGCCACTTGGCGTGACGGGGGCTCTTTACTTTTTAAAAACTAAGTATTAACTTCTTCTTATATACATATTAACGTTGGCACAATAAAACTAAATATCAAACTAATATAATGAACTCAATATGTTAACGCTGACTTTTTATCGAATAAATACATTTTAATTTAATGCACGATATTCTCATGAATTTAATTTTTGGTATTTCCATTACACATCAGAAAGTGAATGTCGTGACTCAGTGAACAAGCTAATGTTGATGTTTCTATTGTATACAAAATGTAACAGTTTAGCCTCGTGACTTACTGAACAAGCTAATGTTGATGTTTCTATTATATACAAAATGAAACAGTTTAGCATCGTGACTCACTGAACAAGCTAATGTTGATGTTTCTATTGTATACAAATTGTAACAGTTTAACCTCGTGACTTACTGAACAAGCTAATGTTAATTTTTCTATTGTATTCAAAATGTAACAGTTTAGCCTCGTTACTTACTCAACAAGCTAATGTTGATGTTTCTATTGTATACAAAATGTAAAAGTTTAGCCTCGTGACTTACTGAACAAGCTAAGGTTCATGTTTCTATTGTATACAAAATGTAACAGTTTAACCTCGTGACTTAATGAACAAGCTAATGTTGATGTTTCTATTGTATACAAAATGTAACAGTTTAGCCTCGTGACTTACTGAACAAGCTAATGTTGATGTTTCTATTGTATACAAAATGTAACAGTTTAACCTCGTGACTTACTTACCAAGCTAATGTTGATGTTTCTATTGTATATAAAATGTAACAGTTTAGTCTCGTGACTTACTGAACAAGCTAATGTTGATGTTTCTATTGTATACAAAATGTAACAGTTTAGCCTCGTGACTTACTGAACAAGCTAATGTTGATGTTTCTATTGTATTCAAAATGTAACAATTTAGCCTCGTGACGTACTGAACAAGCTAATGTTGATGTTTCTATTGTATACAAAATGTAACAGGTTAGCCTCGTGACTTACTGAACAAGCTAATGTTGATTTTTCTATTGTATTCAAAATGTAACAGTTTAGCCTCGTGACTTACTGAACAAGCTAATGTTGATGTTTCTATTATATACAAAATGAAACAGTTTAGCCTCGTGACTTACTGAACAAGCTAAGGTTGATGTTTCTATTGTATACAAAATGTAACAGTTTAACCTCGTGACTTACTGAACAAGCTAATGTTGATGTTTCTTTTGTATACAAAATGTAACAGTTTAACCTCGTGACTAACTGAACAAGCTAATGTTGATGTTTCTATTGTATACAAAATGTAACAGTTTAACCTCGTGACTTACTGAACAAGCTAATGTTGATGTTTCTGTTGTATACAAAATGTAACAGTTTAGCCTCGTGACTTACTGAACAAGCTAATATTGATGTTTCTATTGTATACAAAATGTAACAGTTTAGCCTCGTGACTTACTGAACAAGCTAATGTTGATGTTTATATTTTATACAAAATGTAACAGTTTAACCTCGTGACTTACTTACCAAGCTAATGTTGATGTTTCTATTGTATACAAAATGTAACAGTTTAACCTCGTGACTTACTTACCAAGCTAATGTTGATGTTCTATTGTATACATAATTTAACAGTTTAACCTCGTGACTTACTGAACAAGCTTAGGTTGATGTTTATATTGTATATAAAATGTAACAGTTTAGCCTCGTGACTTACTGAACAAGCTAATGTTGATGTTTATATTGTATACAAAATGTAACAGTTTATCTTCGTGACTTACTGAACAAGCTAATGTTGATGTTTCTATTGTATACAAAATGTAACAGTTTAGCCTCGTGACTTACTGAACAAGCTAAGGTTCATGTTTCTATTGTATACAAAGTGAAACAGTTTAGCCTCGTGACTTACTGAACAAGCTAATGTTGATGTTTCTATTGTATGTAAAATGTAACAGTTTAGCTTCGTGACTTACTGAACAAGCTAATGTTGATGTTTATATTGTATGTAAAATGTAACAGTTTAGCCTCGTGACTTACTGAACAAGCTAATGTTGATGTTTATATTGTATACAAAATGTAACAGTTTAACCTCGTAACTTACTGAACAAGCTAATGTTGATGTTTCTATTATATACAAAATGAAACAGTTTAGCCTCGTGACTTACTGAACAAGCTAAGGTTGATGTTTCTATTGTATACAAAATGTAACAGTTTAACCTCGTGACTTACTGAACAAGCTAATGTTGATGTTTCTTTTGTATACAAAAAGTAACAGTTTAACCTCGTGACTTACTGAACAAGCTAATGTTGATGTTTCTATTGTATACAAAATGTAACAGTTTAACCTCGTGACTTACTGAACAAGCTAATGTTGATGTTTCTGTTGTATACAAAATGTAACAGTTTAGCCTCGTGACTTACTGAACAAGCTAATATTGATGTTTCTATTGTATACAAAATGTAACAGTTTAGCCTCGTGACTTACTGAACAAGCTAATGTTGATGTTTATATTTTATACAAAATGTAACAGTTTAACCTCGTGACTTACTTACCAAGCTAATGTTGATGTTTCTATTGTATACAAAATGTAACAGTTTAACCTCGTGACTTACTTACCAAGCTAATGTTGATGTTTCTATTGTATACATAATTTAACAGTTTAACCTCGTGACTTACTGAACAAGCTTAGGTTGATGTTTATATTGTATATAAAATGTAACAGTTTAGCCTCGTGACTTACTGAACAAGCTAATGTTGATGTTTATATTGTATACAAAATGTAACAGTTTATCTTCGTGACTTACTGAACAAGCTAATGTTGATGTTTCTATTGTATACAAAATGTAACAGTTTAGCCTCGTGACTTACTGAACAAGCTAAGGTTCATGTTTCTATTGTATACAAAGTGAAACAGTTTAGCCTCGTGACTTACTGAACAAGCTAATGTTGATGTTTCTATTGTATGTAAAATGTAACAGTTTAGCTTCGTGACTTACTGAACAAGCTAATGTTGATGTTTATATTGTATGTAAAATGTAACAGTTTAGCCTCGTGACTTACTGAACAAGCTAATGTTGATGTTTATATTGTATACAAAATGTAACAGTTTAACCTCGTAACTTACTGAACAAGCTAATGTTGATGTTTCTATTATATACAAAATGAAACAGTTTAGCCTCGTGACTTACTGAACAAGCTAAGGTTGATGTTTCTATTGTATACAAAATGTAACAGTTTAACCTCGTGACTTACTGAACAAGCTAATGTTGATGTTTCTTTTGTATACAAAAAGTAACAGTTTAACCTCGTGACTTACTGAACAAGCTAATGTTGATGTTTCTATTGTATACAAAATGTAACAGTTTAACCTCGTGACTTACTGAACAAGCTAATGTTGATGTTTCTGTTGTATACAAAATGTAACAGTTTAGCCTCGTGACTTACTGAACAAGCTAATATTGATGTTTCTATTGTATACAAAATGTAACAGTTTAGCCTCGTGACTTACTGAACAAGCTAATGTTGATGTTTATATTTTATACAAAATGTAACAGTTTAACCTCGTGACTTACTGAACAAGCTAATGTTGATGTTTCTATTGTATACAAAATGTAACAGTTTAACCTCGGGACTTACTTACCAAGCTAATGTTGATGTTTCTATTGTATACATAATTTAACAGTTTAACCTCGTGACTTACTGAACAAGCTAAGGTTGATGTTTATATTGTATATAAAATGTAACAGTTTAGCCTCGTGACTTACTGAACAAGCTAATGTTGATGTTTATATTGTATACAAAATGTAACAGTTTATCTTCGTGACTTACTGAACAAGCTAATGTTGATGTTTCTATTGTATACAAAATGTAACAGTTTAACCTCGTGACTTACTGAACAAGCTAATGTTGATGTTTCTATTGTATACAAAATGTAACAGTTTAACCTCGTGACTTACTTACCAAGCTAATGTTGATGTTTCTATTGTATACATAATTTAACAGTTTAACCTCGTGACTTACTGAACAAGCTAATGTTGATGTTTATATTGTATACAAAATGTAACAGTTTATCTTCGTGACTTACTGAACAAGCTAATGTTGATGTTTCTATTGTATACAAAATGTAACAGTTTAGCCTCGTGACTTACTGAACAAGCTAATGTTGATGTTTCTATTGTATACAAAATGAAACAGTTTAGCCTCGTGTCTTACTGAACAAGCTAATGTTGATGTTTCTATTGTATGTAAAATGTAACAGTTTAGCTTCGTGACTTACTGAACAAGCTAATGTTGATGTTTATATTGTATGTAAAATGTAACAGTTTAGCCTCGTGACTTACTGAACAAGCTAATGTTGATGTTTATATTGTATACAAAATGTAACAGTTTAACCTCGTAACTTACTGAACAAGCTAATGTTGATTCTTTCCTTGAATTTCTGGCGCACAAAAACGACGATGTTGATGATGTTGGTGACGACGCCGAACAGACTGACGAGACCACAGATGATGACTAGGAACGTAAAGTGGAACAGCTGCATCAGTTCGGTGCTGACCGGGTCACAGTTCAAGGAGAGTGATTTACTTAAGGACTGTGATATGTCGAGAGAATCTGAAGTAACTCGAACATGTGATCTAATACTAAGATGTGCCATCGAGGAACAATGTAACTAATGGCTGTAGGTTAAACGATGAAAGTGATGAAATGTCAACAATCATAAGAATATTCTGTTATAGACTAATACTAAGACGTGCCATCGAGGAACAATGTAACTAATGGCTGTAGGTTAAACGATGAAAGTGATGAAATGTCAACACTCATAAGAATATTCTGTTATAGATAAATCTGGTTATAAATCGATGTTAAATTTCTTGAGGTAAACTTTGACAAATGGGCTGGTCAAACTGGCCGAACAGGAAAACATTGAAGTGAAACAGAGACTAGAGAATATTTAATACATTAGCCTACAGTGAAGGTTTATTTTCAAGTTTCTAATCTCGTATTCTGAACCATAACATTTGAACAATGCACAGAGTGAGGCAAGTTGTTACTATATCTGTAGTTAGAGGGGCATCTGAAGGCAATCACTTGATTAAATCAAAGCAAACCCCAAAAAACTATCGATAGAAACGTCATCAGCTAACCAGAATTGTGACAATCTCAAGACATGTCCAAAAAAGACAGGTCGATATTTTCTAACCTGAAAACGTTAACTTTTAATTTGATTATCAACCAAATCTCAGAGAAAACAATCAATGTCTCAACAGCTCAATGAATGATTGTAGAAGATTAGCACAATCTGTGCTTGTTGTCTCCTTATTCGCCGTCTCCTTAGCGGACGTTAACCGGAAGTGGGTCGATGGGTCCCAAATTGCACGAAGGTTATGGCATTGATTTCAAATTATGACACCAGCTATAGGTCGTTTCAAAATATTTTGAAGGTGTTTAAAATTCCATATCTCTGCAACCAATTGATTGATAATGCTGAAATTTTGCATATGGTCTTGTGATTTTTTGGTCCCAAGAAGTACATTCATTTCCTCACCAACAAACGTATAGTTTTAAATATTCTTTATTTGAAGTATACAAATTTAAGGCATTTTGGTCAAACCATATATTTGGAGGAATTACCGCTTCATATGAGTGAGCACCCACGGACTTGTCATCTTGAACGTAATGCGCGCCAATTTCCCTGTTTTAAGCACTAAAAAACACATAAAACGCGTCATAGTTATAATTTTATATCCGGTGCATCCCATTTCCTGTCGTTTTGTTGTGATTTATGTGCAACGGCGTATCCTAATTATTGGGTAATTTCGTTAAATTTGTGATCTGTTAGTCAATGGGTATAAAAGTAAAGTTCCTTACATTGCAATCAGTGGCAATAAAGGTGTATAAATATTTTTGCATAGAAGCTAAGCGTGGAAAACTGTATCGAAGCATCTCAAAGCCAGAAAAGAGAACTATTCACGCATTGGGTATAAGCAAACGCTTTTTCAAACAAGTGCTTAAAGCTAACGGAGTGTCCAGTTCAATCAAGACTAGGACGCTAGGAAGAAAGAAAGTAGTAGATAGTTTTGACAAGGAAGTGATTAGAAGAGCAATTTGTAAAATGTTCGATTCCAAAGAAACTGTGACTTTAAGAAAACTGAAAATTCGACTGAGAGCAGAAAATGACATTGTTGTGTCGAAGACAACATTATGGAGAACTGTTAGAAGCATCGGTTTTACGTTTAGAAAGTACGATAGTGGTAGAAATGTCATCTGCGAAAAGCCGCACTTAGTTTCTATGAGGAGTAAATATTTACGTGAAGTACGGGAAATGCGTAACCAAGGTTATGATATTGTATTTCTAGATGAATCTTGGATAAATTCTCACCACACAAGTGCAAAGGAATGGCAGTTATCAGATGGAAGTATTAAAAGATGTGTACCCACTGGAAAAGGACAGCGTATTATAATGGCACATGCAGGCAGCCGAAAAGAAGGGTTGGTGAAAAATGCGGAACTTATATTCACCTCTAATTATACTGACAACAGGGACTATCACACCGAGATGAATGGCCATATATTTAGAGAGTGGATTGAAAATACTCTTCTTCCAATTCTAGACAGACCATCCTGTCTGGTAATGGACAACGCGTCGTACCACAACGCTGTGGCAGAAGAAGACAAAATTCCTACATCTACCAGTACAAAAGATGTTATAAAGATTTGGCTAAGAAAGGAAGGAATTCCATTTAACGAGGGATTTTTGAAACCTGAATTACTGTCACTTGTTAAGAAATCGCAAAAGACCAAAGTATTCCAAATAGACAAAATCATTCAACAGCATGGTCATACGTGCTTGAGACTGCCCCCTTATCATCCACAATTAAACCCCATTGAACTCGTTTGGGCAAAAATTAAAGGGCAGGTGGCAGCTGAGAATACAAGTTTTAAACTATGCGATATAAAAGGACTGACATATGCTGCTCTATCACAGATTGACAAAGATTTTTGGTGCAAATGTGAAGATCATGTCTTAAAAGAAGAAAATGACTATTGGAAAAAAGATGGACTATCGTTCGTTCAGCCCAGATTAGTAATCAATATGTTAGACTCCTCTGATTCAGAATAAATGAAATAATAATGGACGTTTTTATATGTCCGCATGATCAATCTTTAGCTAAAGTTGATAACGTTTTGAAAATGTAAAGATTCTTGATATGTGTACTGCAGGCATGCAAAGAAACTAAATCACTTTCATATGTCTTGTTTACGTAAAATAATGAAATTCACATGGAAAGACATAAAACGAACAATGTAGCTCTTTACAGTGAAGAGGATCCCATGCTTACATCGGACTCTTTAGTCACATGCGTACCCATAAACAATAACTTTGCTTGATATGTCATGCTCGTTATCGCTCGCAACGGATAATTAATTTTTTTTAATGTATTCTTTGTTGTATATTGTTTAAATAGTTTTCATTAATCGAACTGTTTATACGCTGATTTGTTTTAGACCGTCTGTGAAGGCTATAACATTGACATTCTCATAGTATTTTAAAGAAAGTAAACAATAGAAAGTAAACAGTTGATAAACGCCTCCAACTTTCAAGTTGTGTAGAGACGCCTATGTCGAGAAGCTGATTTCCATTAATGTACGGTAAATTATTTTCTCCAGGAGCAAAAAGATCCGTAAATTCACTGAGATCAAAGGAAAGTGCTGCTTCATGATGAAGCATACTTCCTACATCATTAAATTTTGTGAAATCGGTGGGACCTTGGAAAAACAAGGCCAGATGCAAAAAATCAAGTTTGTAAGTGCAGGGAAAGAGGAGATATTTCATGTTAATCGTGAACATTTAGATTTGAAACGACCAATAGTGAAGTATGCGACATAACAGATGTAATTATATCTAACCTTACAGATGTCGAGAGTTCAAGAATGTAATCACGATAATGAGTATTTGACACACAAATTACGTCATAAATGTGTGCTCAATATCAATTTGATTCTTGCAACGTGGTTAGGATGACTTATCGTTGAGGACGAGAATCAATAAGAGACATTTTTGTTATAATTTAATGACGCGCATCTAGGACGAATATGTTAGAAGATGAAGAGATACCCGGGGCCACATCTTCAATATGACAATCATAGTCGTTGACTTCCAATAATTTCATACCTTGCATAGAATAATCTAACAATGAGCTTGTAAGGGTCCTTTCTCTCTTCTAATTTCATCTTCTCAGATTCGGTGATCAATTTACGATCGTCTCAGATTCGGTGACCTATTTACGATCGTCTCAGATTCGGTGATCAATTTACGATCGTCTCAGATTCGGTGATCTATTTACGATCGTCTCAGATTAGGTGACCTATTTACGATCGTCTCAGATTCGGTGACCAATTTACGATCGTCTCAGATTCGGTGACCAATTTACGATCGTCTCAGATTCGGTGATCAATTTACGATCGTCTCAGATTAGGTGATCAATTTACGATCGTCTCAGATTATGTGACCTATTTACGATCGTCTCAGATTAGGTGACCAATATGCGATCGTCTCACTTTTTGTCGGCTACAAAATTAGTGCCCTTCTATTACGAATCGTTCACAATAACCAATCATCTCACCCTGGCCTAGCTTTGTGCTAGTTACATCTCTGTTGAAAACTTCGTTCCTTCTACATCGTCGGACCTCCTCACACAGGGACTCTATCCATTACCTTCCTCGACCTAAACTGGGACTTCAAAGCTGACCTCTCACTAACTCTCCCACTAATGGCACATTACACGCTTGCCATCTTTCATTCAATCCCATCTCTCGTGAGACCATTCCCCCATCCTAAATCTTATATCTCTCTTGACTAGATTTTAGTTTCACCTTATCTTTTGTTTTATAATCACTGGTGACCTATTTACGAGCTTCCTGGTCTAATTTTAGTAACACGTCCTCAATCTGTCATCTGTGCTCATCACGCCATGATAACATCCTTTCTTTATGACATCTGATGACTTCAACCTTGCCTTCTGCTATTTCTTATCTCTTATCCTCCCACATGAGCAGGGGAAATAGCCGCTGCCAGGCCCGGATAATTTAATATCAAGACAAGTGACATTTATCACAAATAATTCCGCCAGAACGTGTCTCAAATTGTGTTATGCATAACTGTTGAATGTTTTATTTTACATTTACCGTGCGTACATTACCGTACTTACTTTTACCATACATATATTATCGTACTTACATTACCGTACCTTCATTAATACACCGTCATACCAGCATCATAGTTCCGAGTTGTGCAATAACAGTAGGATTATTTCATCATTTGCAATAGCAGAAACTCGTGTGCGTCGTTCTCACATTTTAGATGCGCGTGATTTTGTGTTGTTCATGAAGAAAACCTACAAGTCGACACGTGCGATCAGTTCAATGTGGTTTTTGAGTAACCTTGTAAAGTTGTAGACTGTTAATTTATCCAGAACTTACGGTAGAAAAAGAATGACCAGGGCTCAGTTAGCAGATGTGCTGATGTGTTGAACCTCCATTTAAAAACCCTCGCTGATATCTCAGATATCCCCCCCGAAACGTCTGTCTTCAGATTTGGTAGAAATGTAAATTCCTACTCACTTTACCATGGCAGCGGCCATTTTCTTTTTCTTCTACCTTTCAGCTCCCAGTGGAGCATAGGTCTTCAACAAACACTTTCAGCTCCCAGTGGAGCATAGGTCTTCAACAAACACTTTCAGCTCCCAGTGGAGCATAGGTCTTCAACAAACACTTTCAGCTCCCAGTGGAGCATAGGTCTTCAACAAACACTTTCAGCTCCCAGTGGAGCATAGGTCTTCAACAAACACTTTCAGCTCCCAGTGGAGCATAGGTCTTCAACAAACACTTTCAGCTCCCAGTGGAGCATAGGTCTTCAACAAACACTTTCAGCTCCCAGTGGAGCATAGGTCTTCAACAAACACTTTCAGCTCCCAGTGGAGCATAGGTCTTCAACAAACACTTTCAGCTCCCAGTGGAGCATAGGTCTTCAACAAACACTTTCAGCTCCCAGTGGAGCATAGGTCTTCAACAAACACTTTCCAAGTCGTTCTGTTTCTTGCCATTCTTTTAAGATCATTCCATCATCTTCATCTCTGTTTCTATCTGTCTTCTCCAAAAATTCATTGGTCTTCCTCTTTGTCTTTTCCCCTGGGGATTCCAAAAAAGGGCATGTTGTGTAATACTCTCAGTTGGCTTACGTAGTGTGTGTCCTATCCAGCGCCATCGTCTTCTCTATATCTCTTTATCCACTGGTATCTGACTGGTACATATCCATAATTCTATGTTAGTGATTTTGTCCTGTCATTTCCATCCTTTTATTCTGCGTAAGCATCCATTAATAAAAGTCTGTATCTTCATAATTATTGATTTGGTTGTTCTCCATGTTTCACAGCCATATAATAGGAGCGGCCACTATTATTGGACTTTTAACTGCCAAAGGTTCTTTAACATGCTCAGAGTGCACACGGGATCTCCTTTTATTCGGCGTTATCCGAGAGACTAGGTATCATATCACTGCCCAGACACCGGGGACGGGTAGTAGTTCGTGTAAATTTGATCTGAAAGAAAATTTCCAATCGTCTGTGGCGAACTGTGGCGAATTGTGGCGAACTCAGGACAGTCTTTCACAAGGGCCGACTTCCTACCTCTATGCCATGCAGAGCAAACTTCTCACTATGATCATCATCAGGTGCCATGCCGGTTGGCGTAGGCGATCATCACTCTCCACATCACTTGTTCCTTCATGCATGTCACAATTTCAGTCAGTGATCTTTTATTATGCCATTTGGCTAAGACGTTCAATATTTTGCTCTCTTTGCTTTCCTCTGCACCTCTTTCCATTCTTTCTGTCCTCCGTTATAGTATCCTCAATACATTCTTTTCGCATCACATGTTCAGTAAATGTCTCTTCATCAATATGTGCCCTAACACTAGTTTCTCCAAATATCTAAAAACTTGGAGCTCTGTGGCTTATGGGATCTCAGAGATAGATGTCGACCCACAACTTGGCTCATTTATTCTCCGATCTCATAGATAGCTGCCCTCCCATACCTTGGCTCATTTATGGTTATGGTTATGGTAGTCCCCCTTGACTCATTAATGGTTATGGTTATGGTAGTCCCCCTTGGCTCATTTACGGTTATGGTTATGGTAGTCCCCCTTGGCTCATTTATGGTTATGGTTATGGTAGTCCCCCTTGGCTCATTTACGGTTATGGTTATGGTAGTCCCCCTTGGCTCATTTATGGTTATGGTTATGGTAGTCCCCCTTGGCTCATTTACGGTTATGGTTATGGTAGTCCCCCTTGGCTCATTTATGGTTATGGTTATGGTAGTCCCCGGTATCACTGCAAACGAATTAAAAACTATAATTGCTCAACCGCCCGTGCCAGTGGAATCTTCCGAATTAATATCTCATCTCCCAAACAAAGAAAGGTATCTGCAGTCACCATCATAGCACACGTCTAAAGACATAAGGCGAAACCGCACAGAAAGTGAACACAGTCATCTGTTCCCCGTCATACGATATCATCATTCATCACAAGCAATCGAAATATCGAAACACGATCAAAACGGATGAAACGCACAGCTCGCGGTGTGCACAGAGCACTTAACTCAGTAGCTCCTGCAGCAAGTCGGACTTGGAAAATGAGGAAACTACGACAAGGAACACTATTCAAACACAGCCTTTAATGGTTACTGTCACCATTCTGTTATATTAATCGGAAGTTCACGTCCTTTTGAAAAAGTTGATCGTATTTTTTTTAATGTATAGCGCTTGATGGTGTTAGGACATCGTTTTTGTTCTGGGATATCAGAGATAGCTGTCCACTCATACCTAGAGACATACCAGACAAGTGATAACAACGTGGGACATACGAGTAAGTTATTTAAATGTGTTGTAAGTGTGTGTTTTACATATGTTTTTTGAATGTGTTTTAAATGTGTGTTTTAAATGTGTTTTAAATGTATGTTTGAAATGTGTGTTTGAAATGTGTGTTTTAAATGTGTATTCTAAATGTGTGTTTTAAATGTGTGTTTTAAATGTGTGTTTTAAATGTGTGTTTTAAATGTGTATTCTAAATGTGTGTTTTAAATGTGTGTTTTAAATGTGTATTCTAAATGTGTGTTTTAAATGTGTATTCTAAATGTGTGTTTTAAATGTGTATTCTAAATGTGTGTTTTAAATGTGTGTTTTAAATGCGTGTTTTAAATGCGTATTCTAAATGTGTGTTTTAAATGTGTGTTTTAAATGTGTGTTTTTAATGTGTGTTTTAAATGCGTATTCTAAATGTGTGTTTTAAATGTGTGTTTTAAATGTGTTTTTTAAATGTGTATTCTAAATGTGTGTTTTAAATGTGTGTTTTAAATGTGTGTTTGAAATGTGTGTTTTCGAGCAAACTAAACCATGTAAGTGACGGTGCACGCTCTGGACGATGGAAGTCGTCTGGAGCCGTCGTCTGTGCGCCGAGTTTAGGCCTGCAAGTTAGTCGACTATGTCAACAGAATTTACTATGCACTTTGGTGGCAGCTGTGACATGAACGGAGCGGATATGGGACTTCTCGACTGCAGTGATACTAATTCCATGAACAGAACAATTGTTTTAGAATTAACCAAACTGTAGTCAAAGTGCCCAAGAACATCACGATAGACACTAGAAACACAATAGTAGGGCAGAAATCTGATATTCAATTTATCATTACGGCCATGGATGGATATTCATGGTATGATCTTTCTGGATTTGATAAAGTTGTGGTGACGAATAAATAGAAACAAATTTCCTTTAATGATTTCCCATTGTCATCTGTCGATTTATTTGCTGATGTCCCCATGGCTTTTGAATAAAAATTCTCACCTACAAGACAGTGGAGTTGAACTGTTAAAATTTTGTCTGATAAACAGCTGTAGAATTAAGAAAGTTAAGGAGCGACATGATCATCTACACCAGTAGCTGTAGATGAAGAAAGTTAAGGAGAGATATGATCACCTACACCAGTAGATGTGTGGAAGAAAGTTAATGAAAGACATGATCGCCTTCGACAGCAGGATCTTTATTTGATGAGAAATGTCGCAAGAAATGAGAGAACCGCTTTGTTGGACACCGACACATTATGGTCTGTGTCGTGACTTAATCCAAATATACATTACGAATGTTCGAATTGAACAAATAATTAACATTGTCAACTTATAGCAGAGAAAGTATAGCTAAGGGTATATAATAGCGGGGAAGGGTGTGAAGGGAAGTACACACCAAGAGATGAAGAATGGGGAAATATAAATTAAGCACATACATATTCAGAAAAGAAGATGACGTAAAGAAAGAGGTATGACGTAGCGGAGAGATACGGTTGCAAGGGGGCCAACGAAGACTAGTTACTTGGAGATGGACCGCTAAAGAGAGCAGACGTACTTGGAGGGAGAGCAGTACTTGGAGATGGACCGCTGAAGAGAGCAGACGTACTTGGAGGGAGAGCAGTACTTGGAGTGAGAGCAGTACTTGGAGTGAGAGCAGTACTTGGAGATGGACCGCTGAAGAGAGCAGTACTTGGAGATGGACCGCTAAAGAGAGCAGACGTACTTGGAGTGAGAGCAGTACTTGGAGTGAGAGCAGTACTTGGAGTGAGAGCAGTACTTGGAGATGGACCGCTGAAGAGAGCAGTACTTGGAGATGGACCGCTAAAGAGAGCAGACGTACTTGGAGTGAGAGCAGTACTTGGAGTGAGAGCAGTACTTGGAAGGAGGGCAATAAAGAGGAGATGGATCCAGAGATTAACATCGTAATTAATAGAAGTCATCGTAAATAAATGGAAGTCACCAATAAATAGAGATCGACACCTGAGAGAGAGAGAGATATGGACCTAGAGGATCATAATGGGGATCCAAGTGGAGTGACACGGTAAACCCCAGAGCGGCAGCCACAACGGAAGAACGAGAGTGATGGAAAGAATCAGTTATTAAGAGATTGGTAGCAATTCAGCGGATGGGCCAGGAGACTACAAAGTAGATAGATAGATAGACAGGGATAGAGAGAATGATTGCAAATTACAAAGTAATTGACAAATAACTTCATGTGTCTTATGAATAACAGAAACAAACAGAAGAGAAAAGAAAAATAAATAAATAAAGCGGTTCCAGGTAAAAGAGACAGTGTTCGCGTTTAGTATGAAAGGTAGAACAAAGGATTGAACGAGATAGCGAGTGCAAGAAGGAACAGATAGTACACCTTCAAAATGAGAAATTCAAGAAATCCATAAAGACATCCTTCAAATGGTGTCACATCTTCAGATTACATCATAGAGAGATTCCTTCAAATAGAAAGCATTTATAACAGATAAGATAATTCAAGTGAAAGGGATGCTGCAAATGTAACACCACCTCCAAGTAATAACAGCACCTTCAAATGTAACACCACCTCCAAGTAATAACACCTTCAAATGTAACACCACCTCCAAGTAATAACACCTTCAAATGTAACACCACCTTCAAATAAAGAAACAACTCCTTCAAATAAAGAAACAACTCCTTCAAATAAAGAAACAACTCCTTCAAATAAAGAAACAACTCCTTCAAATAAAGAAACAACTCCTTCGAATAAAGAAACAACTCCTTCAAATAAAGAAACAACTCCTTCGAATAAAGAAACAACTCCTTCAAATAAAGAAACAACTCCTTCAAATAAAGAAACAACTCCTTCAAATAAAGAAACTCCTCCTTCAAACTTACTAACTCAACAACTTTTTGTTAATACTTTAATTAAACATCTGAAAAAACAACTCAAACAAGACAAATGAGATTTTTGGGCCATGTTAAAAGACACAGCAGCCTATTAAATGTAATCTTGGAAGGGAAAATACAAGGTAAAAGAGGCAGAGGCAGATGAAGACTAACATGGATGAGTAATATCAAAAGATGGACAAGACAGCCTATGACAATCTGCACTAGCAAAGGAAGAGACAGAGCGGAATGGCGCTCAATGGTAGCCAACCTTCGATGCGGAGACGGGACTTAGTGAATGGAGCAGCATTGAATTATGAGATAACATTTATTAAAGCAATACATATCTAAATGTGCTGAAATAAGCTCATGAAATTAATTTAAATTTGAAATCTTTTTTTCTTTTTTACAAAATGTAGGAGAGATATTACAAAACTGATTTGAAATTAAGTCGCCAATTTGGAGAAGTGCAATCTGGTAATAGAAGTAACAACATCAAATATTAGATAAACACATAAATTATAGTCCGTTTGAAAGGATGTCCAATCAATGACACATAAATTATAGTCCGTTTGAAAGGATGTCCAATCAATGACACATAAATTATAGTCCGTTTGAAAGGATGTCCAATCAATGACACATAAATTATAGTCCGTTTGAAAGGATGTCCAATCAATGACACATAAATTATAGTCCGTTTGAAAGGATGTCCAATCAATGACACATAAATTATACTTTAGAAGAGGTTTCTAAAGATTTGTTACATTGCCGTAGGATATCAGAGAGAAATGTTCGATTGAAGGAGAATGTTACAAGTGTGCTATATGACCAAAGTAAAAGGTGATTGATTATATTATAAGGTAAGAAACGCTTGAAGAATTCTTAGAAGAAGATGTAAGAATTATTTTGTAAAAAAAGAAATGGATGTATGCGGATTGTTTGTTGCACCACCAGTCCTGCTTCCATTTGTTTATGTGGACGTTGGTGTATGTGAGTATGTTGGAGTTTTTAGTTTCCACAATCAATATGTTGTGCTCAAACTTTTTATCAAGGTTAAATATCACTCTGTATTTTAGAGAATACTCTATAGGAATACCTGAGGAAATACCAAATCACAGGAGCATGTCAGGTATTTAATGCTTCAAGCATTTATTCATTTCGTGAAAGAAAACCTTGTGTTGACGATTTTACGAGGAGCTTTGGAAAGGTAATGTACCACAACGGTTTTCTGAGTTTATAATAAACATAGAAACATGAAATTGTGCACACTTTAAACATGGTATGTGTCGATTGTGTGTACCAAATATTGCACCTTGAAATGGAGCATGTTAATAACTTGCGTTATAAGCAGAGAATTATGATAAAACTTCTGGCTCTAAATAAGGAAACTGTTGTGAACATTCACAAGCGCATAAAGACTGAAAAAAACTATATCAACAGATTTCAACTATTTATATATAAAATATAATATTTTATCAACTATTTATATATAAAATATAATATGATATCAACTATTTCAGAGAGTTCGGCTGTATAAAAATCCAGCAGACTTGCCTTGTCTTCACGACAATGTGCGCCCTCCCACAAGTCTGGCAACACGGGAAGCAATCACCAAATTTGGTTGGACTGTACTCCCTCACCCGCCATACTACCCTCTTGGTTCCATCTCTTTGTTCCACTTAAAGATTCTCTCCGTGGAGCTAGGTTTGAAAATGATGAAGGAGTGATTCATGCAGTGAAGAAATGGCTGCACGATCAAGACAAAGACTGGTACAGGCTAGGAAAACATACACTTGTTGCGCGCTGTCGTAAGCTGTACATGTAGACAGGGATTATGTTGAATGATAGCGATGTTTATATGACATAAGTAGTATAGCAGGAAGGATTTGCCCCGTATTTAGGCGTAAATTAACAAAGATATATAAGAGGCGCCTTTAGCGCCTAATGTACACGAGAGACAAGGGGAGTTAACCATGACTGCTCGTGTCGGGATGTTGACCTCTAGTCCTGGTGACCCCGGAAGTGACCTGTTTATGTTTGGTGTGTCCTGACTTTGGAGGCCTTGGTGTACTTGCTCGATAGCGATAGGTTAGTAGATTATACATGACCTCGCGTGTTGGCGGGGGTTCCCTCGGGGATTATCTCGAGTGTTTTCGGACAGCGTGCTATCGGATCGGGGATTAGTTCGATTCGGTGTGAAGCTATCGCGCCAGGTAGACGTTAGAAAATATTTATAGCTATGTAGTTGGGTGTCTGCTTAACGTTGTACCATAAATGAAGCATAAGGGTGAAACAGTTAGAGATTGCTGGGTAGTCTAAACTGGTAGTGTAAATATGTTCCTCGGTGTTAGTGGTTCGCTATCTCTCTCTCTCTCTCTCTCTCTCTTTCTCTCTTTCTCTCTCTCTCTCTCTCGCTCTCTCTCTCTCTCTCTCTCTCTTCTCTCTCTCTCTCTCTCTCTCTCTCTACTATTCCAGCCTAGATTTCCCTCCATTGAAACACTTACTCATTCTCTCCATTTATCCCTATCATCGCGCCTTCCTTCTCTCTCTCTCTCTCTCTCTTTCTCTTTCTCCCCTATCCTCTCTTAGACTTCTAACCTATCAGTCCACCCTCCGCCTCTCCCTTTAGCTCCCCCGCCCAGCGTCCCTCCTATTGTAACACTTGATTATTCTCACCCTTTATACCTAGCATCTCGCCTTCTTTCTCATAGGCTTCTCTCTCTCTCGCGCTCTCTCTCTCTCTTCTAACCCCTACTAGACTTCTCTCCTACCATTCCACCTTTCTTCCTCTCTCTCTCTCTCTCTCTTTCTCTCTCTCTCTCTCTCTCTCTCCCTCTCTCTCTCTACCTCGCCGAGCGTTCCGCCTTTATTCGTATTTTTACCTTACCGCCAGTGTAACACATTAATAACATTGAATATCAATTACAAAAAGACTTGAAATATCTACTTTTTAAAGAACCAATAAGATAAACATATGAAAAACGAAGGAATAATACACTCGACAAGGCTTAACAGACGTACTTTATACACATCACCATTAATACAACTGAAATTCCTTTAATGATAACCTATCACATCGTTATGAGCTAAGAGAAAAACAGAAAAAAAAAAATTCAACTTACACCGTAAAATATTCCACTACGTAACAGACCGCTAGACTGAACAGTACTATGAAAATAAACGTCCGTGAATCAAGCGCGCTTATAACACGAAGTCTCACATCCGATTAGTTTAAATATAATCTGGTAAATAAAATTTGGACGACACTATTCCACCCTCGACTAACATCTAGGTTAACCAATCAGAGAAGAAGATTTCTATCGGACACCCTTCAACGAAATGACTGACCTCTGGATTAACTAATCAGAGAAGATGATTACTGTTATCGTGATAACTGACCTCATTTTCAACTTGAAGTGCTGTCGAGTCTGATGCATGGGTTACTTTAAATCGATTCGGCCTCTGATACAATCCACCTAGCGGGTCAATGGTGGGGGAAATAATACAAGTGGCGGGTTACTTGAACGCGTTTTGACCCCTGCTGCAATACCAGGAGTTCCATGACAGTTATAAATAGTTGGATACAACAAGCAGGAAGTTATATTAAGGACAGAAATCTAGCAGGCAATGGCAGAAACCTAAGAGGCAAGGACAGAAAACTAGGGGGGGGGGGCGTGGTTCGTGGTTCGGTAAGTCCGTGGTTCGTGGGGTTGTGGTTCGTGGTTCGTTAGTTGATGGTTCGTTATGTCCGTGGTTCGTGGGGTTGTGGTTCGTGGTTCGTTAGTTGATGGTTCGTTAAGTCCATGGTTCGTAGGGGTTGTGGTTCGCGGTTCGTGAGTTGATGGTTCGTTAAGTTCGTGGTTTGTTAAGTTCGTTGTTCGTGAGTTTGTGGTTCGTTAGTTGATGGTTCGTTAAGTCTGTGGGGTTGTTGTTCGTGGTTCGTGAGTTGATGGTTCGTTAAGTCCGTGGTTCGTGGGTTGTTGTTCGTGGTTCGTGAGTTGATGGTTCGTTAAGTCCGTGGTTCGTGGGGTTGTGGTTCGTGGTTCGTTAGTTGATGGTTCGTTAAGTCCGTGGTTCGTGGTTCGTTAGTTGATGGTTCGTGGTTCGTGGTTCGTTAAGTCCATGGTTCGTAGGGGTTGTGGTTCGCGGTTCGTGAGTTGAGGGTTCGTTAAGTCCGTGGTTCGTGGGGTTGTGGTTCGTGGTTCGTTAGTTGATGGTTCGTTAAGTCCATGGTTCGTGGGGTTGTGGTTCGATGTTCGTTAGTTGAGGGTTCGTTAAGTCCGTGGTTCGTAGGGGTTGTGGTTCGCGGTTCGTGAGTTGAGGGTTCGTTAAGTCCGTGGTTCGTGGGGTTGTGGTTCGTGGTTCGTTAGTTGATGGTTCGTTAAGTCCATGGTTCGTGGGGTTGTGGTTCGCGGTTCGTGAGTTGAGGGTTCGGTAAGTCCGTGGTTCGTGGTTTGTTAAGTTCGTTGTTCGTGAGTTTGTGGTTTATTAAGTTTGTAGTTTGTTAAGTGCGTGGTTCGAGAGGTCGTGGGCAAGGGCAGAAACCTAAGAGGCCAGGGCAGAAACCTAGGAGGCAAGGTCAGAAACCAAGGAGGCAAGGGCAGAAACCTAGGAGGCAAGGGCAGAAACCTAGGAGGCAAGGTCAGAAACCTAGGAGGCAAGGGCAGAAACCTAGGAGGCAAGGCCAGTGGACCATCTATTGTTCTTTGTTTTTTTTTTCTGTTGTTGCTTAATTGTGATAGAACTGACCTCTGAGGCAATACCGGATGTGTTACTAAAAAGATTTTGACGTATGATGGCAATTTTATGAGTTTACCCCCTGATCATTTTTTAGGGATACGCCCATGAAATCGGTAAAAATCGTAAATTTTCACTCTAGGCATACCCCAAACTCTATTTTAGACATCCCCATTGCAAAAATTTACATTAAAAACCACTTTTAGGATTTTACCCCCTTATAATTTTTTGAGGGTTACGCCCATGGAATCGATAAAAAGCGTTAATTTAGCACGCAGGCTTACCTAAAACTTTATTTTAGACATCCCCACACCAAAAATTTACTTAAAAATCACTTTTGAAATTGTTACCCCCTTACCATTTTTTTTAGGGTTACGCCCATGGAATTGATAAAAAATTGAAATATAACCTCAAGGCATACCCCAAACTTTATTTTAGACATCCCCATAACAAAGATTTACATTAAAAACCACTTTTAGGATTTTACCCCCTTACCATTTTTTAGGGTTACGCCACTGAAATCGATAAAAATCGTAAATTTAGCACGTAGACTTACCTAAAACTTTATTTTAGACATCCCCACACCAAAAATTAACTTAAAAATCACTTTTGAAAATGTAACCCCCCTTACCATTTTTGAGGGTTACGCCCCTGAAATCGATAAAAAATTGAAATATATCCTCAAGGCATACCCCAAACATATTTTTTGACACCCCTACATATCAAATTCCAACAAAAAAACAACAAAAACTAGTAGTGGTATAGTGGTTTTTGAGCCGTTCATACTACGCAGATGCACGGTGCAGCACGTGCAATCGATAAAAAAATTGAAATATAACTGCAAGGCATACCCCAAACATAATATTTGACACCCCTACATATCAAACTCCATCAAAAAATCAACAAAAACTAATAGTGGTATAGTGGTTTTTGAGCCGTTCATACTACGCAGATGCACGGTGCAGCACGTGCAATCGATAAAAAAATTGAAATATAACATCAAGGCATACCCCAAACATAATATTTGACACCCCTACATATCAAATTCCAACAAAAAAAAACAACAACAAACTAGTAGTGGTAAGGGTTTTTGAGTCGTGCATACTACGCAGATGTACGGTGCAGCACGCGGTGCAGCACGTGCAATCGATAAAAAAAATGAAATATAACCTCAAGGCATACCCCAAACATATTTTTTGACACCCCTACATATCAAATTTCAACAAAAAAACAACAAAAAATTAGTAGTAAGGAGAGGAGTTTTTGAGCCGTGCATACTACGCAGATGTATCGTGCTGCACAACGAGATTGTGCTGTACGATACCTGCACGAAATGTTAAAATCCTTGCTCAAAACACCCTTCCTTACTACTATTTTTTTGTTGTTTTTTTTGTTGAAATTTGATATGTAGGGGTGTCAAAAAATATGTTTGGGGTATGCCTTGAGGTTATATTTCATTTTTTTTATCGATTGCACGTGCTGCACCGCGTGCTGCACCGTACATCTGCGTAGTATGCACGGCTCAAAAACCCTTACCACTACTAGTTTGTTGTTGTTTTTTTTTGTTGGAATTTGATATGTAGGGGTGTCAAATATTATGTTTGGGGTATGCCTTGATGTTATATTTCAATTTTTTTATCGATTGCACGTGCTGCACCGTGCATCTGCGTAGTATGAACGGCTCAAAAACCACTATACCACTACTAGTTTTTGTTGATTTTTTGATGGAGTTTGATATGTAGGGGTGTCAAATATTATGTTTGGGGTATGCCTTGCAGTTATATTTCAATTTTTTTATCGATTGCACGTGCTGCACCGTGCATCTGCGTAGTATGAACGGCTCAAAAACCACTATACCACTACTAGTTTTTGTTGTTTTTTTGTTGGAATTTGATATGTAGGGGTGTCAAAAAATATGTTTGGGGTATGCCTTGAGGTTATTTTTCAATTTTTTATCGATTTCAGGGGCGTAACCCTCAAAAATGGTAAGGGGGTAAAATCCTAAAAGTGGTTTTTAATGTAAATCTTTGTTATGGGGATGTCTAAAATAAAGTTTGGGGTATGCCTTGAGGTTATATTTCAATTTTTTATCAATTCCATGGGCGTAACCCTAAAAAAATGGTAAGGGGGTAACAATTTCAAAAGTGATTTTTAAGTAAATTTTTGGTGTGGGGATGTCTAAAATAAAGTTTTAGGTAAGCCTGCGTGCTAAATTAACGCTTTTTATCGATTCCATGGGCGTAACCCTCAAAAAATGATAAGGGGGTAAAATCCTAAAAGTGGTTTTTAATGTAAATTTTTGCAATGGGGATGTCTAAAATAGAGTTTGGGGTATGCCTAGAGTGAAAATTTACGATTTTTACCGATTTCATGGGCGTATCCCTAAAAAATGATCAGGGGGTAAACTCATAAAATTGCCATCATACGTCAAAATCTTTTTAGTAACACATCCGGTATTGCCTCAGAGGTCAGTTCTATCACAATTAAGCAACAACAGAAAAAAAAAACAAAGAACAATAGATGGTCCACTGGCCTTGCCTCCTAGGTTTCTGCCCTTGCCTCCTAGGTTTCTGACCTTGCCTCCTAGGTTTCTGCCCTTGCCTCATAGGTTTCTGCCCTTGCCTCCTTGGTTTCTGACCTTGCCTCCTAGGTTTCTGCCCTTGCCTCTTAGGTTTCTGCCCTTGCCCACGACCTCTCGAACCACGCACTTAACAAACTACAAACTTAATAAACCACAAACTCACGAACAACGATTTTAACAAACCACGAACCACGGACTTACCGAACCCTCAACTCACGAACCGCGAACCACAACCCCACGAACCATGGACTTAACGAACCATCAACTAACGAACCACGAACCACAACCCCACGAACCACGGACTTAACGAACCCTCAACTCACGAACCGCGAACCACAACCCCTACGAACCACGGACTTAACGAACCCTCAACTAACGAACATCGAACCACAACCCCACGAACCATGGACTTAACGAACCATCAACTAACGAACCACGAACCACAACCCCACGAACCACGGACTTAACGAACCCTCAACTCACGAACCGCGAACCACAACCCCTACGAACCATGGACTTAACGAACCACGAACCACGAACCATCAACTAACGAACCACGAACCACGGACTTAACGAACCATCAACTAACGAACCACGAACCACAACCCCACGAACCACGGACTTAACGAACCATCAACTCACGAACCACGAACAACAACCCCACGAACCACGGACTTAACGAACCATCAACTCACGAACCACGAACAACAGCCCCACAGACTTAACGAACCATCAACTAACGAACCACAAACTCACGAACAACGAACTTAACAAACCACGAACTTAACGAACCATCAACTCACGAACCGCGAACCACAACCCCTACGAACCATGGACTTAACGAACCATCAACTAACGAACCACGAACCACAACCCCACGAACCACGGACATAACGAACCATCAACTAACGAACCACGAACCACAACCCCACGAACCACGGACTTACCGAACCACGAACCACGACCCCCCTAGTTTTCTGTCCTTGCCTCTTAGGTTTCTGCCATTGCCTGCTAGATTTCTGTCCTTAATATAACTTCCTGCTTGTTGTATCCAACTATTTATAACTGTCATGGAACTCCTGGTATTGCAGCAGGGGTCAAAACGCGTTCAAGTAACCCGCCACTTGTATTATTTCCCCCACCATTGACCCGCTAGGTGGATTGTATCAGGGGCCGAATCGATTTAAAGTAACCCATGCATCAGACTCGACAGCACTTCAAGTTGAAAATGAGGTCAGTTATCACGATAACAGTAATCCTCTTCTCCGATTAGTTAATCCAGAGGTCAGTCATTTCGTTGAAGGGTGTCCGATAGAAATCTTCTTCTCTGATTGGTTAACCTAGATGTTAGTCGAGGGTGGAATAGTGTCGTCCAAATTTTATTTACCAGATTATATTTAAACTAATCGGATGTGAGACTTCGTGTTATAAGCGCGCTTGATTCACGGACGTTTATTTTCATAGTACTGTTCAGTCTAGCGGTCTGTTACGTAGTGGAATATTTTACGGTGTAAGTTGAATTTTTTTTTTCTGTTTTTCTCTTAGCTCATAACGATGTGATAGGTTATCATTAAAGGAATTTCAGTTGTATTAATGGTGATGTGTATAAAGTACGTCTGTTAAGCCTGTCGAGTGTATTATTCCTTCGTTTTTCATATGTTTATCTTATTGGTTCTTTAAAAAGTAGATATTTCAAGTCTTTTTGTAATTGATATTCAATGTTATTAATGTGTTACACTGGCGGTAAGGTAAAAATACGAATAAAGGCGGAACGCTAGGCGAGGTAGAGAGAGAGAGAGAGAGAGAGAGAGAGAGAGAGGAAGAAAGGTGGAATGGTAGGAGAGAAGTCTAGTAGGGGTTAGAGAGAGAGAGAGAGAGAGCGAGAGAGAGAGAAGCCTATGAGAAAGAAGGCGAGATGCTAGGTATAAAGGGTGAGAATAATCAAGTGTTACAATAGGAGGGACGCTGGGCGGGGGAGCTAAAGGGAGAGGCGGAGGGTGGACTGATAGGTTAGAAGTCTAAGAGAGGATAGGGGAGAAAGAGAAAGAGAGAGAGAGAGAGAGAGAGAGAGAGAGAGAGAGAGAGAGAGAGAGAAGGAAGGCGCGATGATAGGGATAAATGGAGAGAATGAGTAAGTGTTTCAATGGAGGGAAATCTAGGCTGGAATAGTAGAGAGAGAGAGAGAGAGAGAGAGAAAGAGAGAGAGAGAGAGAGAAGAGAGAGAGAGAGAGCGAGAGAGAGAGAGAGAGAGAAAGAGAGAAAGAGAGAAGAGAGAGAGAGAGAGAGAGATAGCGAACCACTAACACCGAGGAACATATTTACACTACCAGTTTAGACTACCCAGCAATCTCTAACTGTTTCACCCTTATGCTTCATTTATGGTACAACGTTAAGCAGACACCCAACTACATAGCTATAAATATTTTCTAACGTCTACCTGGCGCGATAGCTTCACACCGAATCGAACTAATCCCCGATCCGATAGCACGCTGTCCGAAAACACTCGAGATAATCCCCGAGGGAACCCCCGCCAACACGCGAGGTCATGTATAATCTACTAACCTATCGCTATCGAGCAAGTACACCAAGGCCTCCAAAGTCAGGACACACCAAACATAAACAGGTCACTTGCGGGGTCACCAGGACTAGAGGTCAACATCCCGACACGAGCAGTCATGGTTAACTCCCCTTGTCTCTCGTGTACATTAGGCGCTAAAGGCGCCTCTTATATATCTTTGTTAATTTACGCCTAAATACGGGGCAAATCCTTCCTGCTATACTACTGACACATCCATATATACTGTGTAAAAATGCCATACTTATTGAATTAGCGGTTCCCGAGAAAACCGAGGTGGTGCATGACTTTCTGAGTGTACTAAGTAGCTCGTCATGTTCAAGTTTAGTTTCTTATTGGTTATTGTTATTGGTTATGGAAGGCCTCGGCATCACAGCAAACGAATTAAAATCCATAATTGCTCAACCGCCCGTGCCAGTGGAATCATCCGAATTACCAACTCATCTCCCAAACAAAGAAAGGTAACTGTAGTCCCCATCGTAGCAGTCTCAGCACACGCCAAAAGACATAAGGCGAAACCGCGCAGAAAGTGAACACAGCCAACTGTTCTCTGTCATACGATATCATCATTCATCGTAAACAAGCGGGATATCGAAGCAGGATCAAAACGGATGAGACACACAGCTCACGGTGTGCACAGAGCACTTAACTCAGTAGCTCCTGCAACAAGCCGGACTTGGAATATGAGGAAACTGCAAGAAGGAACACTTTTCAGACATAGCCTTCAATGGTTCCTGCCGCCTATCCACCATATACCATGGGAGTTCACGTCCTCCCGAAAATGATGATCGTCATAGCACTTGATGATGTTAGGCCGTCATTGATGACTCCAATTCCAAACATATAGACACACAGTGGTGGTAATTTGTCATTTCCAATCCAACAGAAGCCACATGACCTGTAGTTAGTAAAACCACAGAGAGAATATGATTTTGTGACCTTCACTGATTCACTCTTAGATGTGAATGTGTAGTTTACACAAGAGGAGAAGTTTTCAACTACAGTGATTCCATTTAAGGCAATTCTGGGATAGCAAGGCAAGTCTCCTTTATAGCAGCAGAACTTGATGTTCTCCACTTCTTGTAGCCGCCGCCACACGATTCTGATGTCTCACTAACTTGGACATCATTCAAGAACAATGTCAGATTAACATTCCATAGATATGGCTCTGCTGATGAAGTGCTTGGTGCAACAGTTGTATCAATCATACTGGAGGCTCCTGGTCTGTGGTCATTAATATCACAGACAGCACATGGTGTTGTTATATTCAGTATTTCTTTCTGGGGTGTAAATATGTGGCACACACATGGAGAGTGGTTTGTGGTCACAGTAATCCCATTAAAGGCAATTCCAGGGTAGCATGGCATAGCTGTTTCAGAACAGCACAATCCTGTGATGCCTTCTGTGCTCGCTATAAAGCTGCTGCTGCCACACAATCCTGACCAATTATAGGTGTGGACATTATTCACTTGCAATGACAAAACTGCTTTGTTTACTACATCATAAACCTCTGGAAGCGAATCATTTATGGGACCAATAGTACAATTTATTCTTCCATCGGAGATATCTGCATTGAGTCCCCCCAAAAAAAAGGTCTTTGGATAAAAAGCACATATGCGTTTGAGTTAAACACACAATGAGCCCACTTCATAGATTCAAAATGATCCTTGCCAATGCCATCCGCTTGCACAAGTTAGGTCCTTAGCTACCAACGTCTAAAATGTCTTAAACGAAGCCATCCAATTAACGACTTTATCTACAGCGAAGGTTAACGAACTGTGAACAAACATTTATGTTCAAACCCCTGAAAACATTTTCAAAAATCTGCCAACTCGCAGCAATAACATTTATCGTGTTGTTCAATGCAAACATTGCTTGGTCCATAGCTTGAATATAAATAAGCTGCCATTTTGGTGCGTCCCATGACGTCCAAAGAGTTTTTATTATTTAGTTTCTTATTCTTTTCTAAGTAACAGAGCGACAAAGCAACCAATGGCCTGTCAAGTCCTGCAAAGATTAAATCTGATTGGACATTGGTATATCTTAAACTGTACATATAGCACACATTTATTGTGCTAAAATAGTGAGAAGTTCACCCAGAATGTGCCAAATTAGCCAGCCCGCCAAGTATTTCTTCTCATTACGTTTTGCGCCTTTCGGCCCTACAGATCCGACTTCAGCACGACGTTTTTGAGTACCGGGTTGTCTTCCCTCTTCGATCCCTGCTCGCTTGGCCAGACTAGACAGGTTACTCTGTTACTGGAGGCACCGCAGAGAGGTGGAACAGGGGCTGGATGGTTCTGGCTCACCGATCCTGGCGCAAGCCATCAGCTGTGGATCGCTGACAACTTCCAGCTCTGGTGCTGGGAGACGCGCCTTCCCCTCCAAAGTTTGAGCTGTTTAAACATTAGCTGTACTAGGATAATGTCAACTTGTTATGCGGTGTCACAAGTTGGAACCACTTTTACAGACTATAGTAAATTACGAATGAGAAGAATGTAGTGGATCGTCACATTTCTAGGGGTTATAACTAAACTTCTACAATTGAATTAAAACGAGCGACTAAAATGAAAAGCTGAGCTGCCCGGGTTCAAATGATTTACATCAAAATGCTGCATTATTACGTCACACGTGTGAGGTTAATTAGCTGCCAATGACGTCATAACTTTAACCAACTGGTCTATGACATCACGCATTACGTCTAATTTGTTTCAACAATGACGTACACCTGTGGCTTAATAAACTCTATACTTCTCTATGCACAGTTTGGCTGACGTTTTAACCAGTTGTATGTGCATTGATTTAACCGTTTAGTACTTTAACGTTGAGTGCGTAGATATAAGTTTGTTTACAGGGCTTCCTTGAGTGAATTCTCTATCAGAGAAACAATCTGGGAAAATCTGACATCAGATCGTAGCACAGGGAGAATTAAAATTAAAAAAAACAAGGAAAATCTGACATCAGATCGTTGCACAGGAAGAATTAAAATTAAAAAAAAACAGGGAAAATCTGACATCAGATCGTAGCACAGGAAGAATTAAAATAAAAAACAGGGAAAATGTGACATCAGATCGTAGCACAGGGAAATAATACAAATTGTGTACAATTAGTGACGTGGCAGGAAATGTTATGGCGCACGCCAGAAAACATATTGTGTTTTATTTCGCTGACCTTGTCAGTGTAAGATAGTTAATGTTTTATATTTTCTTGCTGTTCTTAGTCCGTGGCCATTGCTAAAATATGAACTGGTGACACAGTCTGTCTTCTTGGGTTGATGTCTGTCCTCATTATTTCTACTGAAAGTTTGGAAACATTTTAAATGATTAGAGATAGATAAGGAAGATAACTGATTAGAGATAGATAAGGAAGATAACTGATTAGAGATAGATAACGAAGATAAATGATTAGAGATAGATAACGAAGATAACTGATTAGAGATAGATAAGGAAGATAACTGATTAGAGATAGATAACGAAGATAACTGATTAGAGATAGATAACGAAGATAACTGATTAGAGATAGATAAGGAAGATAAATGATTAGAGATAGATAAGGAAGATAACTGATTAGAGATAGATAAGGAAGATAACTGATTAGAGATAGATAGGGAAGATAACTGATTAGAGATAGATAAGGAAGATAACTGATTAGAGATAGATAAGGAAGATAACTGATTAGAGATAGATAAGGAAGATAAATGTTTAGAGATAGATACGAAAGATAAATGTTTAGAGATAGATAAGGAAGATAAATGATTAGAGATAGATAAGGAAGATAAATGTTTAGAGATAGATAAGGAAGATAAATGATTAGAGATAGATAAGGAAGATAAATGATTAGAGATAGATAAGGAAGATAAATGTTTAGAGATAGATAAGGAAGATAAATGATTAGAGATAGATAAGGAGGATAAATGTTTAGAGATAGATAAGGAAGATAAATGTTTAGAGATAGATAAGGAAGATAAATGTTTAGAGATAGATAAGGAAGATAAATGATTAGAGATAGATAACGAAGATAACTGATTAGAGATAGATAAGGAAGATAAATGATTAGAGATAGATAAGGAAGATAACTGATTAGAGATAGATAAGGAAGATAAATGATTAGAGATAGATAACGAAGATAAATGATCGGAGATAAATAAAGAAGATAAATCATTGTTTTCCTTTAATTAAAAAATAAAACTCCATATTTATTAGTGGCCACAAATTTGAAAGTTCAAGCCTAATCAGGAACGCAAGCCATAGTTTGCAGACTACTGTCTAAAAAGATTAATCATCGCCATCTATAGAAGTAAGCCTGAGGGTTGGAAGGGAAACCCCGAAAAAAGCCTCAACTGGCGTGACGTTTCCAGCTAAGTGAGCAGGGCGGTTGTGGGTAGAATGACGTCAGTCGACATTAGCTGATAACGTCACGCTATTAGGGTTGTTTGTAGTGTTTCCCTTTTTGCCCTCAGGCTAAACCTATATACTTCTGTAGATGGTGATGGATTGTACTTAGTTGGCACAACTGTTCGTATTCAGCTCAAAGTGGCATTTTAGTTACAATCTTAGTTTTCCAGCACCTAGAACATCCCTCTCATTATTACAAGTAATATTTTATAGAAGTGGTTCCAATTTTTGACACTGCACACAAATCACATTTTTAACTAAAGTAAATACTTATGTAATGTAAGGTAAAGTAAAGGTAAGATAAAGTAAAGGTAAGATAAAGTAAAGGTAAGGTAAAGTAAAGGTAAGATAAAGTAAAGGTAAGGTAAAGTAAAGGTAAGGTAAAGTAAAGGTAAGATAAAGTAAAGATAAGATAAAGTAAAGGTAAGGTAAATTAAAGGTAAGATAAAGTAAAGGTAAGATAAAGTAAAGGTAAGATAAAGTAAAGGTAAAGTAAAGTAAAGGTAAGATAAAGTAAAGGTAAGATAAAGTAAAGGTAAGATAAAGTAAAGGTAAGGTAAATTAAAGGTAAGATAAAGTAAAGGTAAGGTAAATTAAAAGAAAGATAAAGTAAAGGTAAGATAAAGTAAAGGTAAAGTAAAGTAAAGGTAAGATAAAGTAAAGGTAAGATAAAGTAAAGGTAAGGTAAAGTAAAGGTAAGATAAAGTAAAGGTAAGATAAAGTAAAGGTAAGATAAAGTAAAGGTAAGATAAGGTAAAGTAAATTAAAGGTAAGATAAGGTAAAGCAAAGTAAAGCAAAGGTAAGATAAGGTAAAGTAAAGTAAAGGTAAGATAAGGTAAAGTAAAGTAAAATAAAGGTAAGATAAGGTAAAGTAAAGTAAAATAAAGGTAAGATAAGGTAAAGTAAAGTAAAGTAAAGTAAAGGTAAGGTAACTTAAAGGTAATGTAAATTAAAAGTAAGGTAAAGGTACGAGACTTGAAACGACGTCTTAGCATGCCAATTTTCACCTATATGTATTCGATCGCCTATCTAGAAGTGTTCGGAGACTTCTGGATAGTGTCGCTTCAAGCATCGAAACTCACGATGCGAGGCGGCATTCTTCACCTTCCCAGAGTACTCCCCTGGTCCCCATTTCTGTCAGCGGTTGGGTCGACCGCGTGGGTTTTTTTTTCCAACCACGTGTACAACTCACACTGCATCCAGCGTGAATCGAACACGGGTTGTCAGAACGTCGGTAGTCCAGTTGGCTGTACTCATGTATGAATGATAACTTAGAAGTGTATGATTGTAACAGACAGATAACATATTGCAACATTTTTTGTTTGCGCTGCAATATTCTGTTTTTAACCACAACAGTTTTTTAATTTTGAGATACAGTTTCTTCCAGACACATTCAACGGATAATAAATAAACAAGTGGTTTTATCTCGCTGGATTTGTTGCTGGCTTGCGTGCCCGATGACTTAAGGAGTGTACCTCGGCATCATCCGCCCTTAAAAGGACGTTAAGTAGGCGTGTCTGTGTTGTGTTGTGGTTTACAGTATAACTGTGATATATGCGCCTTTCGGCCCAACACATCCAACTTCAGCATGACATTTTTGAGTACCGGGTTGTCTTCCCTCTTCGATCCCTGCTCGCTTGGCCAGACTAGACAGATTAGTCTGTTACTAGAGGCACCACGGAGAGGTGGTGCAGGTTCTGGATGGTTCTGGTTCACCGATCCTGGCGTAAGCCATCAGCTATGGATCGCTGACAACTTCCAGCTCTGGTGATGAGAGGCGTGCCTTCGCTGGATTTATACAAGTGAACAAATCAACTATAGGGTCATTGATAAACGGCTGTGTTGAGAAGTCTAGATTGACACGAATTGCTGAAAGACTGAAATTTAAAAAAAAGGATGAAAATAGATGATGTACTTTACATCTTTGACATCGAGGGGCATCACGTGATGATTTACCTGGTTGTTTATTTTTGTTTCTTTCTCCATCAGTCTCTTGACATGTCAGTTAATTATTGCAACATTCGCAAATACAATTATAGAAAACATTATGTAGGCTTGCCGAACCGTGACTCTATAGATGTCTAGAGAACCGAGTCTGAACGGCCTATCTGTTCATTAATTCACAATTAAATGTTTCGTTTTTTTAAACATTTTATTTGACGTAGTTGGGGTTTGAGAACGCTAGAAGAATGCGGGCGAAGTGACCACAAGGAATACGCAGTTTATTAATGAGAACAATGAACATATTATCAACTGAACTATATGCAGGTCATCATCAGGTCGTATGTCTTTTGCAGAACGTTGCATTCACCACAGCCCGTCTGAAAGAATCTCTGTCTCTAGCCAGATCTCTCACAGAACATTGCATTCTTCACATTACGTCTGACAGAATCTCTGTCTCTAGCCAGATCTCCCACAGAACATTGCATTCTCCACATTACGTCTGACAGAATCTCTGTCTCTAGCCAGATCTCTCACAGAACATTGCATTCTTCACATTACGTCTGACAGAATCTCTGTCTCTAGCCAGATCTCCCACAGAACATTGCATTCTTCACATTACGTCTGACAGAATCTCTGTCTCTAGCCAGGTCTACCATTTCTTCTGTTGTCATGCTCAATGTCTCCTTGATGTCCAGAAATCACTTTTTTCTTGGTCTGCCCCTGATGGTCGTCCACAAACCATTATTATACTTCCCAGCCCGCTGTGTCATATTGTGACGTGACCATAGTATTTTAATTCCCTCTGTAGAATAGTGTTTATAAGCCAGTTGTTGTTCATGTTGAAATCTCTTCATATGTATTTGTTGCTTGTTTTCATTATCCAAAGTATCGTAATGATTTTTCTGTAGCACTTTGTTTTGAATTAATCGATTTTTCTAGATGTTTGCGAGATTGTCCATAATTCACACCTGTAATTTACAATCTGAAGATACATATCCTCAATAATTTTAATTTGACTGCCTTGCTGGTTTTGTGCCACATGTTCTTCATGTTTCCAATTGTTTGTGTTGCTATTGCTAATCTTCTTCTGATCTCTCTCTGACAGTCTCCATTGTTAGTTACTACAGATCCCAGATATTCATAGTTTGTTACAACTTCAGGTTCTTCACTGATGATGATGATTTTGGTTTGGCTTTTTGGTTTGTCACAGGCCATAATCTTAGCTATATGTATGTTTAGATAGAGTTTGCTCTTCACTGTGTTGTTTAACACACACACACACAATTGTCTCTTTGAATCCTTCTGCAGTGAGAGAGGAGAACTACGCCATCAATGTTTCAGGGTTCTGGAATTATGTTGCCATTTATTGCGTAAGGGTCAACTTCACAAATCTGTCATTTTTCTGACACTTCTCATGATGTTCTCAGCATAGATGTTGAACTGGTACGAGGGAGAATGCATCGCCGCCTCACCCCTTTTTGTAAATCTTGGCGACTTCCCTCTCTTCACATTTGTCATTGCGGAACGACATTCATCTAGCTAAGGTTCTCTGGGTCTTTTTCTTCACTCTCTATTAGTATATTTGAAGTGACTTCATAGATTTCTCTGCACCTTCACTCCATCTTTGCAATATATCATTTTGTTCAGTTAGTGTGTTGCCGTTGTGGTCTACTTGAACTAACGGTCTAAAAGTGTCTGTTATTATTTTAATTTCTCTCACCTGTTGATAGAGCTTTTTATTTCTACCACAGACATACATAATATCATTCTTTTTGTCTCTTCTCATCTCTCTTCTTACTACTTTTTTAAAATATTTTCTCTTGTGCCCAGCATTATGTTTCAATAATAGTGATAATAACAACAATACTAATAGCAGCAGTAGTTGAGATACAAGTTAAACATGTTTTATTTGTTTGCCTCTTGTGTTGAAGGTTCATCCCCCCCTCCCCCACCGCACCTCCTGTTATCGGTGCACTCACAATGCATTGGCAGTCAGGCTAATATCACACAATGCCATGGACTCAGAGGCGTTGTCACAGAGATGGCAGGGAGAGAATTTTTGGTTGGCCCTGGGGGCTGACAGCGAAATGAAGAGACAATTTTGAAACTGGTGTTGAGAAAAAGAAGAGAAAAGGAGGCGCTGTTTGAAGACGTGTCCCACGTGACTTCTGTTAAAAGTTTGTTCTTGTCTGAACCTGCAACTTGTGTCTGTACATCCCAACTGCCACGCCAGCAGCATTAAAAGCTTGTCACGCAACTAAAGTACACGGTCATACACTCAGCGTATTCTACAGAAGTTATATGTATGTAATAACAGCAATCAAATGTTATCTTTGCTAGATCATTTATAATTCTTGTTGATATGAATGGTGCATTCCTGAATGTGGGTCTATTTGTGAAAATGAATCTATTAGCGGGACGATAATATAAGACATGTCAACTCAATGGAGGTCGAGCGAAATGTCAACATGCCCAAATGTGAATGCAAGGGTCGGTAATTACAGCATGAAATCTATTGTTAACATTTAAAGGGAAGGCATTCAACAAATGTGTGTTATTTCCCTTTTGCATAAGCATTAGTAGGAAACTGCAGGCGAGGCCAATAGAAGAGCGAAAGAGCGCAAACTATACCTCCCTTTACGCTGAAAGCAAATGAGGAAAAAAAGAAGTTAGAGATGGATCTATCCCATGCATGTACATCTTGTTCTTGACTTCTACCAATCTTTCTACCTTCATCTATTTCATCTCTCTCCATCACTTTTTGTGTGTGTCATTTATTGCCTAGTGTATCATTTGTTTCCGCCTCCGTTAGTACTTGAGTGTACATTAAGAACAACAACTTTCCTTATACAACAGATAACTCTAGCACTATTTACAGTCAGCAGTGATAGCTCAGTGGTTAGTGAACTGGACTACAAAGGACAAGAGGTGGGGTTCGATATCAACCGATGGCTCCCGGTTCACCCAGCCTTTAATAGGTACCTGATTATTTTCTTGGAAAGTAAAGCGGCACGGGCGTAATACCGACCACATTACCCAAAAAATCATGTGCCGAGGGTCTGTAAAAGTTATGGTCACTAACACCATATTCCCTATACGCCACTTGACGTGACGGGGGCACTTTACTTTTTTTTTTTACTATTTAGAGCCACTTGTAGATATTGCTATTATCCTCCGTTTCTAACATTCTATTAATCCATATTTTCGTGATCGGCCCTTGAGTCTGGTGTTCTCGTAGCGTTTATTGATGGCTCGCTGTTATGCATTTTGGTATTTTATTTTAAACTGTGTCCATACCATTTCTTTCTTCTGTTTTTTTGTATAATCAAATCATTCATTATTTTCTAAAACTACTGACTAATCATGATTGCTTGCTAACAACCATCTGTCATGACGTAAAAGTCTATATAGTATATAATTAACCAGAGATTATTCATATTTCTTCACTTCTGATCTCATCTCTCAGATTGTTTCGTGCCATGCGTTTAGGACATTTAATTTCCATGATTGTTCTTTCTATTCTTGGATATAGAGTCCAGGTCTGACACTGGTATCACGCACGCTCTACAGTAGTATAATTGTTAATCTGAAAATATTGCTTTACTATATGTTATCAAAATTACCTCTTATTTACATAAAAAGAGCTATTGTCCCCGTCACATTAGGGTGTCCCTGTCACAAGAATTTGTACCCGTCGCATTCATTTAACTATGACTAAAAAAGGGTAAAGGTATCCTATAGCATTACATATATTCAGGATGTAGTATACCCCTACTACAGCACGATCACTAATCTTCCTTCTCATATGTCTTTCCTCTGTTGGCCAAGGGCCAAGTACCCCCCCCCCCCCCCCCACTATGTCCACTAGAGGGCGTGTCTCGTGCCTAGGCTTTTGCTTTGAGGATCGTGCGATCTGTCTCAAAAGTTAGAAAATAGAAGGTCATATCATGGATAATCATCATCAATCATTAGCAGTCATCACCACCATGCATCAACAATCATCACCACCATGCATCAACAATCATCACCACCATGCATCAACAATCATCACCACCATGCACCAACAATCATCACCACCATGCATCAACAATCATCACCACCATGCATCAACGATCATCACCACCATGCACCAACAATCATCACTACCATGCACCAACAATCATCACCACCACGCATCAACAATCATCACCACCATGCATCAACAATCATCACCACCAATCATCAACAATCATCCCACCATGCATCAACAATCATCACCACCATGCATCAACAATCATTCACCCCCATGCATCAACAATCATCACCACCATGCATCAACAATCATCACCATCATGCATCAACAATCATCACCATATGCATCGACAAAAATCACCACCATGAATCAACAAAAATCACCACCATGAATCAACAAAAATCACCATTACGCAACATAAAAATCAACTGGACAAATCTGAAACAATTGCAACGCGTCAAATGCTTGGACACAATAATAACATCAGTTGGAAGATGCTCCACTGAAATAAAAATTCGGAATAGGTCTGGTCAAAATATCCGTTTCTGAAAATGCAACACGACTTATGCAACAACAATAAAAGTAAGATTGAGAGTTATCACTGCTATGTAGATAGTCCAATTCTGACCTATGGATTCAAATCATGGACAGAAGACAAACAAATGAAAAGACGATTACAGGCCACAGAGATACGATTTCTCAGAATGTTGAAGTTATTGAGTTATTGAGTTATTTGCGGGTCATCATCATTGCACTCCGAACATGTCCATAGGTGCTCAGATCCCCTCCTCAGCAATTCCCTCAGTGCCCAGCGACTGACGACTCCAGTTCTATGTTGGTTGATAAGTCTTCTTACACGGCCACCAAGTTTCTCATTTCTGGCTGTGCCCATCTTAACTCCCATTTCCATCATCCGAAGAAGCGACGTTGATCTGTGTTTGTCGAAGTCCCGTGCTCTTCCCACATCTCGGAGTGCATTGATGACGTCCGCCCGATCCATCGGTTGCCCGTCCTCAACGACAGCGCAGCTAGCCAACCTGTCCGCTCTCTCATTTCCCCGCACTCCCGCATGTCCAGGGACATAGACAAAGGTGACCTTACGTATTTTGGATTTCTGCAACGACTCTACCCATTGCATGCGTACAAAGCCCGCCTCCACTTTTTTTATCATGCTCATCGAATCACTCAGTATACATGCGTGGATGTAGTCTTGTGACTCTAACCATTTGAATGCCTTGGTCACTGCCATCACCTCCATTGTCATGCTACTCGTGGTCATGGCGTATGCACCACTGTCTTCCTTGGCTATTCTGCCTGCCGAACGTGCTGTAAATGCCCATGCACTTTTTTCGTGTCGTCTTACAGATCCGTCTGTATAGATGACTGCATCTTTCTCATCGGTATTATCGCAGATGAGACCGTTGACCTCAGCATTAACCACGACCGGGTTCTGTTCCCTACTTTTCCTGTCGAGTGTGACAATACATGAGAAAGTCCCCTTGAATGACGTAGGCACCGGTATCCACTCCTCACCAACGCTGAGATTGGTAAGCCCACAGACCTGTTTGATGACATCTTCTGCTCGGCCCACCCATGATTTGCCTCTTTTTAGCCTGGTGCCTTTCTCTGTGTTGAGCACGTGGTGCAATGGATGCTCTGTATCTGTACTAATCTTCAGGTATGCTCGTGCTCTCCAGATCTTGATTCTGTCATCCATGGTTGGAAAGTCAAGAAGATACCTCATTGCCACACAGGGAGTGTCCCTCGTACATCCCAGGATAATGCGCATGGCTTCATTTTGTATTTTCTCCAGCCTATCAATTTGAGTCGTACTAACAGTAAGAATGGCCAGGGCATACTCGATTGGTGCGAGGACTAATCCCTGGAACATAAGAGTAAGTAGCCTCTGCTCGATGTTGGCAGCTGCCATGACCTTCAAGGCGGCTAATCCTTTGCGGGATTTTGTTATTACATGGTCGACGTGGTCCCGAAAACACAGGCTGCGATCAAACTTAACTCCGAGGTATGTCATCAACTTGTCCCTGGTCACCTCATCAGCTCCCATTCGTACTACCGGTGTGGTCGTATTAACGATATGATTGTTAAGGGAGAACCATGAAATTGATGCTTTATTAGGATTAACCAAGGCACCTGAAACCCCACACCAGGAAGAAATGCGATCGAGTTCGTCTTGCATGTTGAAGTTTCCTTGGACAGCTAAAAAGACCAATGACGAAATTCTCAAAGAGGTCAACACAAAAAAGGGAGCTCCTAATAAACATCAGAAAGAAACAATCTATATTTTTAGGGAACATCAAGAGAAGAGGAAAGTTGGAATATTTGGTTACAACTTGCAAAACAAAAGGAAAACGATATTGTGGACGACAAAGAGAGAAAATACTGGATAGCATATTTCACAAATATCTCTGTCACGCCGTAGGTCCCGTGTTCGAATCTCGGTGGGAGCCTATTTTTTATTTTTTTATTTTTAATAATTCTGAGTTTTTTACTTTCACAAATACATATTTTTGTAATAATTCTGAATTTTTACTTTCACAAATATACTCTTTTACAATACTTTAAAATACTCTTCCACAAATATTTTTATCTAACACACCGTGTCGCGCAAGATAATCCGCTGAGACACAACCGACCGTTCGACGATCTTTTCAATATACCCGAGTTAAGCCGACCGTTTCGACAAACTGACCAACCCCCAAACAAAATTTAAAAAAATTACCCCCCAAAAAATATCAATTTTCGTCACAGTCAACAACAGAACTGATACGATGCATTGTGGACAGAGAACTGTGGAAGGAGATGTTTGCTTCCGCCAAATGATAAGGTACATGATAATGATGATGCTAATGATGATGATAATGATGATAACGATGATGATAATGATGATGATACTGATAATGATTACAATTGAAGGAACTCAAGACATCTCCCATTTATCAACGTACAGCTAGACATCCATATGGACCGTCATCATCATTCCCTAATTACTTGTACATTGTCCATGTTGCTTCACCATACATAAATGCATTAAAAACATATTCTGTATCATTTATGATTATCCGTTGTTCGTTTAATTGTGTGTGCTAGATCACTATCATTATTTGGTTGTAATGGCAAGTGTAATGACCGCAGCTTCTTAGACCAGAACAATGAAACAATGTTCTTGCACTTTGATATCCTTTGTTATGTTATTATGTTATTGTACTTTGATATGTTCTGTTATGTTATTATGTTATTGCACTTTGATATGCTCTGTTATGTTATTGTTATGTTATTGCACTTTGATATGCTCTGTTATGTTATTGTTATGTTATTGCACTTTGATATGCTCTGTTATGTTATTATGTTATTGTACTTTGATATGCTCTGTTATGTTATTATGTTATTGTACTTTGATATGTTCTGTTATGTTATTATGTTATTGCACTTTGAGATGCTCTGTTATGTTATTGTTATGTTATTGCACTTTGATATGTTCTGTTATGTTATTACGTTATTGCACTTTGATATGCTCTGTTATGTTATTGTTATTTTATTGCACTTTGATATGCCCTGTTATGTTATTGTTATTTTATTGCACTTTGATATGCTCTGTTATGTTATTACTTTATTGCACTTTGATATGCTCTGTTATGTTATTACTTTATTGCACTTTGATATGCTCTGTTATGTTATTGTTATTTTATTGCACTTTGATATGCTCTGTTATGTTATTGTTATTTTATTGCACTTTGATATGCTCTGTTATGTTATTACTTTATTGCACTTTGATATGCTCTGTTATGTTATTGTTATTTTATTGCACTTTGATATGCTCTGTTATGTTATTGTTATTTTATTGCACTTTGATATGCTCTGTTATGTTATTACTTTATTGCACTTTGATATGCTCTGTTATGTTATTGTTATTTTATTGCACTTTGATATGCTCTGTTATGTTATTACTTTATTGCACTTTGATATGCTCTGTTATGTTATTGTTATTTTATTGCACTTTGATATGCTCTGTTATGTTATTGTTATGTTATTGCACTTTGATATGTTCTGTTATGTTATTACGTTATTGCACTTTGATATGCTCTGTTATGTTATTGTTATTTTATTGCACTTTGATATGCCCTGTTATGTTATTGTTATTTTATTGCACTTTGATATGCTCTGTTATGTTATTACTTTATTGCACTTTGATATGCTCTGTTATGTTATTACTTTATTGCACTTTGATATGCTCTGTTATGTTATTGTTATTTTATTACACTTTGATATGCTCTGTTATATTATTGTTATTTTATTGCACTTTGATATGCTCTGTTATGTTATTACTTTATTGCACTTTGATATGCTCTGTTATGTTATTACTTTATTGCACTTTGATATGCTCTGTTATGTTATTGTTATTTTATTGCACTTTGATATGCTCTGTTATGTTATTGTTATTTTATTGCACTTTGATATGCTCTGTTATGTTATTACTTTATTGCACTTTGATATGCTCTGTTATGTTATTGTTATTTTATTGCACTTTGATATGCTCTGTTATGTTATTACTTTATTGCACTTTGATATGCTCTGTTATGTTATTGTTATTTTATTGCACTTTGATATGCTCTGTTATGTTATTACTTTATTGCACTTTGATATGCTCTGTTATGTTATTACTTTATTGCACTTTGATATGCTCTGTTATGTTATTGTTACTTTATTGCACTTTGATATGCTCTGTTATGTTATTGTTATTTTATTGCACTTTGATATGCTCTGTTATGTTATTGTTATTTTATTGCACTTTGATATGCTCTGTTATGTTATTACTTTATTGCACTTTGATATGCTCTGTTATGTTATTGTTATTTTATTGCACTTTGATATGCTCTGTTATGTTATTACTTTATTGCACTTTGATATGCTCTGTTATGTTATTGTTATTTTATTGCACTTTGATATGCTCTGTTATGTTATTACTTTATTGCACTTTGATATGCTCTGTTATGTTATTACTTTATTGCACTTTGATATGCTCTGTTATATTATTGTTATTTTATTGCACTTTGATATGCTCTGTTATGTTATTGTTATTTTATTGCACTTTGATGTGCTCTGTTATGTTATTGCACTGTGATATGCTCTGTTATGTTTACCCGGAAACAAAACTTGTATCGCAGCGCAGAAAATTTTGTTCTCCAACAAAAAAGATGCACTGCTAAATTTTGTCTATTTCTTCTTCTTTCCTTCCTCATTTCCTTTTTTGCGTCGAAGGGAAGTATAATTCGCTGTCTTTTGCTCTACTGTTTTTCTCTGCTGCTGTTATGTTTCCTAGTGTTCTTAATATTCCGTCAATCCATCTTTTTCGTGGTCGGCCAATGGGTCTGGTGTTGTTGTAACGTTTATGGAAACTTGTAGTGTTGTGATTTGATTTTTCTGCCTTATCACATGGCCAAACCATTTTACTGTTGTTTCTTCAAGTACTCTATAGTTGGAATTATTCCTAGTTTTTTTCTCAGTTATTCATTTGTGATCTTATCTCTCAGACTGTTTCCTGTCATTCGTCTAACACATTTCATCTCAGTAGAGGCTATTTACTTATTGTTCTTGCATCAAGGGTCAAGGCCAGGCATTGGTAGCACAACGTTGGGAAGAAGAGTATCCATTTTGGTTGTAGAGTTATTTTCTTGTTGAACAATAGCGGTGAGAGCCTTCCAATGATTTGACAAACTTTGTTGCATCTTGAGTCTATTTCCGCTTCTTGTGAACTGTCGTTTGTCACTAGACTTCCTAGATAGTTAAATTCCTTCACTTGTTTTAATTTCCTGCCATCCATTGTTATGTTGATATTCTGTTTCTCTTTTGAGATATTCGTGACTTCTGTTTTGTTGATTTTCATGTTGTATTTGAGCGCCTGTGCTGTTAAGTCTGTTTAAATGTTCTTGTAGGTCACCTCTAGTTTCGTACCTTACAGCCTGATCGTCTACAATTTGTCTATTTAAATATATTGTTCTGATCTATGCTCCTGACAGTTCGAATGTTCCATGTCAAATTTCTCCATATACTTTGGTATTGATAGCTAAGTGTTTGCTTGTAGTAGTTTTCTTCTGAAGAATCTCAAGGAAAACACAATAGTAGCTCACAAGACGTAGACAAGTTCCATTGCTCATTGTTTTAAGTCGGAACAAAATTAGTTTTATCTCAATAATATGTCAACATAATAATATCTAAGGTATAGAACGGCTGGTTGAGAGTTGAGTTGGTTCAAGAGCGATAACCGTGTAAAACAATTAACTATCATGATTTACTGCCCATAGAATGTGAATTTTCCGCGAAATAACTTTGCAGATCTATAATTGGAAATATCAAACAAATTAAGAGCCATGATTAGTGAGGTAAACAAAAGCTGTAATTAGTAAGGCAAGGTGACATTTATTGATTGTTAAGGAGAAATATAATTTGTGATTTAATGTACATGAACCTGGCTTTGTTTTAAGATCGCCACATGACATCAGTTCTGAGAGATCTTGAATTTACTAAATAATTATAGTCGTGTCAAGATATAAATGGCAGGGTAATTTTGTGAAAAAATAGCATACATTCAGATAGGCAATATTATTTTATATGGAAAGTTAAATCAAAGGGAGACAACACACATATGCCTTTCTTAACACAAACTCAGTGAAGCATATAATATCAGATATGTCATCTTGAATTTAAACGGACAAAAGAGTAATATAAATAGTAGTTATCTAATTCGAATATTTAAAATGATTAAATAGTTACCTTCTATCTGTAACATTCATTCTACACTCGGAGTAGCGATAACTGCATGATTGACTTATTACATAGATACCCTTTCTTCTCTCCTTGATGTACAGAAATTTGCTCAAATGCCATTATTGCTTTTATCATGTAGGGCTGATGTTAGGGTTGGATGAGCACATCACATTTTGTTGAAACATTTGTAGCTGACATCCCTAATGTGACATTGTAGATACCAGTCAAATATCACTCTATGAAGGCGTCTATACCAACGTGTGAGTAGAAGTAGTGATTGCTGTAGTTGTAGCAGAAGAGGAAGAAGTAGTAGGTGCTGTAGTTGTAGCAGAAGAGGAAGAAGTAGTAGGTACTGTAGTAGTAGCAGAAGAGGAAGAAGTAGTAGATGCTGTAGTTGTAGCAGAAGAGGAAGAAGTAGTAGATACTGTAGTAGTAGGAGAAGAGGATGTAGGTGTTGTAGTTGTAGCAGAAGAGGAAGAAGTAGTAGATGCTGTAGTTGTAGCAGAAGAGGAAGAAGTAGTAGGTGCTGTAGTTGTAGCAGAAGAGGAAGAAGTAGCAGATGCTGTAGTTGTAGCAGAAGAGGAAGAAGTAGTAGATACTGTAGTAGTAGGAGAAGAGGATGTAGGTGTTGCAGTTGTAGCAGAAGAGGAAGAAGTAGTAGATGCTGTAGTAGTAGCAGAAGAGGAAGAAGTAGTGGTTGCTGTAGTAGTAGAAGAGGATGTATGTGCTGTAGTAGTAGCAGAAGAGGAAGAAGTAGTAGATGCTGTAGTAGTAGGAGAAGAGGATGTAGGTGTTGTAGTTGTAGCAGAAGAGGAAGAAGTAGTGGTTGCTGTAGTTGTAGCAGAAGAGGAAGAAGTAGCAGGTGCTGTAGGTGTAGCAGAAGAGGAAGAAGTAGTAGATACTGTAGTTGTCGCAGAAGAGGAAGAAGTAGTAGATACTGTAGTTGTAGCAGAAGAGGAAGAAGTAGTAGATACTGTAGTTGTAGCAGAAGAGGAAGAAGTAGTAGATGCTGTAGTTGTAGCACAAGAGGAAGAAGTAGTAGGTGCTGTAGTTGTAGCAGAAGAGGAAGAAGTAGTAAATACTGTAGTTGTAGCAGAAGAGGAAAAAGTAGTAGGTACTGTAGTTGTAGCAGAAGAGGAAGAAGTAGCAGGTGCTGTAGTTGTAGCAGAAGAGGAAGAAGTAGTAGGTGCTGTATTTGTAGCAGAAGAGGAAGAAGTGGCAGGTGCTGTAGTTGTAGCAGAAGAGGAAGAAGTAGTAGGTGCTGTAGTTGTAGCAGAAGACGAAGAAGTAGCAGGTGCTGTAGTTGTAGCAGAAGAGGAAGAATTAGTGGGTGCTGTAGTTGTAGCAGAAGAGGAAGAAGCAGTAGGTGCTGTATTTGTAGCAGAAAAGGAAAAGTAGCAGATGCTGTACTTGTAGCAGAAGAGGAAGAAGTAGCAGGTGCTGTAGTTGTAGCAGAAGAGGAAGAAGTAGTAGATGCTGTAGTTGTAGCAGAAAGGAAGAAGTAGTAGATGCTGTAGTTGTAGCAGAAGAGAAAAAAGTAGTAGATGCTGTAGTTGTAGCAGAAGAGGAAGAAGTAGTAGGTGCTGTAGTTGTAGCAGAAGATGAAGAAGTAGTAGATGCTGTAGTTGTAGCAGAAGAGGAAGAAGTAGTAGGTGCTGTAGTTGTAGCAGAAGAGGAAGAAGTAGTAGGTGCTGTAGTTGTAGCAGAAGAGGAAGAAGTAGTAGATGCTGTAGTAGTAGCAGAAGAGGAAGAAGTAGCAGATGCTGTAGTTGTAGCAGAAGAGGAAGAAGTAGCAGATGCTGTCGTTGTAGCAGAAGAGGAAGAAGTAGCAGATGCTGTAGTTGTAGCAGAAGAGGAAGAAGTAGCAGATGCTGTAGTTTTAGCAGAAGAGGAAGAAGTAGTAGGTGCTGTAGTTGTAGCAGAAGAGGAAGAAGTAGTTGATGCTGTAGTTGTAGCAGAAGAGGAAGAAGTAGCAGATGCTGTAGTTTTAGCAGAAGAGGAAGAAGTAGTAGGTGCTGTAGTTGTAGCAGAAGAGGAAGAAGTAGTAGATGCTGTAGTAGTAGCAGAAGAGGAAGAAGTAGCAGATGTTGTAGTTGTAGCAGAAGAGGAAGAAGTAGCAGATGCTGTCGTTGTAGCAGAAGAGGAAGAAGTAGTAGGTGCTGTAGTTGTAGCAGAAGATGAAGAAGTAGCAGTTGCTGTAGTTGTAGCAGAAGAGGAAGAAGTAGTAGGTGCTGTAGTTGTAGCAGAAGAGGAAGAAGTAGTAGGTGCTGTAGTTGTAGCAGAAGAGGAAGAAGTAGTAGGTGCTAAAGTTGTAGCAGAAGATGAAGAAGTAGCAGATGCTGTAGTTGTAGCAGAAGATGAAGAAGTAGTATGTGCTGTAGTTGTAGCAGAAGAGGAAGTAGTAGGTGCTGTAGTTGTAGCAGAAGAGGAAGAAGTAGTAGGTGCTGTATTTGTAACAGAAGAGGAAGAAGTAGTAGATGCTGTAGTTGCAGCAGAAGAGGAAGAAGTGGCAGGTGCTGTAGTTGTAGCAGAAGAGGAAGAAGTAGTAGGTGCTGTAGTTGTAACAAAAGAGGAAGAAGTGGCAGGTGCTGTAGTTGTAGCAGAAGAGGAAGAAGTAGTAGATGCTGTAGCTGTAGCAGAAGAGGAAGAAGTGGCAGGTGCTGTAGTTGTAGCAGAAGAGGAAGAAGTAGTAGATGCTGTAGTTGTAGCAGAAGAGGAAGAAGTAGTAGGTGCAGTAATTGTAGCAGAAGAGGAAGAAGTAGTAGATACTGTAGTTGAAGCAGAAGAGGAAGAAGTAGTAGGTGCTGTAATTGTAGCACAAGACGAAGAAGTAGCAGGTGCTGTAGTTATAGCAGAAGAGGAAGAAGTAGTAGGTGCTGTAATTGTAGCAGAAGAGGAAGAAGTAGTAGATACTGTAGTTGTTGCAGAAGAGGAAGAAGTAGTAGATGCTGTAGTTGTAGCAGAAGAGGAAGAAGTAGCAGATGCTGTAGTTGTAGCAGAAGAGGAAGAAGTAGTAGATGCTGTAGTTGTAGCAGAAGAGGAAGAAGTAGTAGTGCTGTAGTTGTAGCAGAAGAGGAAGAAGTAGTAGGTGCTGTAGTTGTAGCAGAAGATGAAGAAGTAGTAGGTGCTGTAGTAGTAGGAGAAGAGGAAGAAGTAGTAGATGTTGTTGTAGTAGCAGAAGAGGAAGAAGTAGTGGATGCTGTCGTTGTAGCAGAAGAGGAAGAAGTAGTAGATGCTGTAGTTGTAGCAGAAGAGGAAGAAGTAGTAGGTGCTGTAGTAGTAGGAGAAGAGGATGTAGGTGCTGTAGTTGTAGCAGAAGAGGAAGAAGTAGTAGATGCTGTTGTAGTAGCAGAAGAGGAAGAAGTAGTGGATGCTGTAGTAGTAGGAGAAGAGGATGTAGGTGCTGTAGTTGTAGCAGAAGAGGAAGAAGTAGTAGATGCTGTAGTAGTAGCAGAAGAGGAAGAAGTAGTGGTTGCTGTAGTAGTAGAAGAGGATGAAGGTGCTGTAGTTGTAGCAGAAGAGGAAGAAGAAGTAGGTGATGTAGTTGTAGCAGAAGAGAAAGAAGTAGCAGATGCTGTAGTTGTAGCAGAAGAGGAAGAAGTAGTAGGTGCTGTAGTTGTAGCAGAAGAGGTAGAAGTAGTAGGTGCTGTAGTTGTAGCAGAAGAGGAAGAAGTTGCAGATGCTGTAGTTGTAGCAGATGAGGAAGAAGTAGTAGATGCTTTTGTAGTAGCAGAAGAGGAAGAAGTAGTAGATGCTGTAGTAGTAGAAGAGGAAGAAGTAGTAGATGCTGTAGTTGTAGCAGAAGAGGAAGAAGTAGTAGATGCTGTAGTAGTAGAAGAGGAAGAAGTAGTAGGTGCTGTAGTTGTAGCAGAAGAGGAAGAAGTAGTAGATGCTGTAGTAGTAGCAGAAGAGGAAGAAGTAGTGGTTGCTGTAGTAGTAGAAGAGGATGTAGGTGCTGTAGTTGTAGCAGAAGAGGAAGAAGAAGTAGGTGATGTAGTTGTAGCAGAAGAGGAAGAAGTAGCAGATGCTGTAGTTGTAGCAGAAGAGGAAGAAGTAGTAGGTGCTGTAGTTGTAGCAGAAGAGGTAGAAGTAGTAGGTGCTGTAGTTGTAGCAGAAGAGGAAGAAGTTGCAGATGCTGTAGTTGTAGCAGATGAGGAAGAAGTAGTAGGTGCTGTTGTTGTAGCAGAAAAGAAAAAGTAGTAGGTGCTGTAGTTGTAGCAGAAGAGCAAAAGTAGCAGGTGCTGTAGTTGTAGCAGAAGAGAAAAAGTAGTAGGTGCTGTAGTTGTAGCAGAAGAGAAAAAGTTGCAGATGCTGTAGTTGTAGCAGAAGAGGAAGAAGTAGTAGATGCTGTAGTTGTAGCAGAAGAGGAAGTACGTGCTGTAGTTGTAGCAGAAGAGGAAGTAGGTGCTGTAGTTGTAGCAGAAGAGGAAGAATTAGTAGGTGCTGTAGTTGTAGCAGAAGAGGAAGTAGGTGCTGTAGTTGTAGCAGAAGAGGAAGTAGGTGCTGTAGTTGTAGCAGAAGAGGAAGTAGGTGCTGTAGTTGTAGCAGAAGGGGAAGTAGGTGCTGTAGTTGTAGCAGAAGAGGAAGGAGAAGACGACGACAAAGTAGAAGAAAACGAAATAAATCGGGCATCTTTCTTTCTAGTATTCAAGCCGTGACTACTAAATGAATGGATGGTCCACTTGAACATCCGTGCTTAAAAGTCGTTAAGTGAACGTAAATGTGCTGTGTGGTGGTTTGTTTACATTTTTGGCCCTAAACATCCGTCTTCAGCACGGCATTCTTGAGTACGTGGTTGCCTTCCTTCTTCGATCCCAATACGTGTGCACAGCATGTGTAGTCATTTTCCAGGAACACCGTTAGAAGGTGGAGCAGGGTCTTTATCAGCTCCTGCTCGCTGATTACGACGCATAAAGTCAGTTGTGGGTCGCTCACACACTCAGCTCAGTAGTGGGTCGCTCACAGCACTCAGCTCAATAGTGGGTCGCACACAGCACTTAGCTCAGTAGTGGGTCGCTTACAGCACACAGCTCAGTAGTGGGTCGCTCACAGCACTCCGCTCAGTAGTGGGTCGCTCACAGCACTCAGCTCAGTAGTGGGTCGCTCACAGCACTCAGCTCAGTAGTGGGTCGCTCACAGCACTCAGCTCAGTAGTGGGTCGCTCACAGCACTCAGCTCAGTAGTGGGTCGCTCACAGCACTCAGCTCAGTAGTGGGTCGCTCACAGCACTCAGCTCAGTAGTGGGTCGCTCACAGCACACAGCTCAGTTGTGCGACGGATGTCTTGGCCACCAATTCGACGATAAATTAGCGAAGTTAAGCTATAGTCCGTTGAGAAATTCATAATCACACCTGAATTAGTTTTGCGTGATAACCGCTTGTTATTTTGGTTTCAAATTTTGCATGCAATCTTAGAATATTGATGACACAAAGATTTTGGTATTTTTTATTCCACAAACACAACAGATTTTGCACATCAGCGAATTCCTTTGATCTTTTATGACGATATCACACAAGTTGATTCAAATTTTAGAGTTTACAGTAATCGTGTTAAATGTTCCAGTTTACTGCAATTCTTGTCAGAGGCGTATCTACATAGTGCTTAATTGTGGGTGTTGTTCGTTATGTGTATTTGCAAACATGTATTCAATTGGTTACAATTAGTCTTGTCCTTCGGTCACCATTAGACCCCAGGACGTCCTAACTGCAGCTGGAATTGAATTCATATTAATTTTAATCATTCCGAATCTGACAATTCCAAGAGGTTGATAATCATTACTGGCTGGACAAATAGTAATCCATCTCGTTTCCAGTACTCATCTTCCACCCGCAGCACATGTTCAACACACTTCTTCCAGAACGGAATGTCTATTTTTGAGAGAAACTCGCGTGTCAGAACTTCAACATCACACATTTTAAACGTCCTGTTCTGTTCTGCAACTTGTCCTTTGACGTGAGCCCAGACAAGTTCGATTGAATTACGGTGCGCATGATATGCAGGGAGTCGAAGAGAGGTGTGGCCGTATTTCTCAATGATTTTGTCAACATGGTACACCTTTTTCTTATTCGTATTCTTCACAAGTTGTAACAATTCGGGTGTTAAATATGTGTCGTCAAATTTGACATTTTCATTCACAAGCCATGTCCTAATTTGCTCTTTTGTATTTGATGCAGTAGGCACTTTGTCTTCCTCTGATACGACATTGCGGTATGATGCATTATCCATGACTATGCATGAAGGTCTCTCCAGGATTAGTAAAAGATCATTCTCCAACCAGCGCCTGAAAATGTTTCAATTCATTTCAGTATGGTAGTCCCTACCGTCGGTACTTTTTGATTGGAAAATAAGTCCCGCATCATGGCCGTTTTCAGTGCTTCCAGCATGCGTTAATATAATGCGCTGGCCTTTGCTGCTCGGAATTGTTCTTTTGAGTTTGCCATTTACTGACTGCCATTCTTTAGCATAGGTGAAGTGTGCTTTGACCCATGATTCGTCCAAATATACAATATCATACCGTTCACTCCGCCGCTCACGGATCTGTCTCAGGTGTTTGCTTCGAGCAATAACCAAGTGTGGTGTCACAAAAATAATATGCCTGCCCCCAACAGTTTTTCTGAAAGTGAAGCCGGCTCTTCGCACAATCTTCCAAAGAGTACTTTTAGAAATGTCAATAATGCAGTCTGCATGCAATTTTAATTTCAAATTCCTGAGAGTAACAAATACATTATTAGCAAACATTTTCAATATCTCACGTTTTATGGCATCCATGTCAAAGCTGTCGACTTTCCTTTTCCTTCCTTGATTGACATGAGTGCACTCTGAGTCTTGTTTAATCCAACGAGAAAATGACGATCTATTAAGACCAAGCGCGAGTTGCGTTCGTCTCTCTGGGTCATGATGTTATAGTGTTGTGATGTTCTTTGTTCTTTATCTTTCTATAGTGGCTAGTACTTCAATGATCACAACACACAATATGATATATAATAGACTTGCACATAAAGTCTCTCTTCAATGTTCACTATTAATGTTTATTGGTATGGAACATTGTTCATCAACATCTTCATTTTCTTACAAACTTGTGAGTCTACTTACGACATGTAGAATATATGTAACACAATGGAACACAATTCTTGGACACTTGTAAAACAACTTCTACTGATAACTTCTCTAGTGTCTTAATAATCTATTACTGACTTATGACTGTAACTTGTAGATTTCTAACTGTTCTTACTAACTCCATCAAAACTTATTACTACACTTCCAACTTAACTTTCTAACTGTTCTGACTCTAACTGTTAACTGGCTAACTGCCTTTAGCAGTTCGGCCGAAGCCGTTTTAACTGACTCAGTCTACATTCTACTTCTTCTAATTCTCTGGCTTGACTTCTCTCTGTCCTAACTTAACTGACTTTAAATACTCCTCAACTCTCTTCTACCTGCGAGATGGTGACCAATAAGATCATCGCAAATTGACCACTCCAACGTGATCTGGTCACTCAATGTTTACGTGTCCAGTGTCCACCATCTGTGACTCACCTGAACTCGCAACTTCTCATGACTCATTTGGAATAATCTTTGTCACAACAAGCTATTTGTGAACCATCTTCCCATGACCTAATGGGATAACGTTACTCCATGAGCTGACCTCTCCTGGTCATGATTCACTCATGCTAACACAATGAATAACCACTTTGTTGTTGTGAACATGATGGACACTCGTGGAGATCTGACAATAACACCACGAGGTCGTTGCGTGATGGTCATCCTCACAACCACTGGGCGTATGTGTCGTTCCACTATTCTGGACCTCTCATTCGGTGCGTGTCACTCATCACCCTCTACAACAGGTGAGTGGGGATCATGGAAAATCCCATCGCTTTGTCCAATTACTCTGAACCTCACTCCTTCCTCCAGGTTACTACCCTTCTCCTATAACCTCTACTGTAACTAAACTTCTGACTCACTAGTTATACTGAAATACCATCATTATAGTTAAATCTGCTGGTCGCCACTATATGATACTGCTATCGTCTATTTGAGAAGCGGTAGCTTCCACCAGCTTCACTGTTACATTATCTCCCCCTAATGTCCAGATTTACATACGCAGTATTAAATTTTGTAACATCATAATAAAAATAGTAACAGTATACATATATACATCTTTGAATTCTATGGTCTACTAACTGATAACATGCAATAGCAGATTCTAAGTCATGTGAGTAAAATGTTTCTCTAAATAATTGTCACAATATAAAATTCATTCTTTAATAATACATAAGCATCAACACAATCTAGGAGACAATAAGGTATTGAGCAATAAAAATTATTTGTAACCAAAAAAATGTAACATTTCCAAGGGACTTAATTTTTCAAAATATGTCCAGTTGTGTCCCCTGATAATAAAAAAATTCAAGTCTTCTTGAGCATTCTAACTACTTCTGATGACTGATTGCCAGCTTCTTGAGGAGAGCTACATTACAGGCATCAGCAGAACCTCTGTCGACTGGCATCTGTGATCCCAGTATCAAAATCTAAGAATAAACTCATAGAAAAAAAACAAACCATTTACAACATTCATTATCATGCATCATTATTACGAGTCTTTATGCTTTAGAACATATCCGCTCAATTGACATAGAACATATACTGACAAAACTTAGACAATGCACATATCTCCGGAGATCACAATCACAACACGATCACCAACCACACTTAGCTTGAGCAATAATATATCAATATACATACATATATATCTTCAGACTTATCTATTTACAACATACCCTCTTTGAGCCTCATTTTAAAACTCAACTTCTTCATGATACTCTCTTTTAGTATCTCCTCTCTACTCTCAATATCAGAATTATCTGGATACAGTCCACTTGACAGCATCTGCTAGTCATTAATTTGACTCAGAATAATCTGCGATTAATCCATTAATCTCTTGTATTCACACAGGACTACTATTCAGTCTCAATATATCATGATACTCTTGTAGTATCTTCTAAGGCTCAAGATCAGAATTATCTGGACACCGTCCACTTGACAGTATCTATCAGTCATATTCATTTATTCGACTCAGATATTTCTATTTACATCTCTTATACTCATAGGACTACCATTTAGTCTCTATAACTTCTGGAAACTCTCTCAAGTTCCATTTCTCTTTATATAACCTTTTACGAGTTACCACTCTGGTTACACTATTTTCACATGAGTCTACTTCTTTAGACTCATCTTCTTCAGGTTATTACCTCTCATACAACTTAAAATCTCTTAATTTCTTATGTAACCTTTCTGAGTTATCACTCAGTTACATAATTAATTTCACAACTTAGAATTCTCTTTGAGGTTCTCTCAATAATTCTCTCATTTCTCTGACTTTTTGTAAGTCTCCTATAATTCCCACATGTAACCTTCCTATGAGTTATCACTCGGTACATGTTTCACATGAGTCTCTTCCTGACTCTTTTTCTCATGATACTTCTCCTAGTATCACCTTTATCACCTAACTTCCTTTTAGGTCTCACTCAACACAGGTTATCACTTTGTCTTTTCTCATTACCTATTATTGGTCAGTTGTTCCTTGGATTACCATCCAACTTCGCCAGTTTAAGAACTCTGACCAACTCGTAGTTAGTACCATATGTTTCACATTGGTAACTCTTAACTTCTAGTTCATCTGAGGTAATCTCTATTTCCTCAGCTCTCTTGTCTTCTATATTCTCTTGACACTACTATCATCTCCAGACATTCTCTATAAATCATCTCTTGTTTGTCCATTCTGAGTTCTCTTAACTCTAGGTACGCTAAGACTTCTGCGTCTGTAAATAGCGTCCTCTCAACTCGACTCAAGCCTTAATTAAGCCAATGTAAACATGGTTATCACCATTTTTTATTCGTTACTTCGGGTGACTCACTCCCCAAGTGGTCACCTATATGGCTTAACTACATTCTGGCTTCTCATTAGTCAGTCATCACAGGTAAACTTAACTCTTTATAATTTATTTCCTGCTTACATAGTATACATTAACTTCTCTTATTGAAGCGTAGACCCGTTTAGTCTCCTTCATTCAAGTTCCACCTATTTCTTATTGAATCATAAGACCCGTTTAGTCTTATACAAGTTCCATCTAATTCTTATTGAAGCGTAAGACCCGTTTAGTCTCATACTTGAATCACATCTTCTCCTATGATTTCTTCCTTGCTGGCTAAATCTAAAGTTCCATTCATTGTCGTAAGATCCTTCTTAAGTCAATATAATTAATCATCTGTCCTCTGTTGGCTAGTCCTTTAATGAAAATATTTATGATCTGTCACTGGATATCACCTCTTCCACCAGATCTCACAAATGCCCTTTTCCGTTAGACCAATACTCTGTCTCCGTATATATACACAGGCATTAATTCTACCTTACCTTCCCATGAATGTGGATACTTCATCCGATCAAGTCTTGAAAGTTATATTCTTTAGGTCTCTCCAATTCAGTGTTAAGTCTGCAAATTCTCTACACTCTCCCTCCGTCCTCTTAAGTTTGATGGCAGGTTTATCGTCAGTCACAGTTCACTCAGTGTTTCGGTTGTGGGGTCTACTGTGGTTGCCATGTTTCCTATAATACCTACCTCTCCCTTCTATTGATAGAACAACAATTAAAATTTATTATATGTTATATTACATGTACTACTTATCAGCACTTTATGAGCTCTGGCCTCAGTCTCTGAAATAAACAGAAATTATTATTAATTTCCCTGTGGAATAAAAACAGTGTAGTCTAAAAATTATTATTATTTAATTTCCCTGTGGAATAACCAATGTAGTATTTCAAACACTATTAAAAAATACATCCAGTACAATTTAAAAAATGGTTACAGAACAATATAAAATAGGGTATGTCACCTTATCAATAATAATAATTAAAATAATAATTAGTTAACCAAACTTAACTACATAATAACAGAACACTATTTTAAAAACTGTCAACCAGCTGTTTAAAAAAAACTTGTTTACAATATTCGCTGGTATATTAATTAATAATACTTTCTAAAAATCATTAATTAATTAATTACTTAACAAACTACTTAATAAATTAATTAATTACTAATTACTTAATAAATAAATTATTGTTTCTCAGTTGTTGATGATCGGTTCCTTCTGGTCTTCTAATGTCTAATGTTAATTTATTTTAATTTAATTTCTAACACACGCGAATGGCCATTGTAACACTGAAATATTAACACTCTTACTTGTTACTTGACTTGTTTCTCTAAATAAAGACTACACCACTTGAAATTATTAATTATCAATCACAATTCACAATTTTCCTCAATAAATTGCCACCTGAGAAAATTCGACACATGTTCGACAATTACAAATGTGTCGGGAGTTATCTGACGATGACGATATTCTGTTGAGAGTTATGCCTCTTCCTGAATACTTTCAAAATAAACACTGTGGTGGGTCACAGTTCAAAGGTCGGACTCATTGATGAACTTTGAATCTCAGGTGGACGAAACAATGATTTGTTGCAACTTGACGCTATGACTTGATACCAACAAAACAGGTAATATTGACTGACAATTTGACAATCTCTTGGCTGTCAGATTTAATGCTGAATAAAATTTTAGTGCCTCTCTTAGACACTTGACACAGGTAAATTTCAGACTTGTAACAGCTTAATTTGACTTTTTGACCCTTGCGGACTTCTCCATGCACAACTGGACAGACACAGGTAAATTTGTTGACGTATAAACTCTTGACCTCAGCGGCGGTACACGGTGATTTCCCAAGTTGTAGACTAGACAGGCTTTTTATTCTTCCATTAACTTTCTGTCATTAATTTATTTGATTTCTCTCCGCGACAACTCAGGTTCGTGCTGAGTCAATGGACCAAATCTTTTATTAAATGTTATAGAGTTGTGATGTTCTTTGTTCTTTATCTTTCTATAGTGGCTAGTACTTCAATGATCACAACACACAATATGATATATAATAGACTTGCACATAAAGTCTCTCTTCAATGTTCACTATTAATGTTTATTGGTATGGAACATTGTTCATCAACATCTTCATTTTCTTACAAACTTGTGAGTCTACTTACGACATGTAGAATATATGTAACACAATGGAACACAATTCTTGGACACTTGTAAAACAACTTCTACTGATAACTTCTCTAGTGTCTTAATAATCTATTACTGACTTATGACTGTAACTTGTAGATTTCTAACTGTTCTTACTAACTCCATCAAAACTTATTACTACACTTCCAACTTAACTTTCTAACTGTTCTGACTCTAACTGTTAACTGGCTAACTGCCTTTAGCAGTTCGGCCGAAGCCGTTTTAACTGACTCAGTCTACATTCTACTTCTTCTAATTCTCTGGCTTGACTTCTCTCTGTCCTAACTTAACTGACTTTAAATACTCCTCAACTCTCTTCTACCTGCGAGATGGTGACCAATAAGATCATCGCAAATTGACCACTCCAACGTGATCTGGTCACTCAATGTTTACGTGTCCAGTGTCCACCATCTGTGACTCACCTGAACTCGCAACTTCTCATGACTCATTTGGAATAATCTTTGTCACAACAAGCTATTTGTGAACCATCTTCCCATGACCTAATGGGATAACGTTACTCCATGAGCTGACCTCTCCTGGTCATGATTCACTCATGCTAACACAATGAATAACCACTTTGTTGTTGTGAACATGATGGACACTCGTGGAGATCTGACAATAACACCACGAGGTCGTTGCGTGATGGTCATCCTCACAACCACTGGGCGTATGTGTCGTTCCACTATTCTGGACCTCTCATTCGGTGCGTGTCACTCATCACCCTCTACAACAGGTGAGTGGGGATCATGGAAAATCCCATCGCTTTGTCCAATTACTCTGAACCTCACTCCTTCCTCCAGGTTACTACCCTTCTCCTATAACCTCTACTGTAACTAAACTTCTGACTCACTAGTTATACTGAAATACCATCATTATAGTTAAATCTGCTGGTCGCCACTATATGATACTGCTATCGTCTATTTGAGAAGCGGTAGCTTCCACCAGCTTCACTGTTACAATGAATATCACAATATAAATGCCCTATCTTGGATTCCCTAAGGAAGTGCTGATATAGTAAAAAAAAACCTTTTGCATAGTTATAAATTTGCATTTCAAACTCATTGTAATTTAGATATAAATGTTGGTATTTAAAGTCAACAAATTGTCTACTGAGTCTTCACAAAATTAATAAAGATACGCCTTCCCTTCGGTAATTAATGCCAAGGCCGTGGTGCGTCATGTCGTTCAATAACAATTCAGTTTTGTGCACGGGATTTTCCTGAAGTTAGTGTTTCTGCAATAGCCAAACTATTTTACGTGAACGTCCGCACCAAATTAATGTATATCCTAAAATGGTGTCAAGTTCGAACAGGGTGAATTTAATATAGCCTAAAGAAGAAAACTTTTAAACTAGATCACATTTCTCAGAGCAAAAAATATTTCTATAACGTCATCAATATTCTAAGATTGCATGCAAAATTTGAAAGCAAATTAACAAACGGTTATCACGCAAAACTAATTCAGGTGTGATTATGAATTTTTGAATGGACTATAATATATCAACGCTGTTTATAGGAAAAAGATGTCTAGAATCTTCAACGATTCCACGGTGCCATGCTGCGGTTCTAACATCGAGACTTGGGAAATGACGTCTAAGAGCAATAACGACACTGCAAGTTATATAAGGTCACCGAGCGTTGACCCTGTGAGTTCAGAGGTCAGAGATGCCTTTCAAATATTTGTGTTTTTTGGTGCTTCCGGGTTAACCAGCTTGTTTGGAACAGCCTCGAACGTTGCGAACATCGCTGTGTTTGTACGGCAAGGGTTCAAGGACAGCATCAATGTCAGTTTGTTGGGTAGGTCAAAGGTGAAGGTTTGGGAATTAATTGAGCTGTTGATTGGTCATGTGTGTGTGTGTAAACATGTGGGTGTGTCTATGTATGTGCGTACGTGTGTATGTGTGTGTGCAAGTGAGTAAATTAGAACTCTAGTGTTTGAGTGTGTATGTAACTATGTGTATGTGTCAGTATGTATGTGTATGTATGTGTTTATGTGTGTGCAGTTGAAAAAATTTTTTATCGAGTGATTAATTGTGTATATAAGTATTTATGTGTATGTATTTATGTGTACGTATGAACATGTATGTATGAATATGTATGTGCATGTATGAGTATGCATGTGTATGTATTTATGTGTATGTATGAATATGTATATGTATGTATCTATTTGTATGTATGTGTATGTATCTATTTGTATGTATGTGTATGTATGTGTATGTATGTGTATGTATGTATTTATGTGTACATATTTATGTGTATGTATGAATATGTATGTGTATGTATGTATTTATGTGCATGTATGTATATGTATGTGTATGTATATTGTATGTATGTATGTGTATGCATAATGTACATAAGGCGAAACCGCACAGAAAGTGAACACAGCCATCTGTTCCCTGTCATACGATATCATCATTCATCGTAAACAATTGGAATATCGAAACATGGTCAAAACGGATGAGACACACAGCTGACGGTGTGCAGAGAGTACATAACTCTATTTATATGCATGAGTATGTATGAATGTGTATATGCATGTATGTGTATGTATGTATGTATGTTTGTATGTATGTATGTATGTATGTATGTATGTATGTATGTATGTATGTATGTATGTATGTATGTATGTATGTATGTGTGTATGTATGTAAGTATGTATGTATTTATGTATGTATGTATGTATGTAAGTATGTATGTAAGTATGTATGTATTTATGTATGTATGTATGTATGTATATATGTATATATGTATATATGAATGTATGTATGTATATAAGTATATATGTATGTATGTATGTATGTAAGTATGTATGTATTTATGTATGTATGTATTTATGTAAGTATGTAAGTATGTATGTATGTATGTATGTATGTATGTATGTGTGAATGTATGCATGTATGTATGTATGTATGTATGAATGTAAGTATGTATGTATGTATGTATGTATGTATGTATGTATGTATGTATGTATGTATGTATTTATGTATGTATGTATGTATGTATGTATGTATGTATGTATGTATGTATGTATGTATGTATGTATGTATGTATCTATGTATATATGAATGTATGTATTTATGTATGTATGTATGAATATGTGTATGTATGTATGAATGTATGTATTTATGTATGTATGAATATATATGTATGTATGTATGAATGTATGTATTTATGTATGTATGAATATGTATGTGTGTGCTCATTTGAGGAAACTAAAAATCGAGTGTTTAACTATGAGGACAAAACATTATGAATACCTTTTCTTGATGCTTCTAATAAGTTGGGATATCTGCTGTATATTGTCCCATCATATCCGACACACAGACATTGTTTAGGTATCGGACTTGTCTTTCAGCATGGATCGTCAGTTGCCAAACTTTACATTTACTTCTTCTGAGTAAAAAAGGCCCAATGGAACAGCGGATCTTGATCAGTAATGGTTCACTGATCCTGAAGGCACAAGTCAACTAAGAGTCGCTGATCGCAGAGTCAGCTATTTCACTGTATAGCGCAAAATCACATGTTCATATCTGAAGGCAATAACAAGCAATTCATGTTTTCTGAATGCATTGTATGTCTGTCTTTGGACAGCAATGTCTGTCTATGTTAGCAATGCAATGTCTGTCTGTGTTCGGAATGCAAGTCTGCAACTGTTCAGAATGCAATATATGTCTGTCTTCGGAATCCAGTGTCTGTCTTTGTTCAGAATGCAAGTCTGTCTGTGTTCAGAATGTAATGTATGTCTGTGATCAGAATGCAATGTCTGTCTGTGTTCAGAGTGCAATGTATGTCTGTGTTCAGTGTGCAATATCTGTCTGTGTTCAGAGTGCAATGTATGTCTGTGTTCAGTGTGCAATATCTGTCTGTGTTCAGTGTGCAATATATGTCTGTGTTCAGAGTGCAATGTCTGTCTGTGTTCAGAGTGCAATATCTGTCTGTGTTCAGTGTGCAATATCTGTCTGTGTTCAGAGTGCAATGTATGCCTGTGTTCAGTGTGCAATATCTGTCTGTGTTCAGTGTGCAATATATGTCTGTGTTCAGAGTGCAATGTCTGTCTGTGTTCAGAGTGCAATATCTGTCTGTGTTCAGTGTGCAATATCTGTCTGTGTTCAGAGTGCAATGTATGCCTGTGTTCAGAGTGCAATGTATGTCTGTGTTCAGTGTGCAATATCTGTCTGTGTTCAGAGTGCAATGTATGCCTGTGTTCAGTGTGCAATATCTGTCTGTGTTCAGTGTGCAATATATGTCTGTGTTCAGAGTGCAATGTCTGTCTGTGTTCAGTGTGCAATATATGTCTGTGTTCAGAGTGCAATGTCTGTCTGTGTTCAGAGTGCAATGTCTGTCTGTGTTCAGAGTGCAATGCCTGTCTGTGTCATTTCAGGGCTGGCTGTTGCAGACTTGGGCTGTGTTCTGACCATGTTGTGGATGAGCTTAAGCTTCAACCCCTTTTTTATGAAATTGAACCTTCCCTTCAACCCACTTGAAGTTGTTTACGTCACAGGTGGCTGGCCTCATGTTTACTTTAACAGGTAACACACATTTACCTTCTTTAAAAGATTTCGAGATTACTACTTATCCTTCTCTCTTCTTAACATTCCCTCCCTTCCCGTTAACGATATTTATTTCAGGACATCATGTGTAATGACAGATTTTACGTTTTCTTCCAGATTTCTTTACTCTTCCCTCACGTGCGCTTAAAAATAGCATCCAATAATGTTTTTAGTATCTTCAGATCTTCGGCTAGTGTTTACATGCATCTTGAAGCTGAGTCAATTCCTGGCTTGAACTAGCATAGAAAAACGAGGGCGTTTCTTCTATAATTCCTCTGTGCCTAAATAATGTTCACTGTTGACAGATGATAGTTTCGCCAACATTGAAATGATCATCTGTCATTATAAAGTCTGTTCTCGTCATTAATAGGGCTAGAATTTTTATGACAGGTCATTTTTTTACATGTATATTTTTTTTTTAAATTCACGTTAAATTCAAAACGTTTCATGCCTTTGTGAACACTTTGAAGATGCTTTTATTGCTCATTTAAATGTATATTATGACAATAATTCAGGTTTAGCTTATATTTTGACAAATTGGGGGCATAAATGCATATTTTTGTTTATATTTGTCATAATTTTATTTGCAATAAAATTTTCATATAGTTTACCATTGTTAAGAGGAAAAATGTGGCTTTGTAATTCTCCTGCTAAGAAACACGTAAATGTGCCAGAACAAACGCAACATGTCTATAACTCAGATAACGCCAACAAAAATGAATATTTAGATAGAAAATTAAAGAACACTTTTAATTAATTGGCTGTGTGTCAGATAAACGTTTCATGTTCAAAAATAAAGATAGCTTTGACGAAAACACCGCACTGAAGCAGCAGCGTACAGGAGGGGCATTGCTGTCAAGAAAGTTTGTTTTTAACTGAGACCTCAAACAGAATTACTGTCGACAGTGGTTTCTCTGTTTGAAGTGGAGAAAACGCTGTGACTCCTTTGGTGTGAAGATAATTGCAGGTACAGAAGAAGGATCAATTTGCATAAAAATTAACAAACAAAACGAAAGTCAGAGAGATGCGATGCCTAAGAAATTTCTCGTTACAAACACAAAGACATGAAAGCAAAGCATGACGCAAAGGATGTAGACGTTTTAGCAAATTATTGAATGCCATTTTAAACAGTAAATGAGTATTTAATTGATGTCATATTTGACATTTGTTAGGTCATATTTGACATTTGTTAGATCATATTATGGACTATTTTTCTGTTTTAGTTCATGTCTGGCATATTTAGGGAATAACTGCAAGAACATTTCGATAATTGTTAGATCATATTTGACATTTGTTAGGTCATATTTGACATTTGTTAGATCATATTATGGACTATTTTTCTGTTTTAGTTCATGTCTGGCATATTTAGGGAATAACTGCAAGAACATTTCGATAATTGTTAGATCATATTTGACATTTGTTAGGTCATATTTGACATTTGTTAGATCATATTATGGACTATTTTTCTGTTTTAGTTCATGTCTGGCATATTTAGGGAATAACTGCAAGAACATTTCGATAATTGTTAGATCATATTTGACATTTGTTAGATCATATTTGACATTTGTTATGTCATATTTGACATTTGTTAGGTCATATTTGGCATTTGTTATGTCATATTTGACATTTGTTAGGTCATATTTGACATTTGTTAGGTCATATTTGGCATTTGTTATGTCATATTTGACATTTGTTAGGTCATATTTGACATTTGTTAGGTCATATTTGACATTTGTTAGGTCATATTTGACATTTGTTATGTCATATTTGACATTTGTTAGGTCATATTTGACATTTGTTATGTCATATTTGACATTTGTTAGGTCATATTTGGCATTTGTTGGGTAATAGAATCCCGAGATAAAATCATTGCAGTTTATTGAAGGTAGGCTGTTGTTGAAGTCTGCAGCAGCTGTCGAGGGGATCATGTTCCATGGATGATTCTCTAAATGGACAACAGAACCGGCAACATAATCGCCATATGCTGCATTTGAACAAACTGTTATCTGAGAACAAGCGCTTTGTGTAAGTTGTGTAAGGTACTCCCACAGTTTTTTGTAGGTACGCTACTCCCAGAGGTTTTGTAGATTCTCTACTCCCACAAGTTGTGTAGGTACTCTACTCCCACAAGTTGTGTAGGGACTCCCACACGTTGTGTAGGTACTCTACTCCCACAAGTTGTGTAGGTACTCTACTCCCACAGTTTTTTGTAGGTATTCTACTCCCACAAGTTGTGTAGGGTCTCTACTCCCACAAGTTGTGTAGGTACTCTACTCGCACAGTTTTTTTGTAGGTACTCTATTCCCAGAGGTTTTGTAGGGTCTCTACTCCCAAAAGTTGTGTAGGGTCTCTACTCCCACAAGCTGTGTAGGTACTCTTCTCCCACACGTTGTGTAGGTACTCTACTCCCACAAGTTGTGTAGGTACTCTAGTCCCACAAGTTGTGTAGGGACTCTATTCCCACAAGTTGTGTAGGGACTCTACTCCCACAGGTTGTGTAGGTACTCTACTCCCACAAGTTGTGTAGGTACTCTACTCCCACAAGTTGTGAGGGTACTCTACTCCCACAAGTTGTGTAGGTACTCTACTCCCACAAGTTGTGTAGGTACTCTACTCCCACACGTTGTGTAGGTACTCTACTCCCACAAGTTGTGTAGGTACTCTACTCCCACAAGTTGTGAGGGAACTCTTCTCCCACACGTTGTGTAGGTACTCTACTCCCACAAGTTGTGTAGGTACTCTAGTCCCACAAGTTGTGTAGGGACTCAACTCCCACAAGTTGTGTAAGGGACTCTACTTGTAACACCTTTTGCCATAGATTCGTCACGCTCTATTGTGACACATCATAACATACAGAACGAGGTTTTTCGGGGAATATGGCGCCCTGTTCGCTGGCTTCTTCAGAGGACTCACAGATAAGTGCTGATTTCCAGTGAACTTTTCTGTTTATTTGTTTGTTTTTATTTATATTTGAAGGGATCATGTGATTGTACGTGCTTTCTTTTTGATGTAAATCACTTTGCTTCTTTTGATTCATTGCATTTTGTTACAATTTCTTTATTTGATCACTTATACTCATCCTTGTTGTTGATTGCGCTATTGAACGCGAAAAAAATGGCGGTTTGTTTTCGCCGGTCTGTTGTCAAGGACGCGTAATTCATTTAATGTGTAGTGTTCCAGTATAATGATATATTATACCCTAATGTTTCTGTGAACACTATTGTAGTTACCCCACAAACGCCAATGGCCCACATTAAGATTGAGTTCTCACCGACCATTTCGCAGGCCGATAGTGCAATGCCGGTGTGTGAAGTGCAAACACTTACAGACACCTATTGTATGGCCGGGCATTCTGGGTCGTTTTGTGAAGTGTGTAGTGGGTGTAGCAAAGGCTGCAACGTCATCATCGGTACATGTCACGGCAACTGTTCACATGGGATCTATGGACGCGACTGCTCCAGGTCTTGTCTCAGTGTCTGTCCTTTATGTAAGAAAAAATCCGGAAAATGCCTACAATGTAAACATCCTGGCTATACCTGTAATGACACTTGTCCCGATGGCAATTTTGGGCCACAGTGCGAACAGACGTGTTCTGATGGCTTTGACATCATATGTGACCCGGAAAGTGCAGACTGTACGTGCAAGGAAACGTAATACGGGTCAGACTGCACTCTCAAATGTCTGGACACCTGTTTCAACGACACCTGTGAACAGTCAACTGGGAACTATACATGCAAGGGAGCGTTCTACGGGTCAGACTGCACTCTCAAATCTCCGGACAACTGTTTGAACGGAACCTGTGAACAGTTAACCGGGGCCTGCGTCTCGTATGTCGATGATTCCCACGTTAAGAAGAGTCTGCCGACTACAACAAACCCAAGCATATAGATACCTTTCGCGATCGCTGCTCTTCTACCTCCTCTTCTGCTTCTCTTGAATTGAGCCATAGCTCAATTCTCAGTGTTTATCCGTGCTAGTCGAAGCTCATATCTTGGTGGGTGTCTGCGATAGCCATGGCAGTGGGTGTATGTGCTGGCCATGGCTCATATCTTGGTGTGTGCCTGGGCTGGCCATGATTCATATCTTAATGTGTTTCTGTGCTAGACATGGTTCATATCTTGGTGTGTTTCCGTGAAGCCATGGCTCAAATCTTAATGTGTTTCTGTGCTAGCCATGGCTCATATCTTAGCTTGTGTGTGTGTGTGTGTGTGTGCTAGCCATGGCTCATATCGTGATGTGTCCGTGTTAATCATGTCTCATATCTTTATGTATGTCTGTATTTAGTCATATCTCATATCTTAGTGTGTATCTGTGTTAGTCATGTGTCATATCTTTGTGTGTGCATGTCTTGGTTAGTGATATATCATATATTTGTGTGCATGTCTATGTTAGGCATGTGTCATATCTTTGTGTGTGCATGTCTATGTCAGTCATATCTCATATCTTTGTGTGTGCATATCTATGTCAGTCATATCTCATATCTTTGTGTGCATGCCTATGTTAGTCATGTGTCATATCTTTGCGTGTATGTCTGTGTTAGTTATATCTCATATCTTGATGTGTGTCAGTGTTAGTCATGCCTCGTATCGCTGTGTGCATGTCTGTGTTAGTCACATCTCATATCTTTGTGTGTGCATGTCTGTGTTAGTCACCTCTAGTGACTCGGGCAGATGGTGCTCGTAAACCTGGGAGGGCCGACCATCTAAGGGCAGAATCCCCCTACAGAAAAGATCACCTGCTGCCTTGCAGGAAGATTGGGGACAATCAAAGGCTAAGGAAAGCAAACCTGAATAAAATGCTGGCTGAAATCGGAAGCACTGGGCCACTGGCGCAGAACACAGTGCAACGTTTTAACGGGTGTTCAATCAGAGTGGATCTGGCAGACTCTAATTGTGATGTTCTGTCTGTGGGGGCGATCAACACACTTAACCTGACAGCTGACTTCATGTGAGTGTCTGGAATCCAACTCTGATTGAGTCCTGATCGCAGAGAGAGAGAGAGAGAGAGAGAGAGAGAGAGAGAGAGAGAGAGAGAGAAAGACAGAGAGAGAGAGATTTAATTTGTAAAAGGCTCACAGTGTATCCGCGTGCTGCAGAGCTATTTACTGGAGTTGGCCAGTTTATAACGTGGAAACGGGTTCTGGACCGTGCGATTGAGTAAATCAATTTCAGCGACAAAATCATATATGATACTATGACGACGGTAAGTATTCATATACAGCCCAAACGACAACATCGAAGAAGGAAAACACGACAAGGTAAAAGAGGTGGCGTTAAAATGTCGAAGTGTGAGAGGCTGTGCCTAAAGTATGTGCGCGTTACATATTGGAATTGTGGGTCCATACATCAACGACAGCCCATTCTTGATAAGCTACTGTGCAGCGCCGATATAATGGTTTTACAAGAAACTCTTCTTGGTGACAGGACAGTAAGTACACCTGGTTTTCATTGTTTCTACAATAGGCAACACTTTGGGCAGGCCATCCTTGTGCGCAACAATATGGTGGCAGCTGAGGTTGATATGTCTGCGTGGGACAATGCAGAATTGCAGGTACATGCGGTTAGGGTGCAGACCCCAGTTCATTTCGTGATTGTAAATGTGTATGCCTGTAATGGGAAGGTGGACACACAACAATGGCAGAATCTCTTCTAGTTCGATGAAGAGAACGTCATTGTCTGCGGAGACTTTAATGCTAGAGAAACCAGTGGGGTAACGTCATAACCAACAAGCAGGGAGAAGACCTAGAGAACGCACTGGTGTCAGCCGATTTAGTGTGCTTGAATGATGGAAGGGCAACAAGAATGGCCACTCGAACAGGGGACTCTGATAGTGTCATAGACCTGGCACTGGTGTCTTCCACCTTCGCACCGGTTTGCAGGTGGAGTGCACTGGGGTTCCACGGAAGTGATCACTATCTATGTGTCCTCCTAATTGAGAAAAGCAGAAATAGAAGCCAGAAAAGAAAGTTCCACACATTCCACTACAAGAAAACAGACCAGGGCGTCTTTAGCAAAATTAGACATAAGAAACAGAGCGCCCCTCGTAGGAGGCAGGAGAGATGGACGCAGCCACCCTGGTGGAACGTAGAAGTAGAGGAAGCTTAACGGAGCAAGAGACAAACGGCCAAGACATGGCAGAAAGAATGGAAGAATACAACCTGAGCTCTTGAAGCGTCTGAAAGTAGAGGTCGACCAAAAAATGATGCACATTAAACTATGCGCTAAGCAGGCTAAGGATGCCGAATGGGATGACTTCTGTAAAAAAGTGTGCTCAGAAAAATCACTAGCCATATTCTGGCGCCTTCATCAGAGCATGAATGGCACAACACGACACAGAGGCATACCAGACTTTCAGAGCACAGGCCAGATATGGCACAAATCTGATGAGAGCAAGAGAAGGCCCTGCTTGCCCGCTACATTGAGCAGACCGACCAAAGAAATGAGGCTGTAAGAATGAGGATACGGGATCGCTGTCAAAATTGTGTAAGGATGTAGGGCTGGAAGAAGATCTCACAATCACAACCGATACCATTCGCACGACACTTAAAAGGTCACACAACACTGCTCCTGGTCCAGATGGTGTTCGGTACGATGACATAGACGATTTAGCTGACGATGACAGGACAAAACTGGCCAATGAGTTTAATGCCAGCATTCGGGGTGGCCAGATTAAGGAGGAGTGACTACACAGCTACTTACTACCGCTACCGAAGCCAAACAAGGACCATTCTCAGATCAGTACCCACAGAATCATCACAATGCAGAACACTGCGGGCAAGCTGCTGGAGAAAATAGTTGCCCGTGTCCTCACCTGTCACCATGAACAGAAACGTACATTACCACACACACACTCAGAGGTTATAGATATAACAAAGAGACATGGCTCAATGCGGCAGTCTTTGCATATGGCGTCTTCGAAGGCTTCCACAGATGAGAGGAGACATGTGCTGCTGTTATAGATCTGGAGGATGCATACAACAGGGTACCATTTGAATACATCATGCATATGCTTCTCAAACTGGCGGTGCACCCCTTCCTCATTAGATGGATCGCCGCGGCACTGTTTCAGAGGAAGGTGATACTCAGATGTGGAAGTTGGTCTTCCGAGCCAACATCCATTTGTCCAGGGCTGCCACAAGGCTCACCATTGTCACCAGTTCTATTTAACGTGTACACAATAGCGATCACGGAACAACAGCTGGATGGGAGGGGAAGAACTATGACTTTTGCTGATGATATTCTGGTATATCGACAGGGAAGAGACAGACGGGGAATCGCCTCCACAATGCAAGACGAACTCGATCGCATTTCTTCCTGGTGTGGGGTTTCAGGTGCCTTGGTTAATCCTAATAAAGCATCAGTTTCATGGTTCTCCCTTAACAATCATATCGTTAATACGACCACACCGGTAGTACGAATGGGAGCTGATGGGGTGACCAGGGACAAGTTGATGACATACCTCGGAGTTAAGTTTGATCGCAGCCTGTGTTTTCGGGACCACGTCGACCATGTGATAACAAAATCCCGCAAAGGATTAGCCGCCTTGAAGGTCATGGCAGCTGCCAACATCGAGCAGAGGCTACTTACTCTTCTGTTCCAGGGATTAGTCCTTGCACCAATCAAGTATGCTCTGGCAATTCTTACTGTCAGTACGACTCAAATTGATAGGCTGAAGAAAATACAAAATGAAGCTATGCGCATTATCTTGGGATGTACAAGGGACACTCCCTGTGTAGCAATGAGGTATCTTCTTTACTTTCCAACCATGGATGACAGAATTAAGATTTGGAGAGCACGAGCATACCTGAAGATTAGTACAGATAAAGAGCATCCATTACACCACGTGCTCAACACAGAGAAAGGTACCAGGCTAAAAAGAGGCAAATCATGGGTAGGCCGAGCAGAAGATGTCATCAAACAGGTCTGTGAGCTTACCAATATCAGCGTTGTTGAGGAGTGGATACCGGTGCCTACGTCATTCAAGTGGACTTTCTCATGTATTGTCACACTCGACAGGAAAAGTAGGAACAGAACCCGGTCGTGTTAATGCTGAGGTCAACGGTTTCATCTGCGATAACACCGATGAGAAAGATGCAGTCATCTATATAGACGGATCTGTAAGATGACACCAAAGAAGTGCATGGGCATTTACAGCACGCTCGGCAGGCAGAATAGTCAAGGAAGACAGTGGTGCATACGTCATGACCACGAGAAGTATGACAATGGAGGTGATGGCAGTGACCAAGGCATTCAAATGGTTAGAGTCACAAGACTACACCCACGCATGTATACTAAGTGATTCGATGAGCATGATAAAAAAAGTGGAGGCGGGCTCTGTACGCATGTAATGGGTAGAGTCGTTGCAGAAGTCCAAAATACCTAAGGTCACCTTTGTCTATGACCCTGGATATGCGGGAGTACGGGGAAATGAGAGAGCGGACAGGTTGGCTACCTGCGCTGTCGTTGAGGACGGGCAACCAATGGATCGGGCGGACATCATCAATGCCCTCCGAGATGTGGGAAAAGCACAGGACTTCGACAAACACAGATCCACGTCACTTCTTCGGATAATGGAAATGGGAGTTAAGATGGGTACAGCCAGAAATGAGAAACTTAGTGGCCGTGTAAGAAGACTTATCAACCAACATAGAACTGGAGTCGTCAGTCGCTGGACACTGCGGGAATTGCTGAGGAGGGGATCTGAGCACTTATGGACATGTTCGGAGTGCAATGATGAAATAACTCAATACAGAACCATCGTACACACAACACAATTGTATTGTAAATCGATGTTGTTGTAACTGCTGTTGTTGGTCTGGAAAACCGGGTATCACCTTCTCGTAACCCAGCCTCTCGTAACAGCTAGACAATGATGCTAATGATGTTACACGAGCCGTGCTAGGGTAGCCCGCGCTCATACACCTTCTCGGCTGTCAATATCGACGGTCACCGTGTCTGTGACCGAGGTTACTGTCAGGTACACACTGTACTCTGATCGTACTTCGCTTGTAAGCTGGACCGTACTGACTGGCTTCTTGATTCTCCGACTTATATGTGCCCGCGACAACTTCCCCTCAGCTCAGCGCCGTGGTGTATGTAACGACTGCTGGAATAAGAAATAGCTGCACACTGAAGACTTGTGTTGGAAAGATCAATAAAACAGGGTGTTATGCAACAAAGTTGTGTGCTGTCACCAGTTTTGTTTAATATGTATAGTGAGATTATTTTAAGATTCATAAGGGGCATGCCTGGAATAACAATCGGAGGCCATAATATAAATAATCTAAGGAATGCTGATGATACAGTCTTAGTCGCTAAGAGTGAAAATGAGTTACAAGAAATGTTGGACATTATAGTGAAAGAAAGCAAAATTAAAGGACTCAGCCTTAATAGCAAAAAAGACAGAAGTAATGGTAACAACAAAGAAAAATTCATCACCATAGTGCACAAAAAAGACAAGCGGAACAATATTAAAACAGGTAAATGAATTTAAATATGTAGGAACATTGTTAACCTCAGACAGAAGATTTACAACAGAGGTGAGATGCAGAATGGCTCAGGAAAAAGTAGCTTTCCAAGAAAATGAGGAAGATACTATGCAATCCATCTTTGACAATAGAAACAAGAAAAAGAGTTCTTAAATGTTATATTGAGCCAGTCTTATCATGTGGATGTGAATCATGGACAAATGGACAACAGACAGGAAAATCACTGGAGACCGCAGAAATGTAGTTTCACAGAAGAATGTTGAGAATACCAAGAGCAGCTAAGAAGCGTAATGAAAACGTTCTGAAAGAGGCCAAACCAAAAAGAGAGCTAATATCCAATATAAGGAAGAAACAATCATCATTTTTTTGGCCATGTAATGAGAAGGGAACAGAAGGAATATATTGTATCAACTGGAATAATCGAGGGACGCTGTGATAGAGGGAAGCGAAGAGAAAAGATACCATATTTCGAGATCGAAAGTTGTGGAGAGACATGATCACCTACGCTAGCAGGCCCGGTACGTCATGATGAAATGGTGACAAAAACTAATTACACATATTTCACTTGTATTCTCCCACAAACACAGTCACGAGTCTAATCACAGCATTTATCTTCTCCCATTAACACAGTCACGAGTCTAATCACACCATTTATCTTCTCCCATTAACACAGTCACAAATCTAATCACACCATTTATCTTCTCCCATTAACACAGTCACGAGTCTAATCACAGCATTTATCTTCTCCCATTAATACAGTCACGAGTCTAATCACAGCATTTATCTTCTCCCATTAACACAGTCACGAGTCTAATCACAGCATTTATCTTCTCCCATTAACACAGAGTCACGAGTCTAATCAGAGCATTTATCTTCTCCCATTAACACAGTCACGAGTTTAATCACAGCATTTATCTTCTCCCATTAACACAGAGTCACGAGTCTAATCAGAGCATTTATCTTCTCCCATTAACACAGTCACGAGTTTAATCACAGCATTTATCTTCTCCCATTAACACAGAGTCACGAGTCTAATCAGAGCATTTATCTTCTCCCATTAACACAGTCACGAGTTTAATCACAGCATTTATCTTCTCCCATTAACACAGAGTCACGAGTCTAATCAGAGCATTTATCTTCTCCCATTAACACAGTCACGAGTTTAATCACAGCATTTATCTTCTCCCATTAACACAGTCACGAGTCTAATCACAGCATTTATCTTCTCCCATTAACACAGTCACGAGTCTAATCACAGCATTTATCTTCTCCCATTAACACAGTCACGAGACTTATCACAGCATTTATCTTCTCCCATTAACACAGTCACGAGTCTTATCACAGCATTTATCTTCTCCCATTAACACAGTCACGAGTCTAATCAGAGCATTTATCTTCTCCCATTAACACAGTCACGAGTCTAATCAGAGCATTTATCTTCTCCCATTAACACAGTCACGAGTTTAATCACAGCATTTATCTTCTCCCATTAACACAGAGTCACGAGTCTAATCACAGCATTTATCTTCTCCAATTAACACAGTCACGAGTCTAATCACAGCATTTATCTTCTCCCATTAACACAGTCACGAGTCTTATCACAGTATTTATCTTCTCCCATTAACACAGTCACGAGTCTTATCACAGCATTTATCTTCTCCAATTAACACAGTCACGAGACTTATCACAGCATTTATCTTCTCCCATTAACACAGTCACGAGTCTTATCACAGCATTTATCTTCTCCCATTAACACAGTCACAAGTCTTATCACAGCATTTATCTTCTCCCATTAACACAGTCACGAGTCTTATCACAGCATTTATCTTCTCCAATTAACACAGTCACGAGACTTATCACAGCATTTATCTTCTCCCATTAACACAGTCACGAGTCTTATCACAGCATTTATCTTCTCCCATTAACACAGTCACGAGACTTATCACAGCATTTATCTTCTCCCATTAACACAGTCACGAGTCTAATCAGAGCATTTATCTTCTCCCATTAAAACAGAATCACGAGTCTAATCATACCATTTATCTTCTCCCATTAAAACAGAATCACGAGTCTAATCACACCATTTATCTTCTCCCATTACCATAGAGTCACGAGTCTAATCACATTATTTATCTTCTCCCATTTCCACAGAGTCACGAGTCTAATCACAGCATTTATCTTCTCCCATTACCATAGAGTCACGAGTCTAATCACACCATTTATCTTCTCCCATTACCATAGAGTCACGAGTCTAATCACATTATTTATCTTCTCCCATTACCACAGAGTCACGAGTCTAATCACAGCATTTATCACAGTCGAAAGATGTCTCTGTATCAGCCTACCCTTGAAGGTCAAGAACATCATCACCCACACCCGAACAAAGGTCATCATTTCCTCCATCTTTATCTCAGCGGTAGCCATATTCTCCCCCATGTTCTATGTCAACCAGCTAGAATGGCGCTTCAACAAACCCAGAAACAGAACCCTGCTGACGCTAGTGTTCACAGACAACAGGTTCCTCATTGAAAGCATCACGCTACCAATCTACAGCGTTGCTATGTCAGGGATATCCCTTCTAACTGTCATGATCTGCACATCCGTTTTGGTTGTCAAGTTAAACAATAAAACAAAATGGCGTCAGACATCAGTCGCACAGAACGCACCAACTGTGGACTCCATGTCAACACGAGACAAGAGAGTTCTCAAAATGGTGACTTTGATCTCATTAATATTCATCACGTGCTATACCCCAGCTACTTTGAACTTTTTCCTGATGGCTTACGCCTCCGAGTTTAGTTTGGCGGGACAGTATGCAAATATGTTCTTTGTTGTGTGGTCGGTTACTTTGTTGATTGAGGCCATTAATTCTAGTGTCAATATTTTAGTTTACTTTCACATGAGCTCCAAATTTAGGGCAACATTCTTGGAAACTTTTTGTTGTTGTTTGGCTCAAGAGTAAGAGATTTGGTGAAGATGTGATCTGGGAAACTCAGAGGCCAGATATGTAATAATATAAACACACACACACATAAATACATACATTCGGAGGGCTTGGTGGCCTTGAGGTACGTTGTCTGGCTCAGGACTGTAAGGGCCCTGGTTCAAAGCCCCCCAGAAGCGGTGGTGATTTTTCAAAAATAGGAAAAGTTAATCCGTGGTTTCTTAAGGATGCTAACTTGCCCTGTTTTCTTGGGTAGTGAAATCCGATGTCTAGCCCTCTCTTGGGTAGTGAAATCCGATGTCTAGCCCTCTCTTGGGTAGTGAAATCCAATGTCTAGCCCTCTCTTGGGTAGTGAAATCCGATGTCTAGCCCTCTCTTGTGTAGTGAAATCCGATGTCTAGCCCTCTCTTGGGTAGTGAAATCCGATGTCTAGCCCTCTCTTGGGTAGTGAAATCCGCTGTCTAGCCCTCTCTTGTGTAGTGAAATCCGCTGTCTAGCCCTCTCTTGTGTAGTGAAATCCGCTGCCTAGCCCTCTCTTGTATAGTGAAATCCTATGCCTAGCCCTCTCTTGTGTAGTGAAATCCGATGTCTAGCCCTCTCTTGGGTAGTGAAATCCGATGTCTAGCCCTCTCTTGGGTAGTGAAATCCGATGTCTAGCCCTCTCTTGTGTAGTGAAATCCGCTGTCTAGCCCTCTCTTGTGTAGTGAAATCCGCTGCCTAGCCCTCTCTTGTGTAGTGAAATCCGATGCCTAGCCCTCTCTTGTGTAGTGAAATCCGATGTCTAGCCCTCTCTTGGGTAGTGAAATCCTCTGTCTAGCCCTCTCTTGTGTAGTGAAATCCGATGTCTAGCCCTCTCTTGTGTAGTGAAATCCGATGTCTAGCCCTCTCTTATGTAGTGAAATCCGCTGTCTAGCCCTCTCTTGGGTAGTGAAATCCGCTGTCTAGCCCTCTCTTGGGTAGTGAAATCCTTCTCGGACAACGGCAAGACAATACGAGGTGGTCCCGTGTGCACGTACGCATGTTAAAGATCCCTTTTAAATCGAAAAGAGTAGGCTATCAATGCGGTCGTTCCACGGGCAAAATTGTCAACAAAAACATTCCCACACCGTGTCTCCCAGACCGTGCTACGGAGTTCGTGCACGTGGGCCAGGATTCTCCAAGGGGGGTATCGGAGCACCTATGGCTTCGTCCGGTGTGCAGTGATGATGATCCCAAACAACAAAAAACAAACAACAAACAATATATATATATATATATATATATATATATAAGTGGCGTGCCTGCTGGCGTAGGTGATCACGTCTATAGATAACCTTCTCTACATATGATTATCATTTCTGTTGATAACTTCCTCCCAAAGCATTCTATTAAATGTTCTCGTATTTTTCTCCTCTCTCTGTTTCTTCTCTGTCTCCTCTTCCCTTAATTTCTCTCCCAGTGTCACAATATGTTCGAGCTGTTTCCTTCTCATTACCTGGCCTCAACACAAATTCTGATTGTTTCTTAGCTTTCTCATATTGAGCTTTTCATTTTCTCTTATTTTAGTTGTCCTTATATGTATTGTGAAGAAAGTATGTGTTAAACGTGATCAGAACCGCAGATGCAGCTTCATCGATGAGCTAATAATGAAAATACAAGTAAAACTCATTGTTTCTTTATTTTGATGATTTTAATTTTTTTTTTACAATCTATTTTGTATCAACAAAAGTATTTGCCATCCACTTTTCGGTTCTCCACTGCTAAGTTTTTTTGTATCTTTTTTAAATTTGCTATACTTGATCATTAGTTTTGTTCTCATACCGGTCCTCAAGAGAAGCAAGCAGACCATAGATCTGAGCTATCTTAACATTAGTGCTCACTTGATCAAAAATAACTAAATAAATAACGTAAACAAATAATATTTTAAAAAGTATATCTCCATACACTTATCACCGAAAATAGGCACCTGACTAAGATTCCGAACAAAAACTAACTTGAGTAAAGGTTCGACATATGCAATATGAGATAAGTGCTATACCGGGAACATAAACAAAACGACATCGTTTGTTTGGATAAAAAGAAAAAAAGATCAGCTTTTTTTTATTTAGTTGTAATAGCAAATTTCAATATTGATTATATTTTTACTTGTAATGAAAAATTGAAGAATTTGACAAAAACATTATACATTATTTGGCATTTCTCGTCATCGTGATTAATCGACATTAGAAAGTATTATGGTCTCCGCCTTGTTCCAAAAATACAACAATTAATGGGTGATTGAATGTGTTGTGGATATATATATAGTTGAAAAGTACTCGTGTGCTTTTGTGATGAACATCAAAGGGAAGCAAACCTAGGTTGAATCAGTTTGCAGTTCGGTAATTAATGGTAGCATTGAACTGGATGATTTTCGTGGGTCACCTTAATTAGAAAGTGTGTAATTAGTTTTGCAATTTAATAGAAACTAAATTAAGATTTAACATGATTGGTAAAGAGAAATAAATGGAGTCGATATAGTTATACGTTGATGTGTGTTTGTTCTCTGGTTTTAATGGAAGAGACACATTAAAAAAAAAAATTGCGATCACAACAATTTCTTTGATTGGTAAAGTTGTCTCTTGGAATCAAATTAATCAGTCTGGTCAAACAAGAGGAGGTCAAAGAGGGAAGGCAATCCCGAAATCGGATGTGTTCGACCTAAAAGCGGAAATATCACAACCTAGCTGCAAAACACAACACAAGATATCTACACCCACTTAACGTCGATGGCGAAGAGTATTAATCATCATTGTAGTAGTAGTCAGTAAACGCCAGAGAGAAAGAACGAAATATTCTCAACAAGATGAGTGTATTACTGCCCCACACTTACAGCAATTAATTCTAATTAATCCAAATTACATTCTTAATATTGCCCTCTATACCGGTCTCGGATTTTAACCTTTCCCCGAGTCCTATAACTAAACCTTCCAAGAGTTAACGTGAGAACACCACAGCTAGCCATGTTTTCATCATGGATCTCAAGACGGCGCCTGGTAGACAGATTTGAGTCTTGTATAGCATTAGAGATTTTGGAATCTTAGCCAAAGTCTTACTTTCTGTGGTGTGGCCTGTTCTAATTAAGTGAGAATCTTTCCACTGTTCCGGCAAACTTTCGTAGACGCTAGTTAACAAGATGAACAGACTTTACCAATATCTAGATTTTTAGCTGCTGAAATTATGAGATGTAACATATAACACTGCTACGGGCAACAGCTAACTCTTAATCTGTGTTATTTGTTAGGTCTTTGTCTACAAAAATTAATTTAATTATCGCTTTATTTTCGATTTATGAAACATTAATTTGATTAATTCAGCAAATTTGTAATTAATCTAGCTTAGTACCACTAAATGATGTTGATGAGTACAAAGTATCTGGAAATTTAGTAATTAAAATGAAATAATTTTTTTTTTAAATCAAGCTAACGAACAACTAAATATAATTGTAGGGGAAATAATTATTAAAAAAAAAAAAAAATTAAAAGTAATACTCTTAACGAGAAACTAACGGAACAGTAACAAAATAATAAATAATTTGTAATGCTCAAAACGTTTGTCGTACATTCACGCTTAAATTATTTTGTTGTAACTTGTGTTTATGAGTAGATTTACTCGACACAAAAACAGTTGTATCGATTCATTAGTGAATCGAAGTCTACTTGTACCAAAGTGATTATGTTGCTATGTAAACGTGGAAAGCGATATTGCACTAAGTAACGGACACCCATGTGTACCCATGGTGGGTGTAATTAAAAATGGATGTTGTGGGTCAAGGTCTCCAGACTGTACAGGCGTAATATATAAAAAAAAAATATGTATATGTGAAGTGAATGTTTAGAAGAGTGATAAAAATGTTTATGTCATATAAGTGATGTATTTCAAGACAATATGTATACAAAATAAATGTACTTTAACAACCAGATATGATGTCAGTAGATGTTAAGATGTCATGATGATGTAAGTTGTCATTAAGATGGCAGAAACGTTTAAATAACAATATGGGATATAAGTGTCAACGTGGAAAGCATAATGGTCTGATGACTCCACAACGCTGATGTCAATGATGTTCTGATGACTCCACAACGCTTTTGTCAATGATGTTCTGATGACTCCACAACGCTTTTGTCAATGATGTTCTGATGACTCCACAACGCTGATGTCAATGATGTTCTGATGATTCCACAACGCTTTTGTCAATGATGTTCTGATGACTCCACAACGCTGATGTCAATGATGTTCTGATGACTCCACAACGCTGATGTCAATGATGTTCTGATAACTCCACAACGCTGATGTCAATGATGTTCTGATGACTCCACAACGCTGATGTCAATGATGTTCTGATGACTCCACAACGCTGATGTCAATGATGTCTGATGACTCTACAACGCTGATGTCAATGATGTTCTGAAGACTTCACAAAACTGATGTCAATGATGTTCTGATGACTCTACAACGCTGATGTCAATGATGTTCTGATGACTCCACAACGCTGATGTCAATGATGTTCTGAAGACTCTACAACGAAAATATCCATATCGTTCTGAAGACTCTAAAATACTGATGTCAGTGTCTGTCTGAAGACTCTACAATACTGACGTCAGTGTCTGTCTGAAGACTCTACAATACTGACGTCAGTGTCTGTCTGAAGACTCTACAATACTGATGTCAGTGTCTGTCTGAAGACTCTACAATACTGACGTCAGTGTCTGTCTGAAGACTCTACAATACTGATGTCAGTGTCTGTCTGAAGACTCTACAATACTGACGTCAGTGTCTGTCTGAAGACTCTACAATACTGACGTCAGTGTCTGTCTGAAGACTCTACAATACTGATGTCAGTGTCATTCTGAAGAGACTCTACAATACTGATGTCAGTGTCTGTCTGAAGAGACTCTACAATACTGATGTCAGTGTCTGTCTGAAGAAAGACGGAAAATATAAAAAAAAATATATACGTTAAGATACATGTGATCAAATGAAAGACTGAACTCCATGAAATACACAAGAGTAAAACTAATTGTTAGAACTGAGTAAATGGAATGAATAAAACTAATTGTTAGAACTGAGTAAATGGAATGAATAAAACTAACCATGAAGCCTGTAATGACAGCTGGCGTTACCATCGAATAAAGAAACAATCTGATAAAACGAAGAGAAGGATGGACATTTGTCTATGAAAAATGATAGTAGTGGCATATCGTGAAGATTAATATCATTAAGGATGTAGTAGGGACATCTAGAGATATCTACTTAATTTAACTGAGCTTCTATTCAACAAATGATCCTATTTTTAATGAACTAAATGAGTGGAAACGTGTTTTAGAAGTGATTCTATTTTTAATGGCATTAATTAAGTTCATTTAACATTGACTACAATTACATTACGAGTTTCATTATTTAACGATGCTGACATTTTCATTCTTTTTCTTATAGGGTTTAATTAATAACGAGCATTTACAAATTGCTGCTATTTGCTATAGGACTGGCTGTAGGGAGATAAAGAATGTCCTGGGCGAGTGTAATCGCGGCGAACCCACTTTTGTCAATTCGTCTTCTTCTTTTCTTTCTATTTTACCGCTTCGTGGGACAACGGAAGCACATATTTCTGCTTCTTGCTCTTCTGGACACCTCAATCACTGGCCACCTCAATACTGTTTTAGAGCCAAGTTTTAAATGACGTTTAATAAACACGAAGCGCCCCACGTGACAGGCGTCTGTCCTCACTCGTCTTTTAACATACGCTGTGTGAGCGTAACCGAGGGCAGCCGAGTGCACTGTGACGTCAATGTTGACCAATAATTATCTTGCTGGAGTAATAACCAGATGTCTATGTTGCTATTACCGTTACTGTCATGCTATTTTTAGAATTGTTGCGGTAATGATTTTTTAAAATTTAGTTTGAAAATAAATACCAGCATCAAGTAGCAAATAATAGACAAAATATAAATACTATGTTCCTGCCATGTAATTGATGCCAGTGTCCAACATGAGCCATACAACTGAAGAGCTCCAGACCACAACGAGATAAGATGCTGGAAATAAACAACGTCATCAGAAGAATACAATTAACAACAGCCATGACAATAATTAAATTGTTTGAAATAACGAACACATTTGTTTCCATCTTTACAGAAGATTAGAACCGGGTTGTTGTTGATTAGAGAGACGTTATTTAGTTGAGCAGCTTCTGGCATGGCTAATTCTGCCAATATTTGAATGGCGGTGCGACAGCACAAGGAACATGCAGATTTATGGCGCATGATCTCAAGTCTTTTCTATTGCGTCTCCTATCTTCTATCTTAGCCATAATTTAATTTTTTTAAATGAAGTTTGTCATTTCTTGGTTTCTTTTCAATGTGTTCATTTTTTTCTACCACTTTTTTTTTTTTTTTTTCTAATAGAAGAGCTACCCAAAGAAACCACACAGACACATTTATATCCCAATACAGACACTTTTATTTCTCAATACAGACACTTTTATATCTCAATACAGACACATTTATATCCCAATACAGACACTTTAATATCTCAATACAGACACTTGTATATCTCAATACAGACACATTTATATCCCAATACAGACACTTTTATATCTCAATACAGACACTTTTATATCTCAATACAGACATATTTATATCTCAATACAGACATATTTGTATTTCAAAACAGATATATTTGTATTTCAATACAGAATTAATACTAACAGATATGAGATCAGAAATGAAGAACTGAGAAAAAATACAGAAATAATTCCCGCCATAGAGTATATAAAGAAACAACAAATAAAATAGTTTGTCTACGAGATAAGGAAGAAATATCAAAACACAACTTAGCGATCCTTCAATAAACTTTGCGAGAACACCAGACCCAAGGGCAGACCATGAAAAAGATGGATTGACGGAATATTAGAAAAAATTAGGAAAAATAACAGGAGGAGAGGCGAACAGAAGAGTAAAAAACGGCAAATTACATCTCCCCTCGACGCAGAAAGGTAAATGAGGAAGAAAAAAAAAGTATAATATTAATAAGAAGAAACCCATTTACATTTTTTCACATCTTGATTAAAAAAAAGAGTAAAATTACTTTAATTAAAGCTGTTTAGCGCTTAGCAATTCGGTGTAATTAGTTTCCTTTCATTAAAATGTAATCTATTGTAATTTAAATTATGAATGTAATGTAATCATTTACTACATTCAGTGAGAAACATGTTTTATTACATGTTTTACCACACTGGAGCAATGTCTATGTTTTACAATACAAGTGAAGGTCAGAAACATGACCGCAACGTTTCAGATCATCATTATGTTTTCATTTACGGTCGCTGACACTTTCTCCGTTCTGATTTTGTAGACAGTCAGGAATGGATCTATGATAAATTATTGAATTGGAACATTCTGGGCATTGTGTACACAAATGATAGACTCGCCATAGAGACTGCCACGTTTCCTATCCATGGTGTAGGCCTGTCCGCTATATCGCTGGTCCTGGTTGTTATCTTCACGGTCGTTATGATAGTTCAGCTCAACAAGAAAACAAATTGGAGAAACACAACGCTGGCTCAGAACTCGTCACAATCAGATTTATCCACAACGAAAGTAAAGCGAGTCGTGAAAGTGGCTGCATCCATTTGTGTGATTTATATTGTCTCATAACCGCAAATGTTTGCCTAATGACATAACCCGGAATTTAGTTTGATTAGAAAATATCAGCTCTCTTGTGTATTGTAGTGTTGGGCAGGATTTCTGGAGACGACGAGTTCCAACATGGACATTTGGGTCTATTTGGAGATGAGCTACAAGTTCATGGCCAAGTTTGTGTGTGAGGTAGCCGTTTGACGACACTTGAGAGGAGATTTTCGTTGAAAAATTGCCAAAAGATAACTTTTTCCCGACATATACATGTTGATCAATAATTTGAAATAGAAAACATTCATTTTCATGACAACTAATCATCACCATATCAGTGACCAACTAATCATCACATGTCAGTGTTCAATGAAACCAAGGAAGATAAAGAAGAAAGAAATAGATAAGTGGCAGAGAATCTACAATGGGAATTACATTACAAAAACTGAAAAAATACCTTAAGAACCTAATAACAACAATTTATCTATCTATTGACCTTTCGAGCCGTGGCCGGCCCATATGTCATAGACCCATATACTCTTTCTCTTTTTCTAAATTTTCTTAAAATTTAGTAGTCTCAATCCTTGCAAAAAAAAAAAATGTATCAAATCTCGTCATTTGTCTCTGTTCTGTGCAAGCATTTCAATCTCATTGAGGGAGCTGATTCCTGCTGCCTTTGCCCCTCTGATCAATGTTCTTCTCAGTGTCTCTCTGGATCTTCCTCTTTTTCTCTTACCTGTTGTTTCCCAGATAAGGGCTTTCTTTGTTATTCGGTTATTATTTCTTCTCATCACATGTCCAACATATGCTCATTGTCATATCCTGACGATACTATACCGAAAGACAAACACATAGTAGTTGTTGAAGTGTTTTCTTTCTTAATGTCCCTTTCTCACAGTCGAGTTACACAAGAAAACAAGTAAGCTTGTATCTTTATAATTTCACACATCCCAAATGCCGCAAGTTGTATCCGCGTAATGTGTAGACAACGAAGACGATAGCTATGGTTAGGACACACAGTGTAGAAGCCACCTGAAAGTATTACACGACAGGCCCGTTTATAGAATATCAAAGGAAAAAGACAAAAAGAGAAAAGCCAAAATATGCTTGGTGAAGACATATGGAGATATAGAGAAAGACATGGAATGATCCTAAAAGAATGGCAAGAACCCGATCGGACTCGAAGGTGTTTGTTGAAGACCTGTGCTCCACAGGGAGATGCATGAAGAAGAATGTGCCGTTCTCGTTGATTCCTTTGCTATTCCGTTTCAGAGATGTACGTGAGTAATCTCATAAACACTATACCCAAGACAACACTTCTAAAGTGTTTTGGTAGAGGTCGTTGTATCAGTCACATTCTTGCTATTCAACGTTTGCGACTAGCATATAAATATGGTATATAAATAAGATATATAAATATGGTATAGAAATAAGATATATAAATATGGTATAGAAATAAGATATATAAATAAGATATATACATATGGTATAGAAATAAGATGTATAAGTAAGATGTATAAATAATATATAAAAATATGGTATATAAATATGGTATAGAAATAAAATATATAAATAAGATATATAAATATGGTATAGAAATAAGATGTATAAGTTGGATGTATAAATAATATATATAAATACGGTATAGAAATAAGATGTATAAGTAAGATATACAAAAAAGATATATAAATAAAATATATAAATAAGATATTTAAATATGGTATAGAAATAAGATATAGAAATATGGTGTTCAGGAGGTAAATATTAATCCAGGAAATCGGTCTAGATATGAGTCTAGATATACAGTTCTAGATATGACACATGATGATAGTCAAAGTAAACCTACAGCTCTAGATATGACACATGATGATAGTAAAAGTAAACCTACAGCTCTAGATATGACATATGATGATAGTCAAAGTAAACCTACAGTTCTAGATATGACACATGATGATAGTCAAAGTAAACCTACAGCTCTAGATATGACACATGATGATGGTCAAAGTAAACCAACAGCTCTAGATATGACACATGATGATAGTCAAAGTAAACCTACAGCTCTAGATATGACACATGATGATAGTCAAAGTAAACCTACAGCTCTAGATATGACACATGATGATAGTCAAAGTAAGCCTACAGCTCTAGATATGACACATGATGATAGTCAAAGTAAACCTACAGCTCTAGATATGACACATGATGATAGTCATAGTAAACCTACAGCTCTAGATATGACACATGATGATAGTCATAGTAAACCTACAGCTCTAGATATGAAACAATAAGATAGTCATAGTAAACCTACAGCTCTAGATATGACACATGATGATAGTCAAAGTAAACCTACAGCTCTAGATATGACACATGATGATTGTCATAGTAAACCTACAGCTCTAGATATGACACATGATGATAGTCAAAGTAAACCTACAGCTCTAGATATGACACATGATGATAGTCAAAGTAAACCTACAGCTCTAGATATGACACATGATGATAGTCAAAGTAAACCTACAGCTCTAGATATGACACATGATGATAGTCAAAGTAAACCTACAGCTCTAGATATGACACATGATGATAGTCAAAGTAAACCTACCGCTCTAGATATGACACATGATGATAGTAAAAGTAAACCTACAGCTCTAGATATGACATATGATGATAGTCAAAGTAAACCTACAGTTCTAGATATGACACATGATGATAGTCAAAGTAAACCTACAGCTCTAGATATGACACATGATGATGGTCAAAGTAAACCAACAGCTCTAGATATGACACATGATGATAGTCAAAGTAAACCTACAGCTCTAGATATCACACATGATGATAGTCAAAGTAAACCTACAGCTCTAGATATGACACATGATGATAGTCAAAGTAAGCCTACAGCTCTAGATATGACACATGATGATAGTCAAAGTAAACCTACAGCTCTAGATATGACACATGATGATAGTTATAGTAAACCTACAGCTCTAGATATGACACATGATGATAGTCATAGTAAACCTACAGCTCTAGATATGAAACAATAAGATAGTCATAGTAAACCTACAGCTCTAGATATGACACATGATGATAGTCAAAGTAAACCTACAGCTCTAGATATGACACATGATGATTGTCATAGTAAACCTACAGCTCTAGATATGACACATGATGATAGTCAAAGTAAACCTACAGCTCTAGATATGACACATGATGATAGTCAAAGTAAACCTACAGCTCTAGATATGACACATGATGATAGTCAAAGTAAACCTACAGCTCTAGATATGACACATGATGATAGTCATAGTAAATCTACAGCTCTAGATATGACACATGATGATAGTCAAAGTAAACCTACAGCTCTAGATATGACACATGATGATAGTCATAGTAAACCTACAGCTCTAGATATGACACATGATGATAGTCATAGTAAACCTACAGCTCTAGATATGACACATGATGATAGTCAAATTAAACCTACAGCTCTAGATATGACACATGATGATAGTCATAGTAAACCTACAGCTCTAGATATGACACATGATGATAGTCATAGTAAACCTACAGCTCTAGATATGACACATGATGATAGTCAAAGTAAACCTACAGCTCTAGATATGACACATGATGATAGTCAAAGTAAACCTACAGCTCTAGATATGACACATGATGATAGTCAAAGTAAACCTACAGCTCTAGATATGACACATGATGATATTCATAGTAAACCTACAGCTCTAGATATGACACATGATGATAGTCAAAGTAAACCTACAGCACTAGATATGACACATGATGATAGTCATAGTAAATCTACAGCTCTAGATATGACACATGATGATAGTCAAAGTAAACCTACAGCTCTAGATATGACACATGATGATAGTCATAGTAAACCTACAGCTCTAGATATGACACATGATGATAGTCATAGTAAACCTACAGCTCTAGATATGACACATGATGATAGTCAAAGTAAACCTACAGCTCTAGATATGACACATGATGATAGTCATAGTAAACCTACAGCTCTAGATATGACACATGATGATAGTCATAGTAAACCTACAGCTCTAGATATGACACATGATGATAGTCAAAGTAAACCTACAGCTCTAGATATGACACATGATGATAGTCAAAGTAAACCTACAGCTCTAGATATGACACATGATGATAGTCAAAGTAAACCTACAGCTCTAGATATGACACATGATGATAGTCATAGTAAACCTACAGCTCTAGATATGACACATGATGATAGTCAAAGTAAACCTACAGCTCTAGATATGACACATGATGATGGTCAAAGTAAACCTACAGCTCTAGATATGACACATGATGATAGTCAAAGTAAACCTACAGCTCTAGATATGACACATGATGATAGTCAAAGTAAACCTACAGCTCTAGATATGACACATGATGATAGTCATAGTAAACCTACAGCTCACGTGCGCTAGTAATCTCAAATCTTTAACGTTCATGATGCAGACATACTCGACCGTTTATCACTGCTGCTTTAGTTGATTTGCTCATTACGTTTTACCAGAGAAATGATTCCACTCAATCTTCTTCTATCTAACATTCAAAGTGATTAGAACAAGCTGAATCTTCAAATTAAAAAATAAATAAAAATTGTGTACTGCTAACCGTTAAATATTGCATCTCCCGGTACTCTCAGATTTACCTATTATTGTATCTTTTCTTTTTTTTTTTACAAATTATTAACTACTAAGATGTCATTAAAATATAATTTTTTTACAAAGGCTAACATTTTTAAGTTATGGTGTCACAAATTGTAACCACTTCCATAAAGTATCAGGTTTAGGAAGAAGGGGAATGTTCCAGATGCAGGACTTTTTTCATTCACAAAAGTTTGCGAGATTTTAAATGCTAGAACTAAATTGTCACTTTGAGATGGAAACAAACAGCCGTGTATAACGGTAGTGTTCATGATTTAAGTACACGACCAACAACGCTAACAGTATAACATTCATGATTAAATCACACACCCATCACGTTAAAACAATTACTTTCATGATTCAAACACCCCCTGTGTGTTAGCGTTTAAAGGCACTCTCTGAGAAGGTAATTACCGGGGAGAAAGAAGACACAATAGAGGTAACCAGGTATTCTAGCTCTTGTGGACACGCTTTGTGAACATAAACACTGTTCGACACAATTCAGGTTAGAAAGGACCGTGACTCTGGTAATACTACTTTTCTAAGAGGGACAACGTTGACTATAGTCCGTTCAGAAATGCATAATAACACCTAAATTAGTTTTGCGTGATAACTGCTTGTTATTTTGGTTTCAAGTTTTGCATGCAATTTTAGAATATTGATGACGCAAAGATTTTTGTATTTTTTATTCCACAAACACAACAGATTTTGCACACCAGCGAATTCCTTTGATCTTTTATGACGATATCACACAAGTTGATTCAAATTTTAGAGTTTACAGTAATCGTGTTAAATGTTCCAGTTTACTGCAATTCTTGTCAGAGGCGTATCTACATAGTGCTTAATTGTGGGTGTTGTTCGTTATGTGTATTTGCAAACATGAATTCAATTGGTTACAATTAGTCTTGTCCTTCGGTCACCATTAGACCCCAGGACGTCCTAACTGCAGCTGGAATTGAATTCGTCTTAATTTTAATCATTCCGAATCTGACGATTCCAAGAGGTTGATAATCATTACTGGCTGGACAAATAGTAATCCATCTCGCTTCCAGTACTCATCTTCCACCCGCAGCATATGTTCAACACACTTCTTCCAGAACGGAGTGTCTATTTTTGAGAGAGACTCGCGTGTCAGAACTTCAACATCACACATTTTAAACGTCCTGTTCTGTTCTGCAACTTGTCCTTTGACGTGAGCCCAGACAAGTTCGATTGGATTAAGGTGCGCATGATATGCTGGGAGTCGAAGAGAGGTGTGGCCGTATTTCTCAATGATTTTGTCAACATGGTATACTTTTTTCTTATTCGTATTCTTCACAAGTTGTAACAATTCGGGTTTTAAATATGTGTCGTCAAATTTGACATTTTCATTCGCTAGCCATGTCCTAATTTGCTCTTTTGTATTTGATGCAGTAGGCACTTTGTCTTCCTCTGATACGACATTGTGGTATGATGTATTATCCATATCTATGCATGTAGGTCTCTCCAGGATTGGTTGGTGGTTGCGTTCGCCCGATGACTAAAGTATTCTAGAGTATCGTGGTAGACTAGAATATTCCTCTTCATCATCCGCCCTTACAAGGACGTAGTGGACATGTCTGCGTTGTGTTGTGGTTTGCAGTATAACTGTTATATTTGCGCCTTTCGGCCCAACACATCCGACTTCAGCACGTCTCCAGGATTGGTAAAAGATCGTTCTCCAACCAGTGCCTGAAAATGTTTCCATTCATTTCAGTATGGTAGTCCCTACCGTCGGTAATTTTTGATTGGAAAATAAGTCCCGCATCATGGACAAGGCTGTTTTCAATGCTTCCAGCATGCGTTAATATAATGCGCTGGCCTTTGCTGCTCGGAATTGTTCTTTTGAGTTTGCCATTTACTGACTGCCATTCTTTAGCATAGGTGTGGTGTGCGTTGACCCATGATTCGTCCAAATATACAATATCATACCGTTCACTCCGCCGCTCACGGATCTGTCTCAGGTATTTGCTTCGAGCAATAACCAAGTGTGGTTTTTCACAAATAATATTCCTGCCCCCAACAGTTTTACTGAACGTGAATCCGGCTCCTCGCACAATCTTCCATTGAGCACTTTTAGAAATGTCAGTATTGCAGTCTGCATGCAATTTTAATTTCAAATTCCTGATAGTAACAAATACATTATTAGCAAACATTTTCAATATCTAACGTTTTATGACATCCATGTCAAAGCTGTCGACTTTCCTTTTCCTTCATTGATTGACATGAGTGCACTCTGAGTCTTGTTTAATCCAACGAGAAAATGACGATCTATTAAGACCAAGCGCGAGTTGCGTTCGTCTCTCTGGGTCATCAATATCACAGTATAAATGCCCCATCTTGGATTCCCTAAGGAAGTGCTGATATAGTAAAACAGTAACCTTTTGCATAGTTATAAATTTGCATTTCAAACTCATTGTAGTTTAGATATAAATGTTGGTATTTAAAGTCAACAAATTGTCTACTGAGTCTTCACAAAATTAATAAAGATACGCCTTCCCTTCGGTAATTAATGCCAAGGCCGTGGTGCGTCATGTCGTTCAATAACAATTCAGTTTTGTGCACGGGATTTTCCTGAAGTTAGTGTTTCTGCAATAGCCAAACTATTTTACGTGAACGACCGCACCAAATTAATGTATATATCCTAAAATGGTGTCAAATTCGAACAGGGTGAATTTAATATACCATAAAGAAGAAAACTTTTAAACTAGATCATATTTCTCAGAGCAAAAAAATATTTCTATAACGTCATCAATATTCTAAGATTGCATGCAAAGTTTGAAACAAAAATAACAAGCGGTTATGACGCAAAACTAATTCAGGTGTGATTATGAATTTTTGAATGGACTATAGTAACAACTGATGCCTTGCAGAGAAGGATCAAGGGAAATAAAAGCGTGTTGAGGGTGAATGTCCTGGACATCGAGTTGGCTCAACTCGGTGTCTCGGAAACAATAATAATAGGTGTAATAAGATAGGATATTATAAGAGAAAGAGTAAACGTTGAAACAAGCTACATACAGAAACAGCTAATAAAATGGTTTGCCCATCTAGAAAGAATACAGTGAGATTCCTTACCTTACAAAGCATAAATTAAAAGATTAGAGAGAAGAGCAAGATGCAGACCCAGTGTAAGATGAACAGACAAAATCAATAGAAAATGAGTGAAGCCGTCAAAAGGGCGAGGATCTGAACCTTGTTATCTTCATCGACACGCGAACGAATACAAGAGGAAAAGAAGAAAGAGAAGAAAGAAAGAGTAATAAGAACAAATGTTAAGTATTCTCACTCATAAACCATCGGTATTCTGTTTGTCAATTGCGAGCGGTAAATATTGTACGTTACACCTCACCGCTTGATCCTTGCTAACAGCTTTACCGCAGCACTCCACTTATTTGTCTGGTAGCTAAATATTGTAGCAGGAAGCTATACAATAAGTCTGTCAACATGAATACATAACCACAAGAGAGATAACCACAAGAGAGATAACCACAATACAGTGTCGAAGTGTAGAATTTAAAACTACTTGAATCTATTAAAAACGTCAATAATTTGTCAAGAGATTACGAAAATACAAATAAAATGGAAGCATCAACTTAATCAGTATTCTGTCTTGTCATCATACCAACTTGACTCCCTTTCCTGTTTCATGATGGATGGGTAGGAACAACATCATGACACACGATGAACCGGTCGCGTAGTCAGTACTCATATAGAGGGGTGGGAACTGGAAATTCGCCTTGCCTCGTTGTTACGTGTTGATAAACGTGTTGTTTCGTATGTTGATGACCATGAGTGTAATCACTATCTCTATGTTACATGAACACTCACATAATGTTTGGCTACACTGTACTTCGGGTCGTAGTGACCTTATGACGTTCGGTCTTTCCTGGAAAAAGTTGAAATATGTTTGTGACCTCCATAGATGTCATTGTGTGTCGTTACACTGTCCATGATTCACTTCCGTATGTCGAGACCGGCTCCACACAAAACTAATGAACTCTCTTCCTTCTTGTCTTCATTGTAAAAGATATGTTGTGTAATGTTTGTGTTCCCTCTTTTCGAATGTAGTCTTTGTTTGATATACGACGCCATTCACCTCTGACAGTCTTGGCTCTACAACCTGAACCACAAATAAGTAGTGGTCATAATTCTAGGAACTGTGTCAATGGCTAGAAACGTGTCAATGATTTGAACAGTGTCAAGTACTGTCACTGTATCAATAGATTGATCAGTGTCGATGCCTGAAACAATATCAATTGTTGGAACAGTGTCAATGATCGGAACAGTGTCAATGACATTAACAGTGTCAATGGCTGGAATAGTGTCAATGACATTAACAGTGTCAATGGCTGGAACAGTGTCAATAGTTGGAACGTTGTCAATGATTGGAACAGTGTCAATGACATTAACAGTGTCAATTGCTGGAACAGTGTCAATGATTGGAACAGTGTCAATGACATTAACAGTGTCAATAGCTGGAACAATGTCAATGATTGGAACAGTGTCAATGATTGAAACAATGTCAATGGTTGGAACAGTGTCAATGGTTGGAACAGTGTCAATGTTTGAAACAGTGTCAATGGTTGGAACAGTGTCAATGATTGAAAAGTGTTAATGGTTGGACCAGTGTCAATGATTTGAACAGTGTCAATGATTTGAACAGTGTGAATGGTTGGAACAGTGTCAATGGTTGGACCAGTGTGAATGGTTGGAGCAGTGTGAATGGTTGGAACAGTGTCAATGGTTGGAACAGTGTGAATGGTTGGACTAGTGTCAATGGTTGGACAAGTGTCAATGATTTGAACAGTGTCAATGATTTGAACAGTGTCAATGGTTGGAACAGTGTGGATGGTTGGACCAGTGTCAATGATTGGAACAGTGTCAATGTTTGGAACAGTGTCAATAGTTGGAACAGTGTCAATAGTTGGAACAGTGTCAATGATTGGAACAGTGTCAATGTTTGGAACAGTGTCAATAGTTGGAACTGTGTCAATGATTGCAACAGTGTCAATGATTGGAACAATGCCAATAACTGAAACCTTGTATACTTGTCATTGCGTCAGAACTAAGTAGAGCCCTGCTGTAGGATGTCACAACCTAGACTTTTTAATGACAGAAATCTCTGCAGACAGAAGCATTACTCGTGCATGATGTTCCCATTTCTCTATCCATGCTGTGAACAATTGCAGTAAACTATTCCTTTGTGTTCATGCATGGATTAATTTCCTATTTCTTATTTTATCTTCTAATTACCTTTCTTGTGTGAACAGTTAAGATTAATACAGTAGGAGAGGGCGAGAGAAATAAAATAGAGAGAGAGAAAGAGAAAGAGAGAATTTATTGTGAGTTAGATAAAAGGCACTGAACATAATGTAGAGAGATCATGCTAAGATAATAGCCAGATGCTTGTAACAAACTTGTTAAGCATTCCGTGAGCTTCGGTTTTGATCTTTATTACTTTGTTTCATGGTTTGAAGTTGGGGCAATAATTCTTTCTGTAAAATTTCGATAACAAACAAGCCAAAAATGTACAAAAAAATATGGCCAAGAATGTATGATGACACATTCCAAAAATGTATAATAATGGCCAAAACTATTTCATAAAAGGATAGAATGTATAGTTCTAAAAAAACATAAACGTCAACTTTAAAATTATTGATCAGATTTGTTAAGTGTGACGTCGTATGGAATGGGGTTGATGAGTAATTGTTGAGGTGAGTTCTCCAGGCAATTCTGACCATGACTTTATGTAACACTGTGTGCTGGCAGTTAGTGAGTTCAGCAGGGTTGTGGTTAGTGCACTGACCTGCCGACCTGAAGGTTTGGCGTTCAAATGCCAGTTGAGGATAACGTTAATCATATCTTTTATCATTTGTTTTATCATATCTTTTATCATATCTTTTATCATATCTTTTATCATATCTTTTATCATTTGTTTTATCATATCTTTTATCATATCTTTTATCATTTGTTTTATCATATCTTTTATCATATCTTTTATCATTTACTTTATCATATCTTTTATCATTTACTTTATCATATCTTTTATCATATCTTTTATCATGTCTTTTATCATTTCTTTTATCATATTTTTTATCATATCTTTTATCATTTCTTTTATCATATCTTTTATCATATATTTTGTCATATCTCAAAAGGATCGACAGATCCGCTCAACTTTGCGCCATTTCGCTTGATTTGAAATATTTGCGCCAATTTCCGTGAAAATAACGATCGCTAGAGCAAGTCAGTGCAGTCTCTTTGAAGTCTAAGAAATCGATAACAATTGAAGCCTGCATTCCTTGTGCCTTTTCTATGATTGCCTAAGCATGTGATCGGTTCATGAGACGCTCTGCCTAAACTCTGAAAACGCTTCACAGATTAGGTCGCTTTCCTGCAGAAAATGTCAAAACAAGTTTTATTTTACTGATTGTAGAGTAATGTTGCACCAAATAAGTTTTATTTTACTGATTGTAGAGTAATGTTGCACCAAACAAGTTTTATTTTACTGATTGTAAAGTAATGTTGTACCAATCAAGTTTTAATTTACTGATTGTAGAGTAATGTTGCACCAAACAAGTTTTATTTTACTGATTTTAGAGTAATGTTGCACCAAACAAGTTTTATTTTACTGATTGTAAAGTAATGTTGCACCAAACAAGTTTTATTTTACTGATTTTAGAGTAATGTTGCATCAAACAAGTTTTATTTTACTGATTGTAGAGTAATGTTGCACCAAACAAGTTTTATTTTACTGATTGTAGAGTAATGTTGCACCAAACAAGTTTTATTTTACTGATTGTAGAGTAATGTTGCACCAAACAAGTTTTATTTTACTGATTTTAGAGTAATGTTGCACCAAACAAGTTTTATTTTACTGATTGTAGAGTAATGTTGCATCAAACAAGTTTTATTTTACTGATTGTAGAGTAATGTTGCACCAAACAAGTTTTATTTTACTGATTGTAGAGTAATGTTGCACCAAACAAGTTTTATTTTACTGATTGTAGAGTAATGTTGCACCAAACAAGTTTTATTTTACTGATTGTAGAGTAATGTTGCACCAGACGGTTCTCATTTATCCATAGCAGGATACTGTGTCATCAATATTTATGGTGAGAAACATGTTTGATGACTTTTTTTTCGATGGTTTGCATTCAACGTTAGAGACATACAAAGACAAGCGGGAGACATGGGACAGAGGAGAATCTCTTCGAAATGAAGAGAACAAAGGGAAATGGGAGATGAATGGGACAAGAATGCAAGAATAGGTGACATGTGGAAAATATGAGATTTTATGAGTAGAAATCCTAGGAATTGAGAAGGTTTAGGAAAGACTGACTTGTAGGTTCGTGGCTGGTAGAGAATAGATTTATTTTGGAGAGTTTTAGACAGTGAGATGTTTCCACAGTGGCCTGACAGATTGTCTACAAGGCATCTTGTAGCACTAGTAAAGGTGGATAGTTAGACTCTTGATGCCAATTATATAATTTCCTAGAAGGAACTTTGAGTATAGCTAGAGATTTAAGGGGAGCCGCGATAGCTCAGTGGTTAGTGAACTGGACTACCACGGACAAGGGGTAGGGTTCGATCCCAACCGACGGCTTCCGGGTTCACCCAGCCTTAAATGGGTACCGGATTTTTTCTGGGAAAGTAAAGCAGCACGGGCGTAATACTGACCACATTACCCCAAAAATCATGTGCTGAAGGTCTGTAAAATATAGGGTCACTAACACCATATTTCCTTATACGCCACTTGGCGTGACGGGGGTACTTTACCTTTTTTTTTTTATAGATTTAAGATGACAGTAAGAGGTGAGGATATATATGGAAGTGATTCCATTGTGGGTGTAATGTGATGAAATACTGAAAGGAAGACAAAGTATGAGTATTCTTAATCGTTTTTATGAATGAGTTCAATGACGTTATTTGATATGAATAAACAGATGGAGGGGTCAGTGATCATGTTGTTGTTATTGTTATTGTTGTTGTTATTTATTTGTCGTCATTGAGTGAATTGTTGGAGACTGGACATGCATAAAGCTATAGATGAGGTGGATTATCGGCCCTAATGACCGTGGAGCCTGCAAAAAGTTGTTAACTCGATCTACGTCACAATCTAGATCATTGCTGATTGTTCTGATAAAACACAGAGAAGCGTCTGTGTCTTCGAATGGTGTAGACAATGAGAGAGATAATTCAAACGCGATAATTGATTGGCTTTAATGACTCCACAAGTCAGCACATTGAGGTGCTAGCCACGACTGCAGGGCGAGGGATCTCATCAAACTCCACTCATTAACTTTAATTGATGGTAGACGGCTTGTTGTTCAGCACTCCAGCATCGTTCTTGTGATCTAACCCTGTACAGGTCATCCGTTGTTGTTTATCTTCCTGACAATTGTGTTTCCTTGTGAGCGAAACCTGCTTGGACTTTTGTTAACAAGACATTGTTTATCTTCATTGAAGTTATTAAGGTCAGATCAACTTCTCACTGACTGCCTCTGCCTTCTTTGTCTTTGCTCGTTTACATTTAGCAAAAATATATCTTTCTAGTTCTTGGCTGTTAATTATTCGTTGATGATTCATTATGCGTCCGGCAAGAAATGGAGTTCCCAGCCCGACGAATCTTTATCAAATGTTACCAGCTACCGGTCAGCCCCACTGTGTCGAGTAACTACATCATAAAGAGCCGCCACGTGAGAATACATGGTGTCACACATAGCAGCAAGGTATTTAAGACTGCTGCCAGCACGAAGAAGACATCAGTGTACTATGTTGAAGCTAAGCATGCACGAGCGAGTATGAGCAGTAGATTTGATCAGAAATGATAAGCAGAATAAGTGTAGTCATTTGATGGCGATTATTTTGTAAACCTTCCAGTTCAACGCAGCAGGAGATCGACCACTGGGAGTCATGACCCAGGCGGGCCCGCCTCCTCTAGAGGCTCAAGAAGCTAAAACGCCGAAACACTTGCTCGACGGGGTGGGGGGGCCGCTTCTGATAGTCAGATTACCTCCTGCTAAGAAACTCTGTATAAAGAGTTTCCTATTGCTGTTATGGTCTTGATCCCAGCCCGAACTATCAAACACAATCAGCATTATACAAAGCAGGATGTAACAAATGTCGCACTAACTATTTTATGCCCAATAATATTTTCTTCTAAAATATCATAATTTGTGAAGCAGGATGTAACAAATGTCGCACTATTTTATGTCCAATACTATTTTCTTCTAAAATATCATAATTTGTGAAGCAGGATGTAACAAATGTCGCACTAACTATTTTATGTCCAATAATATTTTCTTCTAAAATATCATAATTTGTGAAGCAGGATGTAACAAATGTCGCACTAACTATTTTATGTCCAATAATATTTTCTTCTAAAATATCATAATTTGTGAAGCAGGATGTAACAAATGTCGCACTAACTATTTTATGTCCAATAATATTTTCTTCTAAAATATCATAATTTGTGAAGCAGGATGTAACAAATGTCGCACTAACTATTTTATGTCCAATAATATTTTCTTCTAAAATATCATAATTTGTGAAGCAGGATGTAACAAATGTCGCACTAACTATTTTATGTCCAATAATATTTTCTTCTAAAGTATCATAATTTGTGAAGCAGGATGTAACAAATGTCGCACTAATTATTTTATGTCCAATAATATTTTCTTCTAAAATATCATAATTTGTGAAGCAGGATGTAACAAATGTCGCACTAATTATTTTATGTCCAATAATATTTTCTTCTAAAATATCATAATTTGTGAAGCAGGATGTAACAAATGTCGCACTAACTAATTTATATCCAATAATATTTTCTTCTAAAATATCATAATTTGTGAAGCAGGATGTAACAAATGTCGCACTAACTATTTTATGTCCAATAATATTTTCTTCTAAAATATCATAATTTGTGAAGCAGGATGTAACAAATGTCGCACTAACTATTTTATGTCCAATAATATTTTCTTCTAAAATATCATAATTTGTCTAAGGTTTTCAGCCTTGTTAATAATAACTGGAACATCGTACATTTTCAACAGAATTACTAGTCAAAGGTTTTCAAACTGGTAGGATACAACAAAATGTCTGCATAAACGTGGCTATATACTTGGAGCTCATCTTTAAATACAACAAAATGTCTGCATAAACGTGACTTTATAATTGGAGCTCATTTTTAAATACAAGAAAATATCTGCATAAACGTGACTTTATACTTGGAGCTCATCTTTAAATACAACAAAATGTTCACGCTGGAATTGACAGTCTCAAAAAGTGCAGTCCAGCTCCACAAAACAAAGAATAACTTCTCATATTTGCCCGTGACGCTGAATTCCGGGTTATAGGTCATCATGAAAAAGTTTGCAGTGGCCGGGAAAAAGCAGAAAATGTAAATCACAGAAATGAATGTGACCATTTTCACGACTCGCTTTTCTTTCGTTGTGGATGAGTCTGATTGTGACGAGTTCTGAGCCAGTGTTGTCTTTCTCCAATTTGTTTTCTTGTTGAGCTGAACTATCATAACAACCGTGAAGATAACAACCAGGACCAGTGATATAGCGGACAGGCCTACACCATGGATAGGAAACGTGGCAGTCTCTACGGCGATTCTATCTTCCGTATACACAAGTCCGAGAATGGTTCTATTCAGTAGTTTATCGTAGACCCATTCTAGTCTGTTTACAAAATAGAAAGGGGAAAATAGAATGTTGGCAGCAATAAAAATAGAGACAACGATGATCTTCGTTCTGAAAGATGTGATTGTGTTCTTGACCTTCAGCGGGATTGTGATACACAGACATCTCTCCAGAGTGATAAAAACTGTGATAAAGCTTGTGATTCTGAGAATACACATAACAAAAATTATGTGATGTATGATAAATAAATATTACTATGAATTATTATACATTTCTTTTTAAATTATGCCTGAAGACAGATGTGTTGGGCCGAAAAGAACAGAAATAGCAATGTGACTTAACCTTGCGACATAATGCATCTACGCTACGGCCTTTTAAAGGCAGACGATATAAAGAAGTAATTATCGAGTGAGCTTGGCAGTAGACTCAACACATGTACACAATTTGCGTTGTCTTGTTTTTGTGACCGCTAATTATTAAACTACATATTTCGACTCTCTTTTTAACAAACAACAAAAATAAAAGCTTCCAACTACTGATGTTCTTCTTACAGGGCACCTGTGCTAACGGATGTCCTAATAGCGACTGGGCCTGGTTTTATGTTGACCTTTATATGATTAGGGGAAAGAACACAACTTAAGATATGATATTAAAGAGGAGCTCTTCAGTGTAGATGATTCAATGAGAAAGGAGTTATTTACTGTAGAAGATACAATCTGAGAGTTCTTTAATGTAGAAGGTTCCATCAGAGAGTTCTTTAATGTAGAAGATACAATCAGAGAGTTCTTTAATGTAGAAGATACCATCAGAGAGTTCTTTAATGTAGAAGATACAATCAGAGAGTTCTTTAATGTAGAAGATACCATCAGAGAGTTCTTTAATGTAGAAGATACCATAAGAGAGATCTTTAATGTAGAAGATACCATCAGAGAGATCTTTAATGTAGAAGATACCATCAGAGAGTTCTTTAATGTAGAAGATACCATCAGAGAGATCTTTAATGTAGAAGATACCATCAGAGAGATCTTTAATGTAGAAGATACCATCAGAGAGATCTTTAATGTAGAAGATACCATCAGAGAGTTCTTTAATGTAGAAGATACCATCAGAGAGATCTTTAATGTAGAAGATACCATCAGAGAGATCTTTAATGTAGAAGGTACCATCAGAGAGTTCTTTAATGTAGAAGATACCATCAGAGAGATCTTTAATGTAGAAGATACCATCAGAGAGATCTTTAATGTAGAAGATACAATCAGAGAGTTCTTTAATGTAGAAGATACCATCAGAGAGATCTTTAATGTAGAAGATACCATCAGAGAGTTCTTTAATGTAGAAGATACAATCAGAGAGTTCTTTAATGTAGAAGATACCATCAGAGAGATCTTTAATGTAGAAGATACCATCAGAGAGATCTTTAATGTAGAAGATACCATCAGAGAGATCTTTAATGTAGAAGATACCATCAGAGAGATCTTTAATGTAGAAGATACCATCAGAGAGATCTTTAATGTAGAAGATACAATCAGAGAGTTCTTTAATGTAGAAGGTTCCATCAGAGAGTTCTTTAATGTAGAAGATACCATCAGAGAGATCTTTAATGTAGAAGATACCATCAGAGAGTTCTTTAATGTAGAAGATACAATCAGAGAGATCTTTAATGTAGAAGATACCATCAGAGAGATCTTTAATGTAGAAGATACCATCAGAGAGATCTTTAATGTAGAAGATACCATCAGAGAGATCTTTAATGTAGAAGATACCATCAGAGAGATCTTTAATGTAGAAGATACCATCAGAGAGATCTTTAATGTAGAAGATACCATCAGAGAGATCTTTAATGTAGAAGATACCATCAGAGAGATCTTTAATGTAGAAGATTTAATGTAGATTGATCGACGTGCTCAACATGAAAATTTGACCTACCTTTATCGTCCGCCTCCAAGTGGACTAGTTACTCGATGTGACCTAATAACTTGAGGTCAACTGGTAAGAAACGAGTGTCTCTGGTTGATGGTGATGTCAATTACTTTGTAGCCATAAACCAGTTAATTGTTTGGTCAAGCCTGGATTAACGAATGACCTAACGGCTCTGAGGTAGTGCTGACTTCATTACTCCAGAAATGTGCTATTGAGAAAAAAACGGGCCATAACTCCATATTCTCTAAATGTGACTAGGTTCTTAAGACAAGACTAATGACCTACAATAACTTTCAGAGAATGCGTTAACGTTTAGTAGCACTTACCTGTTGAAACATGCATGAGGCCCCGCCCCTGTGACGTAGGACACTTCAAATGCATTAAAAGTGACGTAATATTTGAGGAAGAGTGGATTTGTAGACACGCTCATCCAGAACATGGCCAGAGCACATCCAAAGTCAGCTACAGCCAGACCTGTCAATAACGTTAGAGAAGAGAACATGATAGCAAGTGTGTGTTTCTGAGGCCAGTGCTTCTCAACCCACTGTATTCGTGTCCCATCTAAACTACAACATTGCAAGGTACAGAAAAGCCACACAAATAATGGCGGACAGAGACATAGAAGTAGGTCAAATGTGTAATGTTTGAAGACAGGAAAATAAATACAGTGCTGCGGTAAAGCTAGTAGCAGGGTGCCAGTAGTGGGGTATGAGGTACACTCCTATAAGGTATGGTGACAACTTTACAAAAAGAGGAACTCAACAAAACACTGACGTTTCGGCCTACATGCGACCTTCTTCAGGAAACGAGAACAACAACAAACGATGAGGCATAGATAAATACTACTACATCTAGGAAGATTGGGACAGGTTAGTTAAGGCGAAGTGGAAAGAGGGATAAAAGATGAGATGGTGAAATGAGAGAAAGAGAGAGAGAGAGAGAGAGAGAGAGAGAGAGAGAGAGAGAGAGAGAGAGAGAGAGAGATGTGCTACATGTTGGAGGTTTCACTAAAGTTGAGCAAAAAATGACAAGTGTCAATTTACTGAAGTGAAATGTCTTAGGGGTAATCAGCAAGACGTATCTTTAAAATGGTAGGAATCATTGTTTATTGCTTTGTCTTAGATAAGTGACAATAGAAGAACGCTGCTTATTTAATGATATACATAAGATATTGATGAGGGCTGGGTAGTCTAGGTACAAGTGTTTCCCCAAGACAAGAAGAACCTGGGATCAAAGCCTACCACAAGCGGTGGTGGTTTTATCAACATTAGAAAAAACTTAATTTCTGGGTTTTTTTAATGACGTCACCCTCCTGTGATCTCTTGTGCAGTGAGATCAGAAGTCAAGTTCTTTCGGATAACGGAAATGAACAGGAGGTTCCGTGTGCGTTCGCGCATGTTAAAGTCCACAAGAGTAGGCTATAAATATGGCCGCTGCCCGGGCAAAACTGCCATTCAAATCTACCCATTCCATGGATCCCAGCCCGTGCTAGGGAGTTCGTGCACGTGGGCCAGGATTCTCCTTGGATTTTCTCGAGATTCCCGAGGGGAACATCGGAGGACCTTTTCGTCGGGGAGCCGCGATAGCTCAGTGGTTAGGGAACTGGACTACAAAGGACAAATGATCGAGTTCGATCCCGATCGACAGCTTCCAGGGTCACCCAGACTTAAATGGGTACCGGATTTTTTCTGGGAAAGTAAGGCGGCACGGGCGTAATACCGACCACATTACCCCAACAAATCATGTGCTGAAGGTCTGTAAAATTTATGGTCACAAACACCATATTCCCTATAGACCACCAGCGTGACGGGGACATTTGTTTACATTTATAGTTTCGTCGGGTGTACAGTGATGATGATCCTAACAAGAAACAAACAAACAAACAAGTAAACAAACAAACAAACAAACAAACAAACTAACAAAACAAAAACAAAGAAACAAACAAACATAATGTATTAAACTGATCGGGTAACGAATCCTCAGAGTTAGTAAAATCGTCTTCAGTAAATCTTCAGGATCTGATTTGAAGATGTTATTATTTTGACGAAATGGAAATACAAATTCAGACCTAAATACCTAGTGACAACTGCACTGGACAAGTGACCTATATTCTCCGATCCTATTAGCTCCCGCGGCAGACCGTAGAAATGCGAAAATGCCGTAAAGATGTTTTATTTTGTTTAATTGCCTCTCTTCATATTGAGTTAGGCACCAATCTGCAACAGTCTTTGAAAGCTACCAACGAACCGAAGCTGATGGTTATTTAGTTATTGAGTTATTTGCGGGTCATCATCATTGCACTCCAAACATGTTCTTAAGTGCTCATATCCCCTCTTCAGCACGCCCAGTGTCCAGCGACTGACGACTCCAGTTCTGTGTTGGTTGATAAGTCTTCTGGCTGTATCCATCCTAACTCTCATCCCTTTCACCCAAAGGAGTTACGTAGACTCCTGATTGTCAAAGTTTTGTGCCCTGACGGTTTGTGTCAGGACCAGTGAACCAAAGCTATCCAGATCCTACTCCACCCCGTCGCGGTGCCCCTAGAAACAACCTAACCATCTAGTCTAGCCAAAGTGAGTATTAATCGAGAGGAAAGGTAACTCGGTTCTTTAAATTGCCGTGCTGAAGTTGGATATCGCGGGAAGGAAGGCGCAAGTATCAAGGTTCTACTGAAAACCACACCACAACACATCCACGTCCAGTGAACGTCCTGTTAAGAGTGGATGACGAAATGGTCTAACTATTTGTTTGGTGATCTGATGAACCACGCAAGTAAACAAATTGCCTTGAATTGTTTTCCTGGCAACCTTTTATAACATATTGTTGATTGTAGTAGAGCTAATGTCGAAAGTCGCGTTGATACTCTCTCATCAGTTCTCTCAACTTGATCTCTCAGTTGATGAGATGCTCGTTTATAGCTTGGCTACATGTAGCACTTGTTCTAGTCGTCAATAAATCTGGTGGGCCAGGAAAAGCTGTTTATTTTTCGAACACTGGGGACGTGCTATCATCATTCGTACCACGTGACCAGTTTCCCGAACTTACGAGAAGTCGAATTTCAGTCGAGAAAAGAAATGAGAGTTCTAATCTCAACGGTCGCTGTAATGGGAAAAAAAGTTGGAATAACAGAGACTGAAGTCGAGGTACGAGAGCATTGAGATGTTGAAGTAATAGAGAGCATTGAGATGTTGAAGTAATAGAGAGCATTGAGATGTTCAAGTAATAGAGAGCATTGAGATGTTGAAGTAATAGAGAGCATTGAGATGTTGAAGTAATAGAGAGCATTGAGATGTTCAAGTAATAGAGAGCATTGAGATGTTGAAGTAATAGAGAGCATTGAGATGTTGAAGTAATAGAGAGCATTGAGAAGTTCAAGTAATAGAGAGCATTGAGATGTTGAAGTAATAGAGAGCATTGAGATGTTCAAGTAATAGAGAGCATTGAGATGTTCAAGTAATAGAGAGCATTGAGATGTTCAAGTAATAGAGAGCATTGAGATCTTGAAGTAATAGAGAGCATTGAGATGTTCAAGTAATAGAGAGCATTGAGATGTTCAAGTAATAGAGAGCATTGAGATGTTGAAGTAATAGAGAGCATTGAGATGTTGAAGTAATAGAGAGCATTGAGATGTTGAAGTAATAGAGAGCATTGAGATGTTCAAGTAATAGAGAGCATTGAGATGTTCAAGTAATAGAGAGCATTGAGATGTTGAAGTAATAGAGAGCATTGAGATGTTCAAGTAATAGAGAGCATTGAGATGTTCAAGTAATAGAGAGCATTGAGATGTTGAAGTAATAGAGAGCATTGAGATGTTGAAGTAATAGAGAGCATTGAGATGTTCAAGTAATAGAGAGCATTGAGATGTTCAAGTAATAGAGAGCATTGAGATGTTGAAGTAATAGAGAGCATTGAGATGTTGAAGTAATAGAGAGCATTGAGATGTTGAAGTAATAGAGAGCATTGAGATGTTGAAGTAATAGAGAGCATTGAGATGTTGAAGTAATAGAGAGCATTGAGATGTTGAAGTAATAGAGAGCATTGAGATGTTGAAGTAATAGAGAGCATTGAGATGTTGAAGTAATAGAGAGCATTGAGATGTTCAAGTAATAGAGAGCATTGAGATGTTCAAGTAATAGAGAGCATTGAGATGTTGAAGTAATAGAGAGCATTGAGATGTTGAAGTAATAGAGAGCATTGAGATGTTCAAGTAATAGAGAGCATTGAAATGTTCAAGTAATAGAGAGAATTGAGATGTTCAAGTAATAGAGAGCATTGAGATGTTCAAGTAATAGAGAGCATTGAGATGTTGAAGTAATAGAGAGCATTGAGATGTTGAAGTAATAGAGAGCATTGAGATGTTCAAATAATAGAGAGCATTGAGATGTTGAAGTAATAGAGAGCATTGAGATGTTGAAGTAATAGAGAGCATTGAGATGTTCAAGTAATAGAGAGCATTGAGATGTTCATGTAATAGAGAGAATTGAGATGTTCAAGTAATAGAGAGCATTGAGATGTTCAAGTAATAGAGAGCATTGAGATGTTCAAGTAATAGAGAGCATTGAGATGGTCAAGTAATAGAGAGAATTGAGATGTTCAAGTAATAGAGAGCATTGAGATGTTCAAGTAATAGAGAGCATTGAGATGTTGAAGTAATAGAGAGCATTGAGATGGTCAAGTAATAGAGAGCAGAAGAGATGTTGAAGTAATAGAGAGCAGAAGGTATGTAGATTGTCCTAGGCTATAAATGGTTGATGTACATAGTCCTAGACTATAAATGGATGATGTAGATAGTCCTAAACTATAAATGGTTGATGTAGATAGTCCTAGACTATAAATGGTTGATGTTGATAGTCCTAGACTATAAATGGATGATGTAGATAGTCCTAAACTATAAATAGTTGATGCAGATATTCCTAGATTATAAATGGTTGATGTGGTTGGCAATGGACAACAAATGGTTGGTGAAGATGGCCCTCTTCCCCACCCTCAGAATGTGAACAAATTAATTGGCTAAAACATATTTGTAACGGTAGGACCACTTCTGGTAATCAGATTGACTTGTGTTGCAAAGCTCTGTATAGAGCGTTTCTTTTCACTTATTGCGGAAAGATTTAGTAGCTCTCTAGTGCGGACAGGATGATGTTAATAATAGGAAAGTAAATATAGAATTTCCTGTGTGTTACCGGGGCCTCATAATGAGGGAGTAAAGAATAGTGAAACTGTGACCTTCCAGGCATGTCGTAAGAGGCGACTAAGGAGGTTGATCAATGGCTTGACAAGCTGTCATTGTAACAAGTATTGTTATATAAACAGAGCTGTAGATTTTGGAAGCAGTGATCTCTGCAATATGTGCCATTTTGGCACGCAAGGTTTCTGTTTTTAAGATTGTGGTTCTGCCCTATGTGCCGTCTTCGGCTCAAAAGGTCAATAGATAGATAGATAGAAATATAGAATATCTCACGCACATATTTTATAATTTATTGATGTTATTGAGTTATTTGCGGGTCATCATCATTGCACCCTGAACATGTCCATAGATGCTCACAACCGCTTCTCAGCATGTCCTGCCTGATGTCATACTGTTCTCCAGTGGTGAAAAATAAAAAAAAAACGAACATTAAAATGACGTCATTTTAAGAATATACACAAGTTAGCAGGTCCGGACTTACCCAACAAGCTGACGTTGATGCTCTCCTTGAAGCCCTGTCTGAGAAACACAACGATGTTGACAATGTTGCCCACAATGCCAAACAAACTAATCAATCCACAGAGAGCAACATAAACAATAATCTGAAACAGGACTCGGAGTTCAGAGCTAACTGGGTCCATATCTGTATTTGTTGTTTGGTCAAACGCTGTTACCTCCATGTTAGGTCAAAGGTCAAACTGAATCGGCACTTTAAATCTTTAATTAGTAAACTGTTTAATGCAAATATGGATTTTTACAGCTCTATAGATATAAAAATAAATAAACACATTGTAGATACAGGAAACTAGCAACAGAGAAAAGTAAATAATAAACACAGACTTGTCAAATTGATTGATCCTCTATTCTTTGACGTGTCACATATTCAGCTGTTTATCATTCTTCTCCCATACACTTCTTTGTCTACCAGTTTTTGAGCTTCAGCTCTCCAGAATTGTATATCTTTGTTCGGATGTTTTTTCTCTCCAGTCTTATATATCTTTGTTCTGATATTTCTCTCTCCAGTCTTGTATATCTTTGTTCGGGTGTTGTTCTCTCCAGTTTTGTATATCTTTGTTCGGATGTTTTTTTTCTTTCCAGCCTTGTAAATCTTTGTTTGTATGTTTTTCTTTCCAGTCTTGTATATCTTTGTTCGGATATTTTTCTCTCCAGTATTGTAAATCTTTGTTCGCATGTTTTTCTTTCATGTTATGTATATCTTTGTTTGGATGTTTTATCTCTCCAGCCTTGTAAATCTTTGTTCGGATGTTTTTCTCTCCAGTCTTATACATCTTTGCTTGGAATGTTTTCTTTCCAGTCTTGTATATCTTTTTTTTTTTTTTAGATGTTTTTCTCTCCAGTCTTGTATATCTTTGTTCGGATGTGTTTCTTTCCAGTTTTGTTATCTTTGTTCGGATGTTGTTGTCTCCAGACTTGTAAATCTTTGTTCATATGTTTTTCTCTCCAGCCTTGTAAATCTTTGTTCGGATGTTTTTCTTTCCAGTCTTGTATATATTTGTTCAGATGTTTTTCTCTCCAGTCTTATACATCTTTGCTTGGAATGTTTTCTTTCCAGTCTTGTATATCTTTTTTTTTTTTTTAGATGTTTTTCTCTCCAGTCTTGTATATCTTTGTTCGGATGTGTTTCTTTCCAGTTTTGTTATCTTTGTTCGGATGTTGTTGTCTCCAGACTTGTAAATCTTTGTTCATATGTTTTTCTCTCCAGCCTTGTAAATCTTTGTTCAGATGTTTTTCTCTCCAGTCTTGTAAATCTTTGTTTTGATATTTTTCATTCCAGTCTTGTAAATCTTTGTTTTGATATTTTTCATTCCAGTCTTGTAAATCTTTGTTTTGATATTTTTCTCTCCAGTCTTGTAAATCTTTGTTTTGATATTTTTCTTTCCAGTCTTGTAAATCTTTGTTTTGATATTTTTCTCTCCAGTCTTGTAAATCTTTGTTTTGATATTTTTCTCTCCAGTCTTGTAAATCTTTGTTTTGATATTTTTCTCTCCAGTCTTGTAAATCTTTGTTTTGATATTTTTCTCTCCAGTCTTGTAAATCTTTGTTTTGATATTTTTCTCTCCAGTCTTATACATCTTTGCCTGGATGCTTTTCTTTCCAGTCTTGTATATCTTAGTTTTAATATTTTTCTCTCCAGACTTGTATATCTCTGTTCGGATGTGTTTCTCTGCAGTCTTGTATATCTTTGTTTGGATATTTTTTCTCCATAATTTTCTATATCATCACCTCATTTTCTCCTAAACATCATTTTCCTTTCACTGCTCTCTGTAGGATGATCTTTTCTCAGCCGTTAGATCATATGACGTGCTAGAGCAGACTTACCTCTATTCTCTCATCGACGCTACAAGCACTTCATGCTATTGGTGACGGTTATTGAAAATTCTCATTGATAACACAATCTTTGTATCAGATATGGAGGATATTGAACAGCAACAACTGATATTCGTAAAAGTGATATCTCGTGATGTATATCACGTTGTAGATGAGTGAAGTATTACACTTCAACGTACTAGGCTACAATATTTTTTGCTCTAACCCGCTGTCACTGTTTTTCCTAACTCAGAGAGCCTGAAGTGCCCTTTTGGGAATCACCAGGGGAAGAGACAAAGAGGAATGGCAAAATATTCTTGTAGAAGACAGGAGGAAGCAGAGATGAAGATGATAGTGAATACATGGAATGATCTTTAAAAAAATTGTAAGAAACATAACGGCTTGGAAAGTGTTTGTTGAAGTTCTATGTTCTACAGGGAGCTGAAAGTGTTTGTTGAAGTTCTATGTTCTACAGGGAGCTGAAAGTGGTTGTTGAAGTTCTATGTTGCACAGGGAGTTGAAAGTGTTTGCTGAAGACCTATGTTCCACAGGGAGTTGAAAGTGTTTGCTGAAGATCTATGTTCCACAGGGAGCTGAAAGTGTTTGCTAAAGACCTATGTTCTACAGGGAGCTGAAAGTGTTTGCTGAAGACCTATGTTCCACAGGGAGTTGAAAGTGTTTGCTGAAGATCTATGTTCCACAGGGAGCTGAAAGTGTTTGCTGAAGACCTATGTTCCACAGGGAGCTGAAAGTGTTGAAGACCTAACCTCCGCAGGGAGCTGAAAGGTAGAAGTTTGCATGAAACCGATTTTAGCTGCGTCGACTTGATAGCGCCAAGCTGAGACCCACGTTCAATCTATCGCCAGGTCAGTATCTTCCCACCGAGCAACTGACGTTTTTTTATTCATAACTTGAATGTGGTTAAATTCCCTATTTAGAGATATTTACGTGAAGCAACGATTTACATTATTTACACAAAAGTAATTGCAAGAAATGTAAAAAAGTTACTCTGATTACTCCTTGGACAAAGTGACTGGGCCAGAAGTTAGCTCATCAATGAATCGATGAGTAGTTTGATCGAATGTCTGAGAAATTAAACAGAATCCCTATTCTATAGTCATGAGTAGACATGCCTTAAAGACATCGCTGATGATAGCATATTTTTTAGATTGTTTAGTTGGCAGTGCGCTCTGGCGCAGGATTCTCGTGGCAACACGCTGTGTCGAGGAGTACGGGTTCCATCCTGCTTTGATTTTTATTGTTCTTTGTTGTTTTTCTTTTAATTATTTGTGATATTTTTTGTCCCTAATGTTGTAAACATACCTCTTCCCCTGCCATGACTCACTGATCGCCTCGGCAGTTTCCCTCCTCAAAAATGCCTATTTATTATTACTTGTTTCCTGAGAAATGAGTCCTCGCTGCGATGTGGGAATTTATTTTAAGACATAGTGTCAGTAGTGCAGTGATCAGGGCACTGATCTGGAGATAAAGTGGATTGGGGTTCAAATCTCGTTTGACGCACACGGACATCAAGAAAAGATCAATGATAATTCGTTAAGCCTAACCATTACTCTCGACGCAGATGTCTAAACATGGAAAACAATCACTGCAATCGAGGCTTGATTGAGGGCCACACTAAAGGTAATCGTGGAAAATACTTGACAAAGTTATTATAATTTTTTTAACAACAAAATTGAGAAAAAGGAAAGAAAATTTCAAAATTGTAGCAGAACATGAATATAAATGATTACAACCAATACTTTGATGCTCTATCGATGTTACTGATGCAATAAAAAAAAAATATGTGCATGTTGTGCCTTCTTCACATTTAAGGCTCGCTAGCCACCCTCAGGCTCATTTTGAATCTATCCTGGCCTGGGGGATTACTCCAACCCCAACCCCTAGATGTTATCAGCTTAATTCAGTCTGTTGGGACTTCCACTGCATTCACCCTGTATTTTTCCCCACACATACCTTCAACTATGTTATTACTCCCAGTTATCACATTTCTCTGCTGTAACTTTAGTTCATAATTATATCCAAAAGTAAAATATACAGATATTGGTAAAATATCACGGCGAAGCAATGTCTCATAAAATTGTCATAAATTGTCGTTTGACATCAAAATTATATCCCGCGTTGAAATACTCAAAATATTGTAATTAAATTATGAATAACACACATATCAACTTCAGCTATGTAGACCACAAACCCCATAAAGTTGAAATCTACTGCTTGCCACCATTTCCCATTATGTTTTTTTAATCGATCTGGAGCGATTACTCTATTTCCCCGCTCTGGCACAACGATACCAATCCCTACGATACCAATCTCTACGATACTAATCTATTTGCCAGAATTATCGCCATGACACTGATTTAATACCTGGGTGACTATATGTCATTTAAAACATGACAAAATTCAGTGTTACACTGATCATTTTGGTTATAAAATGATACATTCACGAGTAGAAATAACTCAACTTATATTATGATAGTCTCATATCCAAACATATAAACACAGACTATGTAAACGTGCACAAGGCTTTCTAATGTTTTGTTTCTCTAAAATATATTTACAATTAAAATAGCTAAATAAAATCAGGGGCAGACCAACAAGAAGTTGGTTTCAAGACATCAAGGAGACATTTAATATGCCACAACATGAGAAGTGGGAGATCTAGTTAGAAACAGAGATTCTTTCAGACGAGCTGTGGTGAATGTAACGTGTTACAGAGTATGCTAAAGAGAGCAGATACTGAATCGTTACCGCTCTTTGAATAGACGATAGCAGTATCATATAGTGGCGACCAGCAGATTTTAACTATGGTAATTTTCCAGGAATAACAGTTAGTCAGAGTGAGGAAGGAGAGAGGTAGAATAGAGGACGACACGATGAGAGTTAAGAGCCCATGGAATTTTCCATGCAACAGAAGATAGCGCAGTGTCTGCAGGGGTAGGGGTAGGACACCCACCAAACTAAGTTAGATGTCCATGCCAGTGTTCACAAGAGCAAAGTTGTTGGAAAGGACCAGGTATGACTAGTAACATGCAACGACCTCGTGGTGTTATTGTCAGAGCTCCACGAGTGTCCATCATGTTCACAACAACTAGTGGTTGTTATTGTGATGAGCATGCGTTGACCCCATGACTTTGGCCCGGCTGATAAATAAGTGGTCATCCAACTTCCAGGAGAGGTCATTGTCATGAGGTAACATTATGTCACCAAGTAGGCGAAAAACAGGATGCTTTGTCCAAATTTGGGAAGGTTCAGGTGAGTCACAGATGGTGGACACTGGACACGTAAACATTGAGTGACCAGATCACGTTGCGAGGGTCAATTTGCGATGATCTTATTGGTCACCATCTCGCAGGTAGAAGAGAGTTGAGGAGTATTTAAAGTCGAAGGAGTTAGGACAGAGAAGTCAAGCCAGAGAATTAGAAGAAGTAGAATGTAGACTGAGTCAGTTAAAACGGCTTCGGCCGAACTGCTAAAGGCAGTTAGCCAGTTAACAGTTAGAGTCAGAACAGTTAGAAAGTTAAGTTGGAAGTGTAGTAATAAGTTTTGATGGAGTTAGTAAGAACAGTTAGAAATCTACAAGTTACAGTCATAAGTCAGTAATAGATTATTAAGACACTAGAGAAGTTATCAGTAGAAGTTGTTTTACAAGTGTCCAAGAATTGTGTTCCATTGTGTTACATATATTCTACATGTCGTAAGTAGACTCACAAGTTTGTAAGAAAATGAAGATGTTGATGAACAATGTTCCATACCAATAAACATTAATAGTTGAACATTGAAGAGAGACTTTATGTGCAAGTCTATTATATATCATATGATGTGCTGTGATCATTGAAGTACTAGCCACAATAACAATCAAGATATAAAGAGAAAGATATAATATAACAAAAGAATATCACAACACTATAACATAACGTTGAGTGGGAGATCTAGCTAGCGACATAGATTCTTTCAGACAGGATGTGGTGAATGTAACGTTCTGTGGAAGATCTGACTTGAGACAGAGATTCTTTCAGACAGGATGTGGTGAATGTAACGTTCTGTGGGAGATCTGGCTAGAGACAGATATTCTTTCAGACGGGTTGTAGTGAATGTAACGTTCTGTAAAGGACATGCAACCAGATGATGAAATAAATTCTTCAGTTATGAAATGCCTTACGAAATATATACCTGGAGAGAAGCAAGGATAGAAAATTAAACAAAATATGAAATGCTACGGGGCCGTGAGTATAGGTGCAGAAAACAAAGAAAACAAACAAAATAAACAAAATGGTATTGAGCATCTCAACTTAGAGAAGGACCTTCATCAGGAACCATCATCATCAAGTAGCGGGCATGCTGGCGCAGGTGATCATGTCTCTCCACAACTCTCGATCTCAGCAGCTATTGATCATTTCTGTTGTCGACCTTCTGCCAAACCATTCTCTTACGCTGTCTGTTATTTTTTCTCTTTGCTTCCCTCTATCTCTTCGTCCCTCAATTTTTCCAGTTGTTACAATATATTCCAGTTGTTGTCTTCTCATTACATGGCCAAAAAATGATGATTGTTTCTTCCTAACATTGGAAATTAGCTCTCTTTTTGCTTTGACCTCTCTCAGAACATCTTCATTACTCTTATAAGCTGTCCATGGTATTCTCAACATTCTTCTGTAAAACCACATTTCTACAGTCTCCAGTGATTTTCTTGTCTGTTGTACTATTGTCCATGATTCGCATCCATATTTTAAGACTGGCTCTACATAACATTTAAGAACTCTTTTTTCTTGTTTCTATTGTCAAAAATGACAACAACGTTAAGGGTGATTCCAATAGAAAACCCTCGTTCAGTAGGGGGCATCATGTGCTACAGGTGATACCCGATCGTTATCAAGCTACTGTAAGCAAAATAAAGATAAAACAAACTCTAAAGATAGGTACTTGGAATGTGAGAACACTCATGCAGAAGGGTAAACTAGAAAACATCATACAAGAAATGAAAAGAATGGGTTTACATTTACTGGGACTTTGCGAAATGAGATACACCGGATAAGGGGAGATGTATTCTGATTAACATAAAATAATCTATTCTGGAGGTACTGAACACCAAAGAGGAGTAGGTATCATCTTGGATGCAGAAAGAGCAAGAACAGTGAAAGACTTTTCCCAATATCTGACAGAGTCCTTTTAGTGAAATTGAATGGAAAGCCAATAGACATAAATCTTATACAAGTTTATGCACCAACAGCAGACAGTCTAGAGGAAACAATTGATACATTTTACGAGTTAAATGAGGCACTTCATAAATACAAACCACATGAAAACATCATAGTTCTAGGGGATTTTAACGCAAAAGTAGAAAAGGAAAGAGTTGAGGAAGTAGTTGGTTAGGAGAGAGGAATGAAAGAGGTGAGAAACTTATTGACTGGGCAAGAACACACAACATGATGAAAGGAAACACCTGGTTTAAGCAACATCCAAGACGTCTGTGGACATGGAAAAGCCCTGGGTACAACGCACGCAATCAAATTGATTATATAATGATAAGCAATAGATTTAGAAACAGTCTGGTGTGTGTGAAAACTAGACCAGGGGCAGATTGCAATAGTGATCATGTCTTTTTGATATTAAGGCTGAGTCCTTTATTTTTGCTTTCCTTCACTATAATGTCCAACTTTTCTTGTAACTCATTTTCACTCTTAGTGATTAAGACTGTATCATCAGCATACCTTAGATTATTTATATTATGACCTCCAATTGTTATTCCAGACATGTCCTTTATGGACCTTAAAATAATCTCACTATAAATATTAAACAAATCTGGTGACAGCACACAACCCTGTCCAACACCCTGTTTTATTTGTTGAAACATTCCTATTTGGTTTTCAGTTCTTATGGCCGCTGTTTGTTGCCAGTACAGATTCTTTATTATTCTTAGATCTTTGCTGTCTACGTTTATGCTTTCTAAAATTTTGATTATTTCTTGGTGCTTTACTTTGTCAAATGCCTTGGTGTAATCTATGAAGCATAGGTATAGATCTGTTTTCAACTCTATGTCTCTTTCTACTAAAGATCTTATGATATAAATGGCATTGCTTGTTCCTTTATTTCTAACAAAACCACACTGTTCATCGCTAATTTCTGGACTGATTTTGTTTCGCACTCTTCGCATGATGATTCTTAGTAATATGTTAGTCATATGACTCATAAGGCTTATTGTGCGATGATCATCGCATTCAATCGCACCCGATTTCTTTGGTAGGGCTATGAATATTGATTTTAGCATGTCGTCTGGTATATGAAGATATCATTCAATATTTTTGTTATTATTTCTATTCCAAAATCACCCATGGCTTCAATCTCTTCTTTAGTTATATTATCTGGTCCAGGAGCTTTGCCTGCTTTCATATTGCACAAGGCGTCTTCCACTTCTTCTCTGAGTATTTCTGGTCCTTCTCCATTATCCTTAATATTTACTTCCGTTCATTCATCATTATAAAGATCTTTAATGTATTCTGTCCATCGTTCCCTTATGTTTTCTTGATCAATCAACAGTTCTCCTTCCTTTGAACTTAGACATCCATTTTTTTATTGCGTTTTTCTTCCTGTTCATTCCTCAATTTGTTTGTATATAGCTTTAGCATCTCCTTTTTGTTGCATTTCAATCTCTTTGCATCTCTCTTTTAGCCATGATTCTTTTGCTTCATTGCATTTTACCACAATTTCTTTATTTAATCTCTTATACTCATCTTTATTTTCTTTATTTCTTCTTGTATCCATTAGCTGCAAAATGTCATCTGTCATCCATTTCTTTCTTGAATTTGTCCTCACTGGTGGTATGAACTCTTTTGATGTTTGTTGCATTGATTCTTTTAGCATTTCCCACTGTTCATCAATGCTTTGTATCTTCTCTATTGCATTGTACCGGTTCTGAATTGTGATGTTACATTTGTCTTGCAGCTTCTTGTCTGATTTTAGTAAATCTAAATTTAACTTGATGTTAGCTGATGCTCGTTTTGTTGTTTTTAATTTTACTCTAAGCTTTCCCACAACTGGTACATGATCACTATTACAATCTGCCCCTGGTCTAGTTTTCACACACACCAGACTGTTTCTAAATCAATTGCTTATCATTATATAATCAATTTGATTGCGTGCGTTGTACCCAGGGCTTTTCCGTGTCCACAGACGTCTTGGATGTTGCTTAAACCAGGTGTTTCCTATCATCATGTTGTGTGTTCTTGCCCAGTCAATAAGTTTCTCACCTCTTTCATTCCTCTCGCCTAAGCCATAATGACCAACTACTTCCTCAACTCTTTCCTTTCCTACTTTTGCGTTAAAATCCCCTAGAGAACTAAGGTGTTTTCATGTGGTTTGCATTTATGAAGTGCCTCATTTAACTCGTTATAAAATTTATCAATTGTTTTCTCTAGACTGTCTGCTGTTGGTGCATAAACTTGTATAAGGTTTATGTCTATCGGCTTTCCATACAATTTCACTAAGGACTCATCAGGAATAGCAAAAAAAAAAAATAAAATAAAAATAAAATAAACAAATTAAACAAAATAAACACAACATTCAAAGTCAGAATACACAACGACACAGCTCTAAAAAATGGTGGAAAGAATGGCAGAAAAGACGGTGGCCAGGATTTACCAGGAGTCTGGTTAAAAGTGAATTCTGATTTGTGTTTTTTAGTGTTTATAGTTTGTTTGCCGTACCTGATGAAGGCTTTCGCCGAAATGTTGTAATTTGTCTTATCTATCTGGTAGTTAAGTTGCTCAATACCATCGTATGTTTATTTTACATATAAATATGTACCTGACGCTGAAATCATGTTCGCTTTATTTGTGTTCACATATATTAACATACAGAAAGCGCTGTATATGCCTTGTTAATCACACAGTCATTATTAGTTTCTTGATTGTTATTTTTTATGGCTTTACAGTAATTTAATTTCATTACCATTATTGTGTTGGTTTAGAGTTGCACTATTGGCTGTAAAGGAGAATTGCCGCTCGAAGTGCTAATATCATTCGTGATACATTAATTTCTGGTGCGTGTGTGCGACTTGTATACAAGGTTGAACGTGGTTACCTCAACATAATGTTTATGTGGGTTCAACATAATGTTCATGTGGGTTCAAGACGGCTATTTTGTAAACTAAAAAAAGCTAAGAGCAATCACCGTGCAGGTTAGTAGAGCGCAATTATTGCGTGTGAGTTAACGATATTGTTTCAAGGGCTAATTAAAGACGTCTTATTTTTTGTTGTTTACAGACTGAGACCGACTTCAAAGTGTGTTTCTTCACCTGGTTAATTTTAAAAGGCTTTTTTTGTCTGTGGGTGAGTCATCGGTGATTTAAATGTTATTTCTGACAATTTGAAGTCTTACTTTTGTCCGATGAGTGTTCGGTATTATCACTAAGATAAAACATTACATTTCTTATGAGAATGTCACATACCGTTTAAAGTGAATTAAAAATAATTCACTAATTATTGAACAAGGAAATAACACTGAAGGAAAACGCGCACTCTACAACGCAATCGTCACTCCAAAGTCGTGCTACCAATGATAGACTCTAGAACAATCAGAAAAATAACCACCACTGAGATAAGATATGTTATATGAATGACAGGAAACAGCATGAGAGATAAGATATGTTATATGAATGACAGGAAACAGCCTGAGAGATAAGATATGTTAGATGAATGACAGGAAACGGTCTGAGAGATAAGATATGTTAGATGAATGACAGGAAACAGTCTGAGATATAAGATCAGAAATGGAAAACTGAGAAAAAAGCTCAGAATAATTCCCCGCTATAGAATACATAAAAATAAAATAGATAAGCCATATATAGTTTTACCACGCGATGAGACAGAAAATCAAAATCATAATACTGCAGGCCTTTAATAAACGTTATGAGAACACCAGACTCAAGGGCCGACAACGAAAAATAAGGATTGATGAAATATTAGAAACATTAAGATGCATGATAGCAGGAGAGGCCAATAACAAATGCAAATATCGTAAACTCACATCTCCACTCGGCGCTGGAAGGCAATGGAGGAAAGAGATAAAGAAGAAGATTGATTCTCCGCCATTTTATTTCTTCAGTTCTACAAGCAACATTCCATTATTGCTCTTGTGCACAAACTTCTCTTTTCTATTAAAACTTAAAACCTCGTTCGTTTTGGTCACAGAAGCAGCGTTAACAAAGTATTGAAACTGACGTGTCGAGAACTGTGTGCACTAGCCCCCACTTAGTGTAAGTAGCTCATTTCGCTTGACGAAATAGGAACGTCGTTTGGTGGAATCAAAGTAGCAAGCTCCCTCATTCTCCGTGGAATTTTATTCCGTCTTTTTAACTTTCGAAACTATCCGAGGCGTCAATCGGTCTCATCTTCATTGCCGAACTTAAGAGCAGTTTCAAAGTCAGTGTTAGATCGTTCTGTCATGTCAGTAGAACGGAAACATCTGCCAAGATATGTGGGTGGGCAAGTACACAAACAACCATCTGGGATATTAGGGGAAAAAAATGATTGGAGGATATTATTAGACATTCCACTCTTCAATCCATTTCTCGAAAGTTTGATTTTTTTGTTCATTAATTAAACAGAGACGGCTTGCAGAATAGTTTTCTTCTGAGTTCGATTCGTCATTTGCCAGTCGCTGCTAACTTTCAGCAAAGATCTTTCAGTCACAGTAGAATAGAACAACATTTCACTCAGGAAACAACATGTGTTCTGTGTAAACTTAATTGGGGATCTCAGCTTTGTATTCCCCTGTCAGTAATTAAACGCCAGCTCCTAAAAATATCAGAGAGAAACAATCACAATTTTTCGGGAACATCACGAGAAAAAAAAAGTTGGAGTATTTGGTTCCACCTGACAAAAAAAGAGGGAAAGAAAGATCGCGGACGACAAAGATAGAAGATACTAGATAGATTGGTGCCATGGCATTGAAAACAGTCAATAACAGAATTGATACGATATAGTGTGGATAAGAAATTACAGAAGGACATGATCGCCTGCGGCAACAGGTATGGTACACGATGGTTATCAGTAATGTAGAACTCACTATTTCAATCTTGTACCAATATTTAATGGTCTTTGTGTTTCATTTCTGTACCATTAATAGAGGCTATCAGTATTTACCATCTGCAACGTTAATTAAGGTGTATTATTCATTAGCGATTTAGCGTTTACTTTCTAAACTTTTCTTTAGGGATCTCAGCGTGCAATCTTCTATTTTCCACCTTTTGAGGCTATTTGCATGTCACACTTACACCATATGTTAAGGACCTCCTTTTATTTTCCATATCATGAAAAAACGTCCGTTCTGAATTTGTACTTCTACAACCAACATTATGAATGAGATATCTGTGAATATTTATCAAGATAACTCAAAAACGAAGATATGTCATTTTTAAAATGAGTAAATGTCAGTGTTAGTCATGCCTCGTATCGCTGTGTGCATGTCTGTGTTAGTCACGTCTCACATCTTTGTGTGTGCATGTCTGTGTTAGTCACATCTCACATCTTTGTGTGTGCATGTCTGTGTTAGTCACGTCTCACATCTTTGTGTGTGCATGTCTGTGTTAGTCACATCTCATATCTTTGTGTGTGCATGTCTGTGTTAGTCACATCTCACATCTTTGTGTGTGTATGTCTGTGTTAGTCACATCTCACATCTTTGTGTGTGTATGTCTGTGTTAGTCACATCTCACATCTTTGTGCGTGTATGTCTGTGTTAGTCACATCTCACATCTGTGTGTGTGTATGTCTGTGTTAGTCACATCTCATATCTTTGTGTGTGCATGTCTGTGTTAGTCACATCTCACATCTTTGTGTGTGTATGTCTGTGTTAGTCACATCTCACATCTTTGTGTGTGTATGTCTGTGTTAGTCACATCTCACATCTTTGTGCGTGCGTGTCTGTGTTAGTCACATCTCACATCTTTGTGTGTGCATGTCTGTGTTAGTCACCTCTTGTGACTCGGGCAGATGGTACTCGTAAACCTGGGAGGGCCGACCATCTAAGGGCAGAATCCCCCTACAGAAAAGACAATCTGCTGCCTTGCAGGAAGATTGGGGACAATCAAAGGCTAGGGAAAGCAAACCCGAATAAAATTCTGGCTGAAATCGGATGCACTGGGCCACTGGCGCAGAACACAGTGCAACGTTTTAACGGGTGTTCAATCAGAGTGGATCTGGCGAACTCTACTTGTGATGTTCTGTCTGTGGGGGCGATCAACACACTTAGCCTGACAGCTGACTTCATGTGGGAGTCTGGAATCCTTACTCTGATTGAGTCCTGATCGCAGAGAGAGAGAGAGAGAGAGAGAGAGAGAGAGAGAGAGAGAGAGAGAGAGAAAAGAGAAATTTAAAAGTAAAAAATAATAATAATAATAATAAAAGAAACCAAAGCTTCCGTAATTCAACATGAGCATCCAACAAAACAATTCTAAATAAAAATATCTTAAATTGATTATTTTAGACATTAGAAGATGTGAAATTTTTGAAGAACTGATCACCCTTTTGCTCAAAGATCTGTGCTGATGACCAGCCATTAGGTGGTCAACTCTGGTCTCTGACGTTAACAGTCAGCTGTGAGTCACTAACACTGCTCTTGTCCTGACATATGACGCCCCAGAGGAGTCGTGATTTCTAACACAGATAACCGGTCAAACAGTCAATATGGTAGTCTAACCAATATACGTCATCTTAAGTCAGTGATGTTAAGCTCGAGCATCCCTGAAGGTATTAATCTCATGAGCACTTTACTGATCTCAGAGAACTGGCCCAATTACGACAGATAATGCTGAAGTGTTCTGTCTTAGCTAGCTGATGGTTTATAGTTTGTGAATGTCGATGAATACTATGTTTGTGAATGTCGATGAATACTATGTTTGTGAATGTCGATGAATACTATGTTTGTGAATGTCGATGAATAATATGTTTGTGAATGTCGATGAATACTATGTTTGTGAATGTCGATGAATACTATCTTTGTGAATGTCGATGAATACATGCTTGTGAATGTCGATGAATACTATGTTTGTGAATGTCGCTGAATACTATGTTTGTGAACGTCGATGAATACTATGTTTGTGAATGTCGATGAATACTATGTTTGTGAATGTCGCTGAATACCACGTTTGTGAATGTCGCTGAATACTATCTTTGTGAATGTCGATGAATATTATGTCTGTGAATGTCGCTGAATACTACGTTCGTGAATGTCGAAGAATACTGTTTGTGAATGTCGCTGAATACTACGTTCGTGAATGTCGCTGAATACTATGTTTTAGAATGTCGATGAATACTATGTTTGTGAATGTCGATGAATACTATGTTTGTGAATGTCGATGAATACTATGTTTGTGAATGTCGCTGAATACTATGTTTGTGAATGTCGCTGAATACCACGTTTTTGAATGTCGCTGAATACTATGATTGTGAATGTCGATGAATACCACGTTTATGAATGTCGATGAATACTATGTTTGTGAATGTCGCTGAATACTATGTTTGTGAATGTCGCTGAATACCACGTTTGTGAATGTCGCTGAATACTATGTTTGTGAATGTCGCTGAATACCACGTTTATGAATGTCGCTGAATACTATGATTGTGAATGTCGATGAATACTATATTTGTGAATGTCGATGAATACTATGTCTGTGAATGTCGCTGAATACTATGTTTGTGAATGTCGATGAATACTATGTTTGTGAATGTCGATGAAAACTATGTTTGTGAATGTCGCTGAATACCACGTTTGTGAATGTCGCTGAATACTATCTTTGTGAATGTCGATGAATATTATGTCTGTGAATGTCGCTGAATACTACGTTCGTGAATGTCGAAGAATACTGTTTGTGAATGTCGCTGAATACTACGTTCGTGAATGTCGCTGAATACTATGTTTTAGAATGTCGATGAATACTATGTTTGTGAATGTCGATGAATACTATGTTTGTGAATGTCGATGAATACTATGTTTGTGAATGTCGCTGAATACTATGTTTGTGAATGTCGCTGAATACCACGTTTTTGAATGTCGCTGAATACTATGATTGTGAATGTCGATGAATACCACGTTTATGAATGTCGATGAATACTATGTTTGTGAATGTCGCTGAATACTATGTTTGTGAATGTCGCTGAATACCACGTTTGTGAATGTCGCTGAATACTATGTTTGTGAATGTCGCTGAATACCACGTTTATGAATGTCGCTGAATACTATGATTGTGAATGTCGATGAATACTATATTTGTGAATGTCGATGAATACTATGTCTGTGAATGTCGCTGAATACTATGTTTGTGAATGTCGATGAATACTATGTTTGTGAATGTCGCTGAATATCACATTTTCGAAGGCGTTCACTCGTTGACTAAACGCGCCTGTTTACCACTGATATTTTAGTTGCGTTATTCATTTAATCACTTCAGAAACATAAGTAATAAAGAAGTCTTATATGGAATATTCATTGTGACAACAAGAAGATGAAACTTTCAATTTGGTAAACATTTCTTCAAATATGTCCAACAAAATCAATATTTTATGATTGGGGAAAACACCATATACATTGAACGTTTCTACGTGTAACTGATGTACAGACTAGAACTAAACTGCCACTTTGAGGCAACTTTGGCAGCTGCGACAATACTTTGAGAAGCAGACTCATTAATTTACGTTGTTTCGTGTCGAGACGTGCAGATAGCGACGACCAGGTAACTGAATCACGTGGATGTTCGAAGGAAGTCGAGCAAAGAAAACAGCCTTGTTATGAGATTCCATTAATGTTCAGATTCTGTTTCTCAATAAAAGATAATGGAAAGACTGGCCAGAATCTCCAGTTTAATTGAGGGACTGGTCCTTCCATGACGTCATAGAGAATCAGAAGAGAAAGGGGAGCATGTAGAAATCTGTCGACATTTAGTTCACAAGAAAGAGAATTAGGAACAACATTTAAGATAGGGGAAAACAGTAACGTATAGACTTATGAGCAGCAGGATTCGGCTCCCTCAATGAGATAGAGCTGCTTGCACAGAAGAGAGACAAATGGCGAGATTTGATCAAATATCTTTACAAGAATTGAAAACTGCTAGAACAAAAATTCAGATAAGAGAAGGAGTATCTTGGTCTACGCCCTATGGGCCGTCGAAAGGTCAATAGATAGATCGATAGATAGACTTATGACGCGTAGTTCATGCGTATTCTTCCTCTTCTTTCCTTCCACAATTGCCTTACAGCGTCAAGGGGAGATATAAATTGCGCTATTTTACACTTCTGCTGGCCTCTCCTGCTGTTATGTTTCCTATTGCTTATAATATCCCATCAATCCATCTTTTTCATGGTCGACCATTGAGTTTAGCCTTATCGTAACATTTATTGAATCCTTCTTGTATTGTGTTCTTATCTTTTTTGTCGTATCTACTAAACCATTTTATTTGTTGCTTCTCTGTGTATTCTATGGTGGTAAGTATCAGTAACCTTGATTCTAAAATTCTGATCTTATCTTTGAAGTTGTTTCCTTTCATTCGGTTAGCACATTTCATCTCGTTAGTGGTTAATTTCTAATTGTTCTTGAGTCTGGCAATGGTACCACACTGTTGGAATGAATATTGTATTGTAGAGTGCCCGTTTTGCCTGTAGTTATTTCCTTGTTGGACAATAGTGGTGATAGCTGTCCAATGATTTAGAAAGCTTTGTTGCATACTAATAGTTATATTTTGCATGTTGTTTCTTTGCTCGTTAATTGAAGATTGTTGCTATCCCACATTGAAAGATGTCTCTACATCGCCGTGCCAGTAAACAAACAATAACACGCCCAGTAGACTAGAGCAACTATCGCCAACATATCTATTTTCATCGTCAGGTTGATCTATTTTCATCGTCAGGTGTATCTTTTTTCATCGCCATGTTTATCTATTTTCATCGCCATGTTTATCTATTTTCATCGTCAGGTTTATCTATTTTCATCGCCATGTTTATCTATTTTCATCGTCAGGTTTATCTATTTTCATCGCCATGTTTATCTATTTATTTTCATCGCCATGTTTATCTATTTTCATCGTCAGGTTTATCTATTTTCATCGCCATGTTTATCTATTTTCATCGTCAGGTTTATCTATTTTCATCGTCATGTTTATCTATTTTCATCGCCATGTTTATCTATTTTCATCGCCATGTTTATCTATTTTCATCGTCATGTTTATCTATTTTCATCGCCATGTTTATCTATTTTCATCGCCATGTTTATCTATTTTCATCGCCATGTTTATCTATTTTCATCGCCATGTTTATCTATTTTCATCGCCATGTTTATCTGTTTTCATCCTCATGTTTATCTATTTTCATCGCCATGTTTATCTATTTTCATCGCCATGTTTATCTATTTTCATCGTCATGTTTATCTATTGTTTTCATCGTCATGTTTATCTATTATTTTCATCGTCATGTTTATCTATTATTTTCATCGTCATGTTTATCTATTATTTTCATCCTCATGTTTATCTATTATTTTCATCGTCATGTTTATCTATTTTCATCGCCATGTTTATCTATTTTCATTGCCATGTTTATCTATTTTCATCGTCATGTTTATCTATTATTTTCATCGTCATGTTTATCTATTATTTTCATCGTCATGTTTATCTATTATTTTCATCGTCATGTTTATCTATTATTTTCATCCTCATGTTTATCTATTATTTTCATCGTCATGTTTATCTATTATTTTCATCCTCATGTTTATCTATTATTTTCATCGTCATTGTTATCTATTTTCATTGCCATTTTTATCTACGTTCCCCCGTTCTATGTCGTCACCAGAATGGAGGTACAGCTCAAAACATTCTTTAGCGGAATCATCCCTACTTTAGATTACAAACGTAACATTTCTCTTATACAGACCGTCACGTGACTTATCCACAACGATTCAATGCCCACGATTTGTCTTCTATCCATCGTCTTTGCTAATATAATAGCCCATGTGGAGAATATTCTGGAAACGGCAGAGAACATCAGTGAGCGGCCAACGTAAAATTTTATCAGCTACGGCTGCTACAGAAGTAATCAAGATGGTTACATTCACCACAGTCGGATTTGTCATCTGGTACTTACCGGGAACGTTCCATTTCCTCTTCGTGGTCTGCAAACCAGAATTCCGAGAAACGGGGAAAACCAGAGTATAGTAATCTCGATTTGGATAATAAACTGTGGAATTTGTAAATTTAAGTGACAAATATTGATACACGTCACATCATGTACATTATTCAATATTCTTCTTACTTCTTCATATGCCTTTCAGCAACGAGGAGAGATATAATTTGCGGTCTTTTGATTTTCTGTTCGGCTCTCCCGCTGTTATGTTTCTTAGTGTTTTTAATATTCGGTCAATCCATCTTTTTCTTGGTTGGCCTTTGGAGCTGGTGTTCTCGCAATGTTTATGGAAGGTTAATTGTGTTGTGTTTTGATCTTTCTGCCTTGTCACGTGGCCAAACCATTGTATTAGTTGTTTCTTTATGTATTCTATCATTATCATCAGCAAGTACCGGGCCTGCTGGCGTAGGAGTCTCCACAACTTTCGATCTCGACAGTTATTTATTATTTCTGTTGTTGACCTTCTGCCAAGCCATTCTCTTAAGCTGTCTGTTATATTTTCTCTTTGCTCCCATCTATCTCTTCGTCCCTCAATTTTCCCAGCTGTTACAATATATTCTAGCTGTTCTCTTCTCATTACATGGCAAAAAATGATGATTCTTTCTTTTTAATATTGGAAATTAGCTCTCTTTTTGCTTTGGCATCTTTCAGAACGTTTTCATTACTCTTCTTAGCTGTCCATGGTATTCTCAACATTCTTCTGTGAAACCACATTTCTACAGACTCCAGTAATATTTGTGTCTGTTGTCTTATTGTCCATGATTCACATCCATATGTTAAGACTGGCTCTACATAACATTTTCTTGTTTCTATTGTCAAAAATGGATTGCACAATATCTTCCTCATTTTTCTTTGGAAAGCTGCTTTTGCCTGAGCCATTCTGAATCTCACCTCTTTTGTACATCTTCCGTCTGAGGTTAACAAAGTTCCCAAATATTTAAATTCATTTACCTGTTTTAATATTGTTCCACTTATCTTTATTTTACGCTGAGATGATGTGTTTGTCTTTGTTGTTACCATTATTTCTGTCTTTTTGCTATTAAGGTGGCGTCCTTTATTTTTGTTTTCTTTCACTATACTGTCTAACATTTCTTGTAACTCATTTTCACTCTTAGCGATTAAGACTGTATCATTAGCATAACTTAGATTATTTATATTATGACCTCCGATTGTTATTCCAGGCATGCCCCTTATGGATCTTAAAATAATTTCACTATAAATATTAAACAAATCTGGTGACAGCACACAACCTTGCCTAACACACTGTTTTATTTGTTGAAACATTCCCAATTGGTTTCCAGTTCTCATGGCCGCTGTTTGTTGCTAGTACATGTTCTTTATTATTCTTAAATCTTTGCTGTCTACGTTTATGCTTTCTAAAATTTTGATTATATCTTGGTGCTTTACTTTGTCAAATGCTTTGGTATAATCTATGAAATATAGGTATAGATCTGTTTTCACCTATATGGCTCTTTCTACTAAAGATCTTATGACGTATATGGCATTGCTCGGGACTTCCGTTTCCAAGATGGTGGATCTAGTCCACGTTCTCTCGATCGCTGCAGAAAGTGCATTCGGGGTCTGATTAATTTGGGTTCTCCATTGCACTTCTCTACGTTAAAGTCAAAATAATGATCTTCTTATTACATCTGCGCCGATAAAGCGGTTTTGTACGCCGGCAATATTCCATTTTCAACAAATCAAGTGTTGTGAATGCGACCTTCCACCGTCTAGACTTGTTCTGCGCTTTACGTCACATTAGTGCTGTTCATGACCGTTGTTGGAATGGCTTGACGCAAGTTATTTACATGTTACTCATTAATGTGAACTGCTTCGTCAGCCGCAGTTTTATCTCTTTAGGGAATTAGCACCGTGTTCTGTTCGTCGTAGGCTACATTCACTAGAGGAATAATCAGGAAGCTAAAGGGCACGTCATTGTTGTGCGTGCGACATTGTTGTGTTTGCGACATTGTTGTGTGTGCTACGTCGTCGTAATGGCTCATCGTAAATCCCTAGACCGACCATACGCTAATCTTACGGTCTGTTGTTTAATGTGCGACGGGGATAATCTTACGACAAACTGTGTGTTTATATGTCCGGAATTAGAGTCAACAACGATGGCATAACATCATCAAGCGCTATGCAGAAAAAAAAATATGACGATCATAATTTTCAGGAATACGTGAACTTCCGGTATATGGTGGATAGACGGCAGGAACCATTGAAGGCCATGCATGAAAAGTGTTCCTTGTTGCAGTTTCCTCATATTCCAAGTCCGGCTTGTTGCAGGAGCTACTGAGTTAAGTGCTCTGTGCACACCGTGAGCTGTGTGTCTCATCCGTTTTGATCATGTTTCGATATTCCAATTGTTTACGATGAATGATGATATCGTATGACAGGGAGCAGTTGGCTGTGTTCACTTTCTGCGCGGTTTCGCCTATGTCTTTTGGCGTCTGCTGAGACTGCCACGATGGGGGCTAAAGTTACCTTCCTTTGTTTGGGAGATGAGATATTAATTCGGATGATTATGCTGGCACGGGCGGTTGAGCAATTATGGATTTTAATTCGTCGTGCAGTGATACCGGGGCCTTCCATAACCAAATAACCAAATGGCATTGCTCGTTCCTTTACTTCTAACAAAACCACACTGTTCATCGCTAATTTCTGGACCGATTTTGTTTCGCGCTCTTCGCATAATGATTCTTAGCAATATCTTAGTCACGTGACTCATAAGGCTTATTGTGCGATGATTATCGCATTCAATCGCACCAGATTTGTTTGGTAGGGTTATGAATATTGATTTTAGCAGGTCGTCTGGTATATATCTGGTGTTGTAAATATCATTTAATATTTGTGTTACTATTTCTATTCCAAAATCACCCATGGGTACATAATCACTATTGCAATCTGTCCCTGGTCTAGTCACACACACCAGACTGTTTCTAAATCTATTGCTTATCATTATATAATCAATTTGATTACGTGCGTTGTCTCCTGCGCGTTTCCATGTCCACAGACGGCTTGGATGTTGCTTAAACCAGGTGTTTCCAATCATCGTGTTGTTTGTTCTTGCTCAGTTCAAAAGTTTGTCTCCCTTTTCATTCCTCTCGCCTACGCCATAATGACCAACTACTTCCTCAACTCTTTCCTTTCCTACTTTTGCGTTAAAATCCCGTTAGAACTATAGTGTTTTCATGTGGTTTGCATTCATGAAGTGCCTCATTTAACTCGTCGTAAAATTTATCAATTGTTTCCTCTAGACTGTCTGCTGTTGGTGCATAAACTTGTATAAGATTTATGTCTATTGGCTTTCCATTCAATTTCACTAAAAGGACTCTGTCAGATATTGGGTAAAAGTCTTTCACTGTTCTTGCTCTTTCTGCATCCAAGCTGATACCTACTCCTCTTTGGTGTTCAGTACCTCCAGAATAGATTATTTTATGTTTATCAGAATACATCTCCCCTGATCATGTGCATCTCATTTCGCAAAGTCCCAGTAATTGTAAACCCATTCTTTTCATTTCTTGTATGATGTTTTCTAGTTTACCCTTCTGCATGAGTGTTCTCACATTCCAAGTACCTATCTTTAGAATTTGTTTAATCTTTATTTTGCTTTCAGTAGCTTGATGACGATCGGGTATCACCTGCAGCACATGATGTCCCCTACTGAACGAGGGTTTTCCACTGGAATTCCCCTTAACATTGTTGTTGTGATTTCTATTATTGTGGCGATTCATGATTGTACAAAGAGGTTACGACGGTGGTTTTCTGTTGCCTTCCGTCGGTTTGTTTATGGTTGGCTCAGCTAGCCTTTGACTAAAAAGTCTCACCCACAAGGCAGTGCGGTTGTTTTACTTCGGGGTACCCTCCCTTAGCCTTTTACTCTCCCGAACTTATCTGCTGGGCAGCCGCAGGTTGTACTGTTTACTGCATACAGTAGCAGGATGTATTCTATGGCGGGGGTTATTCTTAGTTTTTTTCTCAGTTCTTCATTTCTGTTCTTAGTTCTCATTCTGTTTTCTGTCATTTTCAATCAATATAATATTCTGATTAAACTTAATATCCTGGAAAACTGATTTCCTACCATCGGTTACAATAAATGTTCATGAATATTTGTGATCGCTTCATCACGTTTAATAAAGTCACATTTAATTCTGTTTGGTTCGTCATCACTGCAGTCTCTCATTTTGGTATATAGATGATTGTAAGATATCTTCTTGGCATTGAAGCGACAGTGACCCGTAGTTGTTAGTATTTAAGTGATTGTAATCTCTAACTTTGGCATATACTTTCTTCTCCTGGTGGGACATGTATAATAAGAGTTGATCGTATTGGTGTTGACTGCTCTAACGTTCCCGGCAACGTGGCCTCGTTGGCTGACTTTTATTCTGTAATAGTAACCCGCTGAGACTCATTGTTGCTTACATTACGTCAGACTTAATAGTATTACCAGACACATTTTGATAGTAAATATAGTCCTAAACGTTTCCAGTACACACACAACACGTCATCAGTGCGGCTTTAACAAATGAAATGTTTGATATTGATACGAGAGGCTGATAAGGCAGGAAATGAAAGACAAGTAAACAGATAAGATAATCTCTCGCCGATGGGAATAGATAGAGGTTATCTTACTCGAAAGCTACCACCTAAATTTGGTTTTAACTTGCGTTTGAAGTTAAACGTTTGCACGCGATTAGGGAAACATGAAGGAAACCAATATTGGGGCTATGCTATTTAAAGAGGTGGTGGTTAGCTTTTGGGAGATAATAGTGAAAAGAGATATTCCAGAAGATTTTAATCAGACAGTTGGGAACTTTACTTGGGATTCGAGACTTAGAGAAACATTCAGTGATGTTTTAGTCAAGGATTAGTCAGAAGATTTATTTCAAGGGACGATGTTTAGCTATAGGTAGATATTTCGGGTCTCTTAAGTGATCAGTGCTTATTATGAAGGCTAGAGATATACGTCTTTCATTAGAGTAATTGTTGATATAAGTTATGCACAGACATTATATATGCTAAGTATACAAAGTTATAAGACACATATATGCTAAGTATACAAAGTTATAAGACACATATATGCTAAGTATACAATGTTATAAGACACATATATGCTAAGTATACAAAGTTATAAGACAGATATATGTTAAGCATACAAAGTTATAAGACACATATATGTTAAGTATACAAAGTTATAAGACACATATATGCTAAGTATACAAAGTTATGTGGATGTAAATACAGAACCTAGGCAGTGAAATATAATAGCGACTGTAGCCTTGACATTTATACAGAATTTCCACGAACGATATAGTTTTATAGATATTTAAAAGACCATTAATATTAGTAAACATTGTGTGTAAAGAATGCCTTTTACATACAATCAAAATATTTATCGAGATGATTTATAAAGAGTAACTAAAGAAACATGGGATTAATAAAGTTTAGTTCAATATCTAGACGACTTCTTGAGTCATCATATTAAGTGTGGAACACAAAGGCTGCTCAGAATATTTGGAGTTGCAGTCTCTGTGTTGTGAATTAATCCCGCTGTGTTGAGCACGTGGGCTACGGATAATTGTTGCACGTGACTCGGATCGCTATTCTTTATCGTTTGTGTTGAATTAATCCCGCTGTGTTCTCACTGTTACAATTCCCAGTGCTATTAATTCCGCAGAATAGGCACTTCTACCCAAGTGTTTCTCGTGAATTAGAAAAGGTAGTTACGTTTCTTTCAGACACACTGAGCAAGTATTTGGGATTTCTATTCAATATTCAGTAACTTATAATGACCTTTGGTCTAAGTAAACTTTCGAGACTGATCAATTTAGAAATGATTCAAACTTGTTCTATTCCCCTGTCTTACTTATGTTATTCAGGTTTGTGACCAGTGTGGTCTGACAGATGTTAGGTTCTGTGGTAAGACTGTACACAGACTTACTACAACCTCATTGGCTTTGGAGACGGTTCTGATGTTGACGTCAGAGTTGTTAATTGGTGTTGACGTCAGAGTTAATAATTGGTGTTGACTCAGAGATAATAACTGGTGTTGACGTCAGAGTTGTTAATTGGTGTTGACGTCAGATTTGTTAACTGGTGTTGACGTCAGACTTAATAATTGGTGTTGACGTCAGAGTTAATAATTGGTGTTGACGTCAGAGTTAATAATTTGTGTTGACCTCAAAGTTGATAACTGGTGTTGACGTCAGAGTTGTTAATTGGTGTTGACGTCAGAGTTAATAATTGGTGTTGACCTCAGAGTTAATAACTGGTGTTGACGTCAGAGTTGTTAATTGGTGTTGACGTCAGATTTGTTAACTGGTGTTGACGTCAGAGTTAATAACTGGTGTTGACGTCAGAGTTAATAATTGGTGTTGACCTCAGAGTTAATAACTGGTGTTGACGTCAGAGTTGATAACTGGTGTTGACGTCAGAGTTGATAACTGGTGTTGATGTCAGAGTTGTTAACTGGTGTTGACGTCAGAGTTGTTAAATGGTGTTTACGTCAGTGTTGTAAACTGGTGTTGACGTCAGTGTTGGTAAATGGTGTAACTAGTAGAAACGGGTGACGGGGTTAGGAGGGGCTTCTTTGATGTCTGGATCGTGGATCTGAACTCTTTGGTTTAACTGTCATGTTTGCAGCAGGCTGAAAATACTTCTATTTTATTGGATGTTCTAGAAAGACGTTGAACACGGTTCACGACAATAAGCATAAGGGGGCTGGATGCTCCTACTAGAGAAATACATCTCTTAGTAGAGCAGACCAGTCTGTAGTCAATGGGCGATAAGGTGTGTGGAAGAAGGTATAGGTGGAAACTGTCGTGCTGATTCTAGCATAAGTGTTTATAGCTGACTAGTTTTGTTGATACACAGTCCGCACATCATCCGGCAGTGTTGCCAAAGGATCATCACCCTTGTGTTTTTTTTTACTTGGAGGTGATTGTTCTTCATCTATCTTTCTTTTGGTCGATGTTGAAGGGGCCACAGATGATGTAGACGACGATGATGGTGAAGTGGGTGTTGTAGCAGATGCCGATGATGCAGTTGGTGTTGTAGACGGTACCACTGGTGAAGATGTTGTTGTAGAAATTGAATGTTTTAGTCCCATATGGCTGGCTAAAGAACTACGTCGCGTTTACGTGCGTTGATAAAGGGGACAATTATGCCGGATAAGGCGATGAGCAGCTCGAGTGTGTTGCAACATATTTTTACGCCATTTAAACTTCTATGAACACAATGGACACTGGTATTCATCAGAAGATACCTCCTTATGAGAAACCATCTGTAGAAAAACAAATAACCCTTTTGTCAACCGTATTTATAATACCTAGTTTAAATACATTAAGAAAATTAACCATCAAGACTTAAAATACCTACTTTTATACAACCAATAAAACATATGAAAAATGAAGGAATAATACATTCAACACTACATATCATAACTACTTTAAACACATTAATATAAATGAATAACATTTTATCGATAACCATTAAAATAATTTATAAAACAGAACAAAACTATTCTAACTTACAGTTTGAAATATAGTCTCAACACAATCCGCTAGACTGAACAGTAGTATGAAAATAAACTTCCTTGAATCAACCAAACTTATAACACGAAAACTCCCAGGTGACTAGTTTAAATATAAGCTGGTAACAAATGAATAAATTATCCAATCAACGAGTGACTACGCCAACATCGACTGATATCGGGATTAACGAATCAGAGAAGAGCATTAGTATGGAAGGCGGAACAAAGACATGAATGACTTCTGGATCAACAAATCAGAGAAGAGCATTAGTACGGGAGGCGGAGCAAAGAAATGAAGAGCATCCAGATTAAGCTATCAGAGAAGCGGTTTAATGCATATGCAAACTCTAGGATCTCTGTCGGATAATCGGTGGGGCCGAGAACTTGGGATGGTGGTAACATTTCATCATTAGCTGAAGCGTATGTAGTGGCTGTCGGGTCAACGGTGGGGGAGAGTAATTCGGGTGGTGGGTTGCTTGAACTCGCGTTGACCCTTGATGCAATACCAGAGGTGTTCCATGACATCGATTTGACCTCAGAAGGTTTCATTACCAATGTTTCCCACTTCAACGAATGACAGGTAACATTAAATGTTAACATTACAGGTAAGAAAACTTAGTTCTAAAACACACAATTTCGGTTCATAGTCACAACCTTGGACACAAAACCCTAAAAAATTTTAAACCTTAGAAAATCTAGGCCCAAAATTAAAATAGTTAGACACGGAAGGTCAATAAATTATATTTTAAAGTTCAAAAATAGTTCAAAAGACAAATAATGCGACACCAAACCCTTAAATTTCGACTCATAGTCACAAACTTGGACACAAAACCCTAAAAAATGTAGGCTCGGAGTCAAAATAGTTAGACAGGAAAGGTCAAAGTGGTATTTTTAAAGTCCAAAAAATAGAGAAAAGATAAATAATGTAACACCAAACGTTACAATTTCAACCCATAGTCACAAAGGTGGACACAAAATCATAAAAAAAATGTAGGCCCAAAGTCAAAATAGTTAGACACGAAAGACCAAAAAGGTATATTCATTGTCCAAAAAGTTAGTCCATATGAGAAATGATTTAACACCAAAACACGCAAATTTCTTCAGAATTTCAAAAAAGATGAACTGAAAACCCTAAAAATCTTCCTATTCCTTCATTTTTCATGTTTTATTGGTTGTATAAAAGTAGGTATTTTAAGTCTTGATGGTTAATTTTCTTAATGTATTTAAACTAGGTATTATAAATACGGTTGACAAAAGGGTTATTTGTTTTTCTACAGATGATTTCTCATAAGGAGGTATCTTCTGATGAACACCAATGTCCATTGTGTTCATAGAAGTTTAAATGGCGTAAAAATATGTTGCAACACACTCGAGCTGCTCATCGCCTTATCCGGCATAATTGTCCCCTTTATCAACGCACGTAAACGCGACGTAGTTCTTTAGCCAGCCATATGAGACTAAAACATTCAATTTCTACAACAACATCTTCACCAGTGGTACCGTCTACAACACCAACTGCACCATCATCATCGTATACATCACCTGTGGCCCCTTCAACATCGACCAAACGAAAGATAGATGAAGAACAATCACCTCCAGGAAAAAAACGGACGATGATCCTTTAGCAACACTGCCGGATGATGTGCGGACTGTATATCAACAAAACTAGTCAGCTACAAATACCCTTGCTAGAATCAGCCAGAAACAGTTTCCACCTATATCTTCTTCCACTCATCTGATCGCCCATTCACAACAGACTGATCTGCTCTAGTAAGAGATGCGTTTGATAGTCAGACAACCAAATTTCAAAATTAACTATGGTCACCATCTTATTCTCAGACATAGAGAGAGTGGTGATCTACGCTTCTTCCATGCTTCCCTCAATAACTCACCTGTTTTCGAGTTCCCCCGTTTAATCAATAATCTTGGAGATTTCACCAGATTGGTCGATTCTCTAAAGGAACACGATCCAGTAGACACTGCCCTGCACAACAGATCTGATACTAAGTGGATGGTGGAGAACATTTCCGCCACTAGTTTTTATTTATTTCACCTACATGACTTCCCGAACAGTTGATTAGACATCACGTTCCAGCTTATGTGATCAAAAACCACACGAACGTTCAGAAAATGCTCCCATTAAGTTTGTGTGTAATGAAAGTCCATTAAACTTCTATTCGTATATTATTGATATGTATTACCATTGTGTATAATGTACATTAGTTAAAAGGATGATGTTGTCTACTATACTTGAATAAAAATATAAACTTGATACTGTTTTATTGTTTTGAATAAATATTTTGAGGAAAGAATGTCACCTCACAGCCGACAAAAATTTTACATTAAAAATGAGGTCAGTGCAAATACATAAAGAACTCCAAAGTCAGCACATACCAGACATAAACAGGTCACTTCCGGGGTCACGGACACGCGTGGTCAAAATCCTGATACGAGAGGTCACGGTCAACTCCGAGGGGTAGAGTGGCGGTAGCGAGCGGCAGCAATTTTGCTTGCCAGGAAAGGGACTCTCAAATGCCATAAATTACTACTAACCCATGTGCACTCTCGCATGTTAAAGAATTCTTAACAGTTAAAGAACGAGTAGATAGTAGGCACAATTGTGAACAACAACTGTGTCTCACGGTGGATCCCAGCCGTACTACGGAATTGGTGCAAGTGGATCAGGATTCTCCTCTGATTTTCTCGAGATTCTCGTGGGGGTGGGGGGGGGCGCGTTGGGGTATCGTGTCCAGTTATGTTGATCCTACCAACAAGCATTCTGGCTGTACTTGTCAGCGTGTGAAACAGGATCTCTATCGTCTAAATGACGACCTCAGCGCTGATTATTTTTCTACGCTGTTAATGAACGGATTCAGTTTCTTTGTTTCCAATGTTATTTTATTCTTTGCGGCTCACAGCAGTTCATTACAAATGTTTTAGTTGTTGTACTCATTTGTTCTTTTTTAGAAATATAAAATGTACAACGGACTGGAAAGAACAATAATGTAAGGTATGATTTCTGGCCGACGCATCAGGGACAAATCAAGAAGGGAGTTTCAGGACAACAAGGAGATCCTGAACATGACCACGGAAGTGGGAGGTCTGGCTAGAGACAGAGATTCTTTCAGACAGGATGTGGTGAATGTAACGATCTGTGAGAGTGTCTAGCTAGAGACAGATTCTTTCCGAAAGAATTTGATGAAATCAACGTTCAGTGAGAGATCTGACTAAAGACAGAGAATATTTCAGAAGGGCTGTGGTGACCACAACGTTCTGTAGGAAGTCTGGCTGTAGACATGGATTCTTGCAGAAGGGCTGTGGTACAACGTTTTTAAAGTTATGCGATTTGATGATGAAAATACACGGTCTTCTTCTAAGATAGATTCAAGTTGAATTAGAGCAATTTTTTAATTTAAATGTTGAAAACATTTTTTTCAAATTAAACCTTCAACAATTCCAACAACTGGTAATTGTTAAACGCACGACTCTACAAAAATATAGCTCATGTGCAAATTAAAACAACAAGGCATGCATTACTTTGTCTGCGGTATCGGAAATCGTAATCAGTTCACTAAAATATCAGTTCTCTAAAATATCAGCTCACTAAAATATCAGTTCTCTAAAATATCAGTCTACTAACATATCCGTCTACTAAAGTATCAGTTCTCTAAAAATATCAGCTCACTAAAATATCAGTTCTATAAAACATCAGCTCACTAAAATATCAGTCTACTAAAATATCAGTTCTCTAAAATATCAGCTCACTAAAATATCACCTCACTAAAATATCATTTCTTTAAAATATCAGCTCACTAAAATATCAGTTCACTAAAATATCATTTCTCTAAAACATCAGTTCTCAAAAATATCAGCTCACTAAAATATCAGTTCTCTAAAATATCAGCGCACTAAATTATCAGTTCTCTAAAATATCAGCTTACTAAAATATCAGTTCTCTAAAATATCACCTCACTAAAATATCAGTTCTCTAAAATATCATTTCTTTAAAATATCAGCTCACTAAAATATCAGTTCACTAAAATATCAGTTCACTAAAATATCATTTTTCTAAAATATCAGCTCACTAAATTATCAGTTCACTAAAATATCAGTTCTCTAAAAAAATATCAGCTTACTAAAATATCAGTTCTCTAAAATATCTTCTTCTTTTTCTTCTTTCCTTCCTCATCTGCCTTTCAGCGTCGAGGGGAGATATAATTTGCGGTCTGTTGCTCTTCTGTTCGCCTCTGCTGCTGTTATGTTTCCTAGTGCTTCTAATATTCCATCGACCCATCTTTTACGTGGTCAACCCTTGGGTCTGGTGTTCTCACAACGTTTGTTGAAGGCTCGTTGTGTTGTGTTTTGTTTTTTCTGCTTTGTCACGTGGCCAAACCATTTTATCTTTTGTTTCCTTATATATTCTATGGCGGAAGCTATTCCTAGCTTTTTTCTCAGTTCTTCATTTCTGATCTTATCTCTCAGGCTGTTTCCTATCATTCGTCTAACACATTTAATCTCTGTAGAGATTATTTTTCTTATTGTTCGTGCATCTAGGGTTCAGGACTAAAATATCAGTTCGCTAAAATATCAGTTCACTAAAATATCAATTCTCTAAAATATCAGCTTACTAAAATATCAGTTCTCTAAAATATCACCTCACTAACATATCAGTTCTCTAGAATATCAGTTCTCTAAAATATCAGTTTTCTAAACATCAGTTCACAAAATATCAGCTCATTAAAATATCAGTTCTCTAAAATATCAGTTCTCTAAAATATTAGTGGAATATACTTGAAGCAGGATAAATTCACACACAAAAATGCTTTAAACATGTGGAAGATTGTAACTTAAATGTCATTTTTAGATTAAAGCCGAAAAACTCTGACCTATGGTGTTTCTAAAGTGAGGTCATTGAAAACTCTGTTGACTATTGTATAAGTCTTTTTGCCCGGGCTTCGGCCGCTTTTAATTAATTATTTTCGACTGCAAATTGTTCTTTAACGTGTTCGAATACACATAGTATTTCCTACTTTGCGCGGCTACCCAGAGAGTGTTAGACGCCGGAACTCACTACCTAGAGAGGTCTAGATGACGAATCTCACTACCCAGAGAGGGTTAGATACCCTATCTCACTACCCTGAGAGGGCTAAACGCCGGATCTCACTACCCAGAGAGGGCTAGACGCCAGATCTCACTACCCAGATTGGTTAGACGCCGGATCTCACTAGCCAGAGAGGGCTAGACGCCAGATCTCACTACCCAGAGAGGGTTAGACGCCGGATCTCACTACCCAGATGGGCTAGACGCCAGATCTCACTACCCAGAGAGGGCTAGACGCCAGATTTTACTAATCAGATTGGTTAGGCGCCGGATCTCACTAGCCAGAGAGGGCTAGACGCCAGATCTCACTACCCAGAGAGGGTAGACGCCGGAGGATCTTACAACCTAGAGAGGGCTAGACGCCGGATCTCACTACCCAGAGAGGGTTAGACGCCAGATCTCCCTACCCAGAGAGGGCTAGACGCCAGATCTCACTACCCAGAGAGAGTTAGACGCCAGATCTCACTACCCAGAGAGGGTTAGACGCCGAAACCTCACTACCCAGAGAGAGTTAGACGCAGGATCTCACTACCCAGAGAGGGTTAGACGCCGGATCTCACTACCCAGAGAGAGTTAGACGCCAGATCTCACTAACCAGAGAGGTTTAGACGCCAGATCTCACTACCCAGAGAGGGTTAGACGCCGGATCTCACTACCCAGAGAGAGTTAGACGCCAGATCTCACTACCCAGAGAGGGTTAGACGCCAGATCTCACTACCCAGAGAGGGTTAGACGCCGGATCTCACTACTCAGCATCGAGGTAGACGTCGGATCTCACTACCCAGAGAGAGTTAGACGCCGGAGGATCTTACAACCTAGAGAGGGTTAGACGCCGGATCTCACTACCCAGAGAGGGTTAGACGCCGGATCTCACTACCCAGAGAGGGTTAGACGCCGGATCTCACTACCCAGAGAGAGTTAGACGCCAGATCTCACTAACCAGATAGGGCTAGACGTCGGATCTCACTACCCAGAGAGGGTTAGACGCCAGATCTCACTACCCAGAGAGGGTTAGACGCCGGATCTCACTACCCAGCATCGGGTTAGACGTCGGATCTCACTACCCAGCATCGGGTTAGACGTGGGATCTCACTACCAATAGAGCTCTAGACGCCGGATCTCACTACCCAGAGAGAGTTAGACGCCGGATCTCATTACCCAGAGAGAGTTAGACGCCGGATCTCACTACCCAGAGAGGGTTAGACGTTGGATCTCACTACCCAGAGAGCTCTAGACGCGGGATCTCACTACCCAGAGAGAGTTAGACGCCGGATCTCACTACCCAGAGAGGGTTAGACGTCGGATCTCACTACCCAGAGAGCTCTAGACGCCGGATCTCACTACCCAGAGAGAGTTAGACGCCGGATCTCACTACCCAGAGAGGGTTAGACGCCGGATCTCACTACCCAGAGTGGGTTAGACGCCGGATCTCACTACCCAGCATCGAGTTAGAAGTCGGATCTCACTACCCAGAGAGCTCTAGACGTCGGATCTTACTACCCAAATAGGTCTACACGCCGAATCTGACACCCAGAGAGGTCTAGACGTCGGATCTCACTACCCAGAGAGGTCTAGACGCCGGATCTCACTACCCAGAGAGGTCTAGACGTCGGATCTCACTACCCAGAGGCCAGGGAGGGAGAGTTAATAAGAAACTGACTCAAATTGAAAAATTCTTCACACATGTGGCAGGACTCGAACTCAAGACCTTCCTGGACAGTAGCTGACGTCTTACCTCTGAACCACCATGTTCTCCAGACGTCGTAGTACATACATTTCTAGAATCCCTTTTCTTTCGTCGTCTTTTCTTGTTAGATGACATCTTATTTACGTTACAAACTGCTACTACAACCGTAGACACTGACCAAACCAACAGTAGGACAATTCTCAGCTTCCGATGTCCATACACTATAACATTCATAATTAATTTTAACGTTAACATTGTACTGTCTCTATAATTATTTAACTTATTTCAACAAGCAAATTTTCTTAGGTGTTGCTTCTTTATGAACAGCTTAAGACTAGGTACTCGTTTCATTCATCGTTTTTAAATGAAGGCTGAATGTGAAACAGGGAAAAACAGGTGAAACAAAGGTTTCTACAATTCTGTGTGTTCATTCTGTGGAAAAGATAATCTGCTGCCATGCAGGAAGATTGGGGACAATCAAAGGCTAAGGAAAGCAAACCTGAATACAATGCTGGCTGAAATCAGATGCACTGAGCCACTGGCGCAGAACACAGTGCAACGTTTTAACAGGTATTCAATCAGAATGGATTCTGTAGCGAATTGAGCACGATATTAGCAGTTGATAATGGCGTCACGTAAATTAAAGTTAGTTCAATCACTTTCTTTTTCCTTGTTATTGCCCTCTTGTTCTGTTTCTTCCACTCTTGTGTACACAATCATCATCGTTGTACACAGACACTATCCAACACACGTAATGACACAAGAGGAACTCAACACAAACTGATCCGTTGAGCTTAACTTTTCTTCGGAAGAAAGAATTTGTGAACATTCTGTTCTCTCCATTCAGTCACTAGTCTACAAAGACTTCTTTATGTGTCTAACTTGAAACTGGAACTCATATATCATAATCCGTATCAGGTAGGGCTATTACCTCATTCTCATGCAAAATGAGGTCAGGCACCATCATCTAGATACACTTTAACTTATCATTACGAGATATCCACATAAGAAAACACATGGCGCAGTTATAATATTATCATTAAAATCAATAACTTTGTTACAATCATTGTATGTACGAATGCAATCTTTATTTAATTCATCTCTCATCTTCGCCGACAGAGCACCATCTTGTGCGTCGTTAACTTCCATAGTATTTGACAAATATTATAATTTAGTTAGTATTTGATCAATTTCTAAGATCCGTGCTAGTAAAACACGATAAAGAGTAATAATTAACGCACACAATAGTATTGAAATACCTTGATGAAATGTTATGACAAAAACCAAAACAAAATCTCATGCATGAATTATCCAAACTGCAGTCGTGTCAGTTGTTACTTGTCAATCGATTGTTACCGGTCAGTAATTACAACATAAGTAACTAAATTACTGTAGTAACATGCTGTATAGTATAACTCTAGTCTCTGAAAGAGATATCCCACATATCCCTTGCTCCGAGAACTGATGTCATTACTAGAACACAACTTTCGTAATTGTAAACAAAATATAATAGATAGCGTCTGTAGGATATAGTGGATAAAAATAAATAGAAAATATCATCCGTAGGACATAGTGGATAGAAATAAATATAAAATATCATCTGTAGGATATAGTGGATAGAAATAAATAGAAAATAGCGTCTGTAGGACATAGTGGATAGAAATAAATATAAAATATCATCTGTAGGACATAGTGGATATAAATAAATAGAAAATAGCGTCTGTAGGACATAGTCGATAGAAATAAATAGAAAATATCATCTGTAGGACATAGTGGATAGAAATAAATAGAAAATATCATCTGTAGGACATAGTGGATAGAAATAAATATAAAATATCATCTGTAGGATAAAGTGGATAGAAATAAATAGAAAATAGCGTCTGTAGGACATAGTGGATAGAAATAAATATAAAATATCATCTGTAGGACATAGTGGATATAAATAAATAGAAAATAGCGTCTGTAGGACATAGTCGATAGAAATAAATAGAAAATATCATATGTAGGACATAGTGGATAGAAATAAATAGAAAATAGCATCTGTAGGACATAGTGGATAGAAATAAATAGAAAATAACGTCTGTAGGACATTGTCATCATCATCATCATGTGCCATACCGGTTGGCGTAGCCGATCATGTCCTTCAACAATCTTCTATCCAGTACAACATATCAGTTCTGTTGTTAACTGTTTTCCATGCCATGACACCAAGCTATCCAGTATTTTCTCTCTTTGTCTTCCGCGACCTCTCTTTCCATTTATTTTGCCAGTTGTAACCAAGTATTCCAACTTTCTTCTTCTCATGATGTGCCCTAAAAATGTTGATTGCTTCTTCCTGGTGTTTTTTAAGAGCTCCCTTTTTGTGTTGGCCTCTTTGAGAAATTCCTCATTGGTCTTTTTAGCTGTCCAGGGAACTCTCAACATTCTTCTGAGAAATCCCATCTCTGTGGCCTCTAATCGTATTTTCATTTGTTTGTCTACTGTTCATGATTCGCTTCCATAGGTCAGAATTGGTTCTATATTGCACCGATGAACTCTCTTTCTCATTTCTATTGACATATATTTGTTGCATAAGATATTTTTAATTTTCTGAGATGCTATTTTGGCCTGAGCTATTCTGCTTTATATTTCTTTTGTGCATCTTCCATCTGATATTATTTTGCCCAAGTAATTGAAACGTTGCACTTGTTTCAGATTTGTCCTGTTTATTTTAATGCTGCATGATGGTGATGATTGTTTCTTCGATATAACCATTACTTCTGTTTTCTTACTATTCAGACTGAGACCTTTCTTGTTGCTTTCTTTTACAATTATATCTATCATTTCTTGTAGCTCATTCTCTGTCTCTGCTATTAAGACTGTGTCATCCGCATATCGCAAATTATTTATGTTGTGACCGTTGACTTCAATTCCTTTTTTGTCTACTATTGATCTCATAATATGTTTGCTGTAAAGTGAAAACAAATCCGGCGACAGAACACAGCCTTGTCTGACTCATTGTTTTATAAATTTAAATTGTCCTGTTTGGTTGCTAATTCGTATTGCTGCTGTTTGTTGCCAGTACATGTTTTTTATGATTCGCAGAATTATATATTTATTTTATATTATTATATTTGCATGTGCTTTACTTTGTCAAATTCTTTCGTGTAGTCCATAAAGTACATCATCATCATCAAGTACCGGGCCTGCTGGCGTAGGTGATCATGTCTCTCCACAACTTTCGATCTCGGCAGCTATTTGTCATTTCTGCTGTTGACCTTCCGCCAAGCCATTCTCTTAAGCTGTCTGTTATTTTTTCTCTTTGCTTCCCTCTATCTCTTCGTTCCATAATTTTCCCAGTTGTTACAATATATCCCAGTTGTTCTCTTCTCATTACATGGTCAAAAAATGATGATTGTTTCTTCCTAATATTGGAAATTAGCTCTCTTTTTGCTTTGACCTCTCTCAGAACATCTTCATTACTCTTCTTAGCTGGCCATGGTACTCTCAACATTCTTCTGTAAAACCACATTTCTACAGACTCCAGTGATTTTCTTGTCTGTTGTCCTATTGTCCATAATTTGCGAACATATGTTAGGACTGGCTCTACATAACATTTAAGAACTCTTTTTCTTATTTCTATTGTCAAAAATGGATTGCATAGTATCTTCCACATTTTTTAGAAAGCTGTTTTTGCCTGAGCCATTCTGCATCTCACCTCTTTTGTACATCTTCCTCTGATAAAGTACATGTATAGATCTTTCTTTACCTCTAGTAGATCTTTCTATCAATGTTCTTAAGATGCATTATTGGCGCCCTTTCCTTCCATAAATCCACATTGTTCATAACTTATTTCTGGTTTTACTTTGTAACTTACACGTCTCATGATGATTCTTAGTAATATTAGTCATATGGCTCATGCATGAGACTAACTGTGCGATGGTCTTCATAATCAGTGGCGCCTGACTTCTTCGGTATGGCTACAAAGATAGATTTTAGTAGATCTTTGGGTACGTGTTCAGTGTTATATATGTCATTGAGTAGTTTTGTTATGAATTGTACTCCCAGCTATCCTAATGCATTTATCTTATGTAGAGCATAGTTCCCCGTGTGTTACCGGGGCCTCATTATAAGGGAAGTAAAGAATAGTGACACTGTGACCTTCCAGGCATGTTGTAAGAGGCAACTAAGAAGATTGATCGATGGCTTGACAAGCTGTCATTGTAAAAAGTATTGTTATGGAAACAGCGTCATATATTTTAGAGCAGTGATCTCTGCAATATGTGCCACTTTGGCACGCAAGGTTTCTGTTTTTGAGATTGTGGCTCTGCCCTATGTGCCGTCTTCGGCTCGAAAAGACAATAGATAGATAGATAGAGCATAGTGGATAGAAATATATAGAACATAACGCCTGGCAACTTTATTCAAAGATTACTGTAACCGTAGCATGTGTCTCGTCTCTCTCTCTCTCTTTCTCTCTCTCTCTATATATATATATATGTATATATATATTTATATATACCTATATATATATATATATATATATACCTATACATATATATATACCTATATATATATATATATACCTATATATATATATATATATATATATATATATATACGTTTAGCTGCGTTATATCATTTTATGTATATTTTATATACTTGTATATATGCCATATTCATCATAAGATCTTTGTGCTTCAAGGATTATATCAAAGCATTTGAAAAAGTAAAGCACTAAGAAATAATCACAATTTTATAAATCATAAGCGTTGACAGAAACAATCTAAGAATAATAAAGAACATGCACTGTCAAAAATCATAGCAAAGAAACAATCATCACCATCATGCAACATACAAATATACAGGACAAATCTGAAACAAGTGCAACGTTTCGAATACTTGGGCACAATAATAACATCAGATGGAAGATGCACCACAGAAATAAAAAGCAGAATAGCTCAGGCCAAAATAGCATTTCAGAAAATGAAAATTATCTTATGCAACAAATCTATGTCAATAGAAATGAGAAAGAGAGTTCATCGATGCTATATAGAACCAATTCTGACCTATGGAAGCGAATAATGGAGAGTAGAAAAAAAGACGATTAGAGGCCACAGAGATGGGATTTCTCAGAAGAATGTTGAAAGTTCCCTGCACAGTTAAAAAGACCAATTAGGAAGTTCTCAAAGAGGCCAACACAAAAATGGACCTCATAAAAAACATCAGAAAGAAACAATCAACATTTTTCGGGCACATCATGAGAAGAGGAAAGTTGGAATACCTGGTTACAACTGACAAAAAAAAAAGAAAAGAGAGATCGCGAACGATAAAGAGAGAAAATACTGGATAGCTTGGTGTCATGTCATGGAAAACAGTCAACAACAGAACTGATACGATATACTATAGATAGAAGATTGTGGAAGGACATGATCACCTACGCCATCCGGTAAGGCACACGATGATGACTGTCAACAACCCGCATCCACACGAACTGGAAATCAATTGAGAATGTTTCAACATGTACAACATGGTGTTAGCAAGTGTGTGCTGTCATCAGATTTATTTATAATTTATAGTGAGATTATTTTAAGATCCATAAAGGACATGCCTAAAATAACAATCGCAGGTCATAATATAAATAATATAAGGTATGCTGATCATACCAGTCTTAATCATTAAGAGTGAAAGTGAGTTACAATAAATGTTAGACATTTAGTGAAGGAATACAAATATAAAAGACTCAGTCTTAATAGTAAAAAGACAGAAGTAATAGTAGCAACAAAGAAAAAGACATTACCGCATTGCATAATAAAGACACAATTCGCAGTCACAATATCAAACAAATACCAAGTCCTCCAACAACTAGAAAATACAATAAATATAGAAGATAATTGGAAACAGGTAAAAGATATATGGAAAGAGACATGCGAAGAAACTCTAGGGAAAAGATAACACCAGAATAAGGCATGGATGACAGCAGAGACCCTGGACAAAATTAAAGAAAGAAAGAATAAGAAAGCTGACATAAATAAAAGCAAAACGAGAAGTAATAAAGCCAAGACACATGAAGCTTACACAGAGGTGAACAAAGAAGTGAGAATATATATTAAAAGGGATAAGAGGAAATATATAGATGAATAGCTAAAGAGGCAGAAGAAGCAGCAAATAAAGGGAATATGAAAGAACTATACAACAGCACAAAGAAATTAAGTGGAAAATACAAACAGATCAACGCCTTTATTAAAGATAAGAAAGGAAATCTGCTTAGTAATATAAGGGAACAAATGGAGAGATGGAAAGAGCACTTTGAAAAACTTTTGAATAGACCCGGCTCAAATAATCCTCCAGATATACTACCAGTAGAAGAAGAGTTACACGTTAACTGTGGAAAACCAAGCAAAGAAGAAATAATGAAAGCCATCAAACTATTAAAAAATGGTAAAGCCACAGGACCAGATGAAATTCCTTCGGAAGCCATCAAGTAGATATTAACACCTCTACCAAGAAGCTACAAAATCTATTAGCTAAAATTTGGGAGAGGGAAGAAATACCTAAAGACTGGAAAGAAGGTTATATGATCAAACTACCAAAGAAAGGAAGTTTACAGGAGTGCACAAATTATAGGGGAATTATGCTACTATCAGTGCCAGGAAAAATATTAAGCAGAATCATTCTGGAGACACTAAAAGAGGCCATAGAGAAACATTTGAGAGATGAACAAGCAGGTTTTAGGAAGAACAGATCATGTGCTGATCAAATAACTACTCTACGTATAATAGTTGAACAAAGTTTAGAACTAAAATCCCACTTTATAATGGATTCATAGATTACGAAAAGGCATTTGATAGTTTAGACAGAGGAATGCTTTGGAAGTTGCTGAGTCATTACGGAATCCCCATAAAGTTTACTAACCTGATAAAAACAATGTATGAAGGAACGAAATGTAGTGTGGTGCATGAAGGACAGCTTACAGAAGCATTTGAAATAAGAACAGGAGTAAGGCAGGGATGCCTTCTGTCTCCATTTCTCTTTCTACTGGCCATAGATTGGATTATGAAAATAACTCAAAACAACAGAAATGGAATCCAGTGGTCACTGACCAAACAACTTGATGATTTAGACTTTGATGATGACATAGCTCTGCAATCACACAGCCATCAACAGATGCAGGATAAAATGAGCATACTTGATGAGAGATCACAACAGCTAGGACTGAAGATTAATAGAGATAGGACCAACATTATGAGAATTAATACAGTTGGCAATAACAAAATAAAACTAGGAGAAATAGCTCTATTAGATGTACAATCTTACATATATCTGGGCAGTAATATAGATAAAGAGGGAGGAGCAGAAAATGATACCAAAATAAGGATATCAAAAGCAAGAGGAGCTTTCATTGCACTGGGAAACATATGGAAATCCAAAGAAATTAGGTTAAATACAAAAATAAAAATTTTCAACTCAAATGTTAAGGCGGTCCTATTATATAGCTGTGAAACATGGAGAACAACAAAATCGAAAATCACGAAGATACAGACTTTCATTAATGGATGCTTACGCAGAATAAAAGGATGGAAATGGCAGGACAAAATCACTAACATAGAATTATAGAAATGTACCAGTCAAACACCAGTGGATAAAGAGATACAGTGAAGACAATGGGACTGGATAGGACACACACTACGGAAGCCAACTGAGAGTATTACACAACAGGCCCTTTTTTGGAATCCTTAGTGGAAAAGACAAAGAGGAAGACCAAGGAATTCTGGAGAAGACAGATAGATGCAGAGATGAAGATGATGGGGAAGACATGGAATGCTCTTAAAAGAATGGCAAAAAACAGAACGACTTGGAAACTTTTTGTTGAAGACCTATGCTCCACTGGGAGCTAAAAAGGTAGAAGACAATAAAGACAAGTGGAGCAATATTAAAACAGGTAAATGAATTTAAATATATGCGACAATGTTAACCTCGAATGGTGGATGTACAACAGAGGTGAGATGCAGAATGGCTCAGGCAAAAGCAGTTTTCCAAAAAATAAGGAAGATATTGTGCAATCCATTTCTGACAATAGAAACAAGAAAAAGAGTTCTTAAATGTTATATTGAGCCAGACTTAACATATGGATGTGAAACATGTACATTGGAACAACAGACAAGAAAATCACTGCAGCCTGTAGAAATGTGGTTTTACAAAGATTGTTGAGAATACCATGGACAGCTAAGAAGAGTAATGAAAACTTCCTGAAAGAGGCCAAAGCAAAAAGAGAGCTAATTTCCAATATTAGGAAGAAACAATCATCATCCTCTGGCCATGTAATGAGAAGAGAACAGCTGGAATATATTATAAGAACTGGGAAAATATAGGGACGAAGAGATAGAGGGTAGCACAGAGAAAAATATCAGACAGCTTAACAGAATGGCTTGGCAGAAGGTCAACAACATAAATGATATATAACTGTCGAGATCGAAAGTTGTGGAGAGACATGATCACCTACACCAGCAGGCATGGTACTTGATGATGATGATGATATCCTTTAACCAAGTTGAGCTCTCCTGTATTCCTCTCTAATTCTCAGAACGTTTGGAAGGAAATCATTTCTCTGTTCAGTTTCAGGTAATGAAAGCTGAGGTAAATGAGACAGTGTCGCTAATAGCGTAGTGTCGCTAATTGCGTAGTGTGAATTAGTAGTGACCAGAGTATACCAACGCTAGAAGCAAACCAAATATTTTTTACCAGAACCTATTTTATTTATTTATTGTTAATTATTTTCTCTTTTCTATCTTTATATTCTGCGCCCCTAAAATGTTAACATCCCGGGCAAACGACCCACTAGCTCCTCTCATAATACGCCACTGAATGTCACTGGTAAAGCTAAACAACTTGTATAGACTGCACTTAATATATTTACTTAATTTATTTATAATATATAATGTTATATGTACACTTCAAGAAAAGACAAGTTGTATAACAATTTCGAGTCGCGTGGCGACGCTAGTATCGGCGTTAGCAAAGATAAGGTTTGAGAGATCGTCGACTAGACATTAACACCGACATTTTATTCCATTTAAGATCATCACATCTAAATCAACAAAAATACTGAGTGTCTTTATAACGTTCGTTAAACGCCACGAAGAACATGTGCCAAAATACCAGGATGGCAGTACAATTAAAATTACTGAGGACATGTATCTTCCTGATAGCAAACATACGGTTGTGAATCATGGACACTTATCGCAAATAACTAGGAAGAAAATCAATTCATTCGAAACAAAATGCTATAGAAAAATCAATAAGATACACTGGACAATGAAAAATACCAACGTTTGCATATTAAAAGATTGATATAGTAAAAAGGACTGGCTTCTAAACACCATTCTACAAAGGAAATTAAAATAGTATGGTCACGTCAATAGACACTGCGGGTTGGGAACAACAATAATGGAAGGCATGGTTCCTGGGTGACATATCAGGGGTCGACCGAGAAGAATTTGGTTTCAAGACATTAAAGAGACATTGAACATGACAACAGAAGTGACAGATCTGTTTGAGACAGGCTGTGATTAATATAACTTTCTGTGGGAGATCTTGCTAGAGACATACATTCTTTGAGACTGGCTGTGATGAATGTAACATTCTGTGGGAGATCTTGCCAGAGAGATGCATTCTTTGAGACTGGCTGTGATGAATGTAACATTCTGTGGGAGATCTTGCCAGAGAGATGCATTCTTTGAGACGGGCTGTGATGAATGTAACATTCTGTGGGAGATCTTGCTAGAGACATACATTTTTTGAGACGGGCTATGATGAATGTAACTTTCTGTGGGAGATCTTGCTACAGACATACATTCTTTGAGACTGGCTGTGATGAATGTAACATTCAGTGGGAGATCTTGCTAGAGACATAAATTCTTTAAGACTGGCTGTGATGAATGTAACATTCTGTGGGAGATCTTGCTAGAGACATAAATTCTTTAAGACTGGCTGTGATGAATGTAACATTCTGTGGGAGATCTTGCTAGAGATATGCATTCTTTAAGACGGACTCTGATGAATGTAACATTCTGTGGGAGATCTTGCTAGAGACTTGCATTCTTTGAGACGGGCTGTGATGAATGTAACGTTCTGTGGGAGATCTTGCCAGAGAGATGCATTCTTTGAGACGGGCTGTGATGAATGTAACGTTCTGTGGGAGATCTTGCCAGAGAGATGCATTCTTTGAGACGGGCTGTGATGTATGTAACGTTCTGTGGGAGATCTTGCCAGAGAGATGCATTCTTTGAGACTGGCTCTGATAAAAGTAACGTTCTGTGGGAGATCTAGCCAGAGACATGTATTCTTTGAGACTGGCTGTGATGAATGTAACGTTTTGTGGGAGATCTTGCTAGAGACAAAACTCTTTGAGAAAGGCTGTGATGAATGTAACGTTCTGTGGAAGTTCCAGCCAGAAACATGCATTCTTTGAGACTGGCTCTGATGAATGTAACGTTCTGTGGGAGATCTTGCAAGAGACAGAAATTCTTTAAGACTGGCTGTGATGAATGTAACGTTCTGTGGGAGATCGTGCTAGAGACATGCATTCTTTGAGACGGTCGGTGATGAATGTAACGTTTTGTGGGAGATCTTGCTAGAGACATGCATTCTTTGAGACGGGCTGTGATGAATGTAACGTTCTGTGGGAGATCTTGCCAGAGACATGCATTCTTTGAGACTGGCTCTGATGAATGTAACGTTCTGTGGGAGATCTTGCTAGAGACATAAATTCTTTGAGACTGACTGTAATGAATGTAACGTTCTGTGGGAGATCTTGCTAGAGACATGCATTCTTTGAGACGGGCTGTGATGAATATAACGTTCTGTGGCAGATCTAGCCAGAGAAAAGCATTCTTTGAGACTGGCTGTGATGAATGTAACGTTCTATGGGAGATCTAGCCAGAGACATACATTCTTTGAGACGGGCTGTGATGAATATAACATTCTGTGGGAGATCTTGCTAGAGACATGCATTCTTTGAGACGAGCTGTGATGAATGTAACGTTCTTGGGAGATCTTGCTAGCGACAGAAATTCTTTGAGACGGGTTGTGATGAATGTAACGTTCTGTGGGAGATCTTGCTAGAGACATGCATTCTTTGAGACGGGCTCTGAAGAATATAACGTTCTGTGGCAGATCTAGCCAGAGAAAAGCATTCTTTGAGACTGGCTGTGATGAATGTAACGTTCTGTGGGAGATCTAGCCAGAGACATACATTCTTTGAGACGGGCTGTGATGAATATAACATTCTGTGGGAGATCTTGCTAGAGACAGAAATTCTTTGAGACTGGCTGTGATGAATGTAACGTTCAGTGGGAGATCTTGCTAGAGACATGCATTCTTTGAGACGGGCTGTGATGAATGTAACGTTCTTGGGAGATCTTGCTAGAGACATGCATTCTTTGAGACGGGCTGTGATGAATGTAACGTTCTTGGGATATCTTGCTAGAGACAGAAATTCTTTGAGACGGGTTGTGATTAATGTAACGTTTTGTGGGAGATCTTGCTAGAGACAGAAATTCTTTGAGACGGGCTGTGATGAATGTAACGTTCTGTGGGAGATCTTGCCAGAGAGATGCATTCTTTGAGACGGGCTGTGATGAATGTAACGTTCTGTGGGAGATCTTGCTAGAGACATGCATTTATTGAGACGGGCTATGATGAGTGTAACGTTCAGTGGGAGATCTTGCTAGAGACATAAATTCTTTAAGACTGGCTGTGATGAATGTAACATTCTGTGGGAGATCTTGCTAGAGACATAAATTCTTTAGGACTGGCTGTGATGAATGTAACATTCTGTGGGAGATCTTGCTACAGATATGCATTCTTTAAGACGGACTCTGATGAATGTAACATTCTGTGGGAGATCTTGCTAGAGACTTGCATTCTTTGAGACGGGCTGTGATGAATGTAACGTTCTGTGGGAGATCTTGCCAGAGAGCTGCATTCTTTGAGACTGGCTGTGATGAATGTAACGTTCTGTGGGAGATCTAGCCAGAGACATGTATTCTTTGAGACTGGCTGTGATGAATGTAACGTTCTGTGGGAGATCTTGCTAGAGAGATGCATTCTTTGAGACGGGCTCTGATAAAAGTAACGTTCTGTGGGAGATCTAGCCAGAGACATGTATTCTTTGAGACTGGCTGTGATGAATGTAACGTTTTGTGGGAGATCTTGCTAGAGACAAACTCTTTGAGACGGGCTGTGATGAATGTAACGTTCTGTGGAAGATCCAGCCAGAAACATGCATTCTTTGAGACTGGCTCTGATGAATGTAACGTTCTGTGGGAGATCTTGCAAGAGACAGAAATTCTTTAAGACTGGCTGTGATGAATGTAACGTTCTGTGGGAGATCGTGCTAGAGACATGCATTCTTTGAGACGGTCGGTGATGAATGTAACGTTCTGTGGGAGATCTTGCTAGAGACAGAAATTCTTTGAGACGGGTTGTGATGAATGTAACGTTTTGTGGGAGATCTTGCTAGAGACATGCATTCTTTGAGACGGGCTGTGATGAATGTAACGTTCTGTGGGAGATCTTGCCAGAGACATGCATTCTTTGAGACTGGCTCTGATGAATGTAACGTTCTGTGGGAGATCTTGCTAGAGACATAAATTCTTTGAGACTGACTGTGATGAATGTAACGTTCTGTGGGAGATCTTGCTAGAGACATGCATTCTTTGAGACGGGCTGTGATGAATATAACGTTCTGTGGCAGATCTAGCCAGAGAAAAGCATTCTTTGAGACTGGCTGTGATGAATGTAACGTTCTATGGGAGATCTAGCCAGAGACATACATTCTTTGAGACGGGCTGTGATGAATATAACATTCTGTGGGAGATCTTGCTAGAGATATGCATTCTTTGAGACGAGCTGTGATGAATGTAACGTTCTTGGGAGATCTTGCTAGAGACAGAAATTCTTTGAGACGGGTTGTGATGAATGTAACGTTCTGTGGGAGATCTTGCTAGAGACATGCATTCTTTGAGACGGGCTCTGAAGAATATAACGTTCTGTGGCAGATCTAGCCAGAGAAAAGCATTCTTTGAGACTGGCTGTGATGAATGTAACGTTCTGTGGGAGATCTAGCCAGAGACATACATTCTTTGAGACGGGCTGTGATGAATATAACATTCTGTGGGAGATCTTGCTAGAGACAGAAATTCTTTGAGACCGGCTGTGATGAGTGTAACGTTCTGTGGGAGATCTTGCCAGAGAGATGCATTCTTTGAGACGGGCTGTGATGAGTGTAACGTTCAGTGGGAGATCTTGCTAGAGACATGCATTCTTTGAGACGGGCTGTGATGAATATAACATTCTGTGGGAGATCTTGCTAGAGACAGAAATTCTTTGAGACTGGCTGTGATGAATGTAACATTCTGTGGGAGATCTTGCTAGAGACATGCATTCTTTGAGACGGGCTGTGATGAATATAACATTCTGTGGGAGATCTTGCTAGAGACAGAAATTCTTTGAGACTGGCTGTGATGAATGTAACGTTCAGTGGGAGATCTTGCTAGAGACATGCATTCTTTGAGACGGGCTGTGATGAATGTAACGTTCTTGGGAGATCTTGCTAGAGACATGCATTCTTTGAGACGGACTGTGATGAATGTAACGTTCTTGGGAGATCTTGCTAGAGACAGAAATTCTTTGAGACGGGTTGTGATGAATGTAACGTTTTGTGGGAGATCTTGCTAGAGACAGAAATTCTTTGAGACGGGCAGTGATGAATGTAACGTTTTGTGGGAGATCTTGCTAGAGACAGAGATTCTTTGAGACGGGCTGTGATGAATGTAACGTTTTGTGGGAGATCTTGCTAGAGACAGAGATTCTTTGAGACGGGCTGTAATGAATGTAACGTTTTGTGGGAGATCTTGCTAGAGACATGCATTCTTTGAGACGGGCTATGATGAATGTAACGTTTTGTGGGAGATCTTGCCAGAGACATACATTCTTTGAGACGGGCTGTGATGAATGTAACGTTCTGTGGGAGATCTTGCTAGAGACATGCATTCTTTGAGACGGGCTGTGATGAATGTAACGTTCTGTGGGAGATCTTGCTAGAGACATGCATTTTTTGAGACTGGCTCTGATGAATGTAACGTTCTGTGGGAGATCTTGCTAGAGACATGCATTCTTTGAGACGGGCTGTGATGAATGTAACGTTCTGTGGGAGATCTTGCTAGAGACATGCATTCTTTGAGACGGGCTGTGATGAATGTAACGTTCTGTGGGAGATCTTGCTAGAGACAGAAATTCTTTGTCTGACATTCTGCAAAGAACATTCGACGTGATGATGATAGTAATGATGATGATTATGACGATGATGATATCGTTGGCTCTCTCTATGAAAACACGAGCTTCCACACAAGAAATCTCATTCATCATTATTCCTTTACAAGATGACATGATGGTGGTAAAACACTGGCATGGCCAGTAAGTAAAGAGCCCCTTCACGTCAAGTGGGCGTTATGGGAATAGGGTGTTAGTGATCATAATTTTTACAGACCTTCGGCACATGAATTTTTGGGGTAATGTGGTCGGTATTATGCCCGTGACGTTTTACTTTCCCAGAAAAAAATCAGGTACCCATTTAAATCTGGGTTAACCCGGAAGCCGTCGGTTTGGATCGAACCTTACCTCTTGTCCCTTGTAGTCCATTTCACTAACTACTGAGCTATCGTGGCTCCCTGGCATGGCCGTCTACAAGTGCACACGCAAACGTAGAAAATGAAGAAGAAAGAAGTGATAAAAGTAAATGAAGAAGAAAGAAGTGATAAAAGTAAATGAAGAAGAAAGAAATGATAAAAGTAAATGAAGAAGAAAGAAATGATAAAAGTAAATGAAGAAGAAAGAAATGATAAAAGTAAATGTAGAAGAAAGAAATGATAAAAGTAAATGAAGAAGAAAGAAATGATAAAAGTAAATGAAGAAGAAAGAAATGATAAAAGTAAATGAAGAAGAAAGAAGTGATAAAAGTAATTGAAGAAGAAAGAAATTATAAAAGTAATTGAAGAAAGAAATGATAAAAGTAAATGAAGAAGAAAGAAATGATAAAAGTAAATGAAGAGAAAGAAATGATAAAAGTAAATGAAGAAGAAAGAAATGATAAAAGTAAATGAAGAAGAAAGAAGTGATAAAAGTAAATGAAGAAGAAAGAAATGATAAAAGTAAATGAAGAAGAAAGAAATGATAAAAGTAAATGAAGAGGAAAGAAATGATAAAAGTAAATGAAGAAGAAAGAAGTGATAAAAGTAAATGAAGAAGAAAGAAATGATAAAAGTAAATGTAGAAGAAAGAAATGATAAAAGTAAATGAAGAAGAAAATTAGTTACAGAGGTTTCCAATTCACGGACAATATTAGTAAATATGAATCTATCTTTTTGTAACAGAAAGATTTTTTTTCTGAGAAGAAAGTGAAGAAAACTTGCTGCTGATGTTGAGTCATGGACACTGGTACGTTGAATAGTTCTGGGACAAAAAGCGTTGATCCTGTCAGTTTTCAAGTCAGGTACCTATTTGAGGTTGTGGTACTCTTCGGTCTATGTGGGTTTGTCTGTGCATTCGGCATCGTTGTTAACATGGCCAACATTGTTGTATTCATCAAGCAAGGCTTTAAGGAGACCATCAACATCAGCTTATTAGGTATGTATTGGGTTTTATTAATATCAGCTTATTAGGTATGTATTTTGTCTTATTGATATCAGCTCATTAGTCATGTATTTTGTGTTATTAATATATCAGCTTATTATGTATGTATTTTGTCTTATTAATATATCAGCTTATTATGTATGTATTTTGTCTTATTAATATATCAGCTTATTATGTATGTATTTTGTCTTATTAATATCAGCTATTTATGTACACAATGTGTCTTTTCATTATCCTCATCATGTGCCATATCGTTTGGAAAGGCGGTCATATTCTCCCACAATTTACTATCCACAGTAAAAAAAAAAAAAGTAATGTACCCCCGTCACGCCAAGTGGCGTTTCGGGAAATATGGTGTTAGTGACCCTATATTTTACAGACCTTCAGCACATGATTTTTGGGGTAATGTGGTCGGTATTGCGCCCATATTGCTTTACTTTTCCAGAAAAAAAATCCGGTACCCATTTAAGGCTGGGCGAATCCGGAAGCCGTAGGTTGGGATCGAACCCTACCCCTTGTCCTTTGTAGTCCAGTTCACTAACCACTTAGCTATCGCGACTCTACTATCCACAGTGAGTCGTATCAATTCAGCTGTTTATTGTTTTGAATGGCATGACACCAAGCTATCTATCTAGTATCTTCTCTCTTTGTTGTTCCCGATCCTTGAATCTTGACAGTTGTAATCAAGCGTTCCAACTTTCCTTTTCTCATGGTGTGCCCGAAAAATGTTGATTGTTTCTTTCTGATGTTATTATTGTGCCAAGTATTTGACGGTCTGCAATCTGTTTCATATTTATCCTGCTTATTTTATGTTGCATGATGGTGATGATTGTTTCTTTGACATTACAGTTACTTCTGTTTTCTTTCTTTTCAAACATAGACTTTTCGGCTTACTCTCATTATTATGTCTATCGTATTATTATGTCTATCGTATTATTATGTCTATCGTATTATTATGTCTATCGTATTATTATGTCTATCGTATTTCAAATTTAATTCTTTGTCTCTGCTATTAAGACTGTTAATTTGCGTAACGCAAAAAAATGTTTCTGTTGTGACCGTTGAATTCAATTCCTTTTATATCCACTATTGATCTCATAATATTCTCGCTGTAAAGTGAGAACAAATCCGGCGACAGAACACAGCCTTGTCTGACTCCTTGTTTTATATACTGGAACTGTCCTGTATGGTTGCTAATGCTCATGGCTGCTATTTGTTGCCAGTACATGTTTTTTATGATTCGCAGATCCTTGCCATCAATGTTTAATTTCTCCATCATATTGATTATTTCCACATGCTTTACTTTGTCAAATGTTTGTGTCTAGTCTATAAAGCACATATAGATGTTTCCTTTACCTCTTAAGTTCCTTATATCAATGTTGTCAGGATGTATATTGTATTATTGGTGCTCTTTCCTTCCACAAATCCACATCGTCCCTCACTTATTTCTGGTTTTATTTTGTTCCTTACACCTTTCATGATGATTCTTAGTAATATTTGACCTCATGGCTCATGAGACAGTGAGATTGACCTCACAATCAGTGGAACATGACTTCTTTCGGAGGGCTACATAGATAGATTTTATTAGATCTTCGGGTATGTATCAACTGTTATATCAACTATTATCCACTATCTTATCAACATCAGCTTATTAGGTGCTTATTTTGTCTCAACAAGAGCTTATTAAGTAAACATTTTATCCGTTTAAAATTGGTTTTCTATGTAAACATATAGTCTTATCAACATTAGTTGATTAGGTAAACATATAGTCTTATCAACATTATTTGATTAGGTAAACATATAGTCTTATCAACATTATTTGATTAGGTAAACATATAGTCTTATCAACATTAGTTGTGTGTGCCTATATTTTGTTTCCTCAACATATGCCTATTACGTGTAGATGTTGCCTTATCTTATAACAAAGCTATTCTCCATGAGACCTATTTTCCATTATTCTGTTATAAAGCGACACGTAGGTTTCTGCTGATAATTTTGCCCCGGCAGCGGCCATATTTATAGCCTACTCTTTTCGATTTCAATTTCCAAGGGATCTTTAACGTGCGCGAGTGCACACGGGACCTCTTGTTTATTTGCCGTTTTCCGAGATGGGTAGATCTCTGATCTCACCACCAAAGAGATCAGGAGAGGGAGACGTCACCGCGGATTGGGAAAAACCATTTCTGGCGGGTCTTGAATCCGACTTCTTCGTCTCTAGACTACCCCGCCCCCAATTCCCTTGGAATCCCAACCACGTGATGGGTTCTCCACGATCTTTCTCCCACGCTTCTCTGCTCCCTCTGGGTTCTTTCTCTTGTTGGTAGTTCACGTTTTCATTGTCTGATATACAGTGGGGAAAAAAATTGACTTTTTGGTCATTATAATACAGACATCAAGTCCAATGCACAGACAACTATAGATTTACATAGTCCCGCTGGTTGAAAGAGAATGTCATAAAAACCACCAACTAGCGTGACGTTTTCAATTTTGCACGCAGGAGTGGTTGTGGGTAGAGCGAAGTCTGCCGTCTATATATCCTTATACTTGAGTACATCACACCAGTTGGTGGGTTTTACGGCTTTATTTTGTTTCCACGGACCTTAGTAAAATCTATAGTTGGCTGTGGGCCCAATGTAGACCACACAGATCGCTTTGAAGACCTGTGACGTAGAAAGGATCATTGTATGACAACAAATTTTGTGAACACTTTTCGTTGATTGGCTGTTTATTTATATCCCAGGACTGGCAGTTGCAGACTTAGCGTGCGTGGCCACCCAATTCTGGTCCAGTTTCTGTGACAATCCGCTCATGGACAGACCGGATATGCCTTTCTGCTCCTTTTACGTCATCTACTATACCACAGCTTGGACTCACGTCTGCTTTAACAGGTGAACAGACAGTCACATAGCATATAGTCTATCTCTATATGCTCGACACTTCTCACAACCCATTTTTCCTATAAATTCTAACACAGTTATCGCACTTTTAAAGTAGACCAATTTTCTATCATCAATTTCAAGGACACTAACCTATGAGGACAACATAATCACTGTAGGCTGTAGAAATGTGGTTTTACAGAAGAATGTTGAGAAAACCATGGCGAGCAAAGAAGAGTAATGAAAACGTTCTGAAAGAGGCCAAAGCAAAAAGAGAGCTAATTTACAATATTAGGAAGAAACAATCACCGTTTTTTTTTTACCATGTAATGAGAAGGGAACAGCTGGAATATATTGTGACAAATGGGACAATTGAGGGAAGAAGAGATAGAAGGAAGTAAAGAGAAAAGATACCAGACAGCTTAAAAGAATGGCTTGGCAGAAGGTCAACAACAGAAATTATAAATAACAGTCGAGATAGAGAGCTGAGGAGAGACATGAACACCTACGCCAGCAGGCAATGCACTTGATGATGATGATGAACCTAAACCAATCAAACAATATCTCAATCCGTGTACAGTGTGACCCAGGTTTGCACAATCCTGCGACAAATGACCACTGACAGGTCAAAAGTAATGGATCTGTTAAGACGGTATATACAGAAGCACCGGTTCTCGGCCAAAGATTGCTTGAACTGCCACTGCGCAGTATAACAAGTAAATAACCAATTCTCAAATTCTATGTATTTTTATACTCGATACACATTTACAGTTTGAAATTATCCTTGATCACAATGTTGTTTGAAAACCGCTGACTGTTATAATGAGAGACCGTCAGCTGATTCCAGCTGTCACTGTTTAGATAATCTACTATATAAAATAATACTGCATTTCTTAAACTCCCTTCTTTAAAGTGCAGATTTCTTTGTATAGAATGTAATCGCTGATGTTAATTAATATTTTGTACAGAATGGCGATTATCGCCAATTTTTAATAATATTTTGTACAGAATGGCGATTATCGACAATCTTTAATAATATTTAGTACAGAATGGCGATTATCGCCAATTTTTAATAATATTTTGTACAGAATGGCGATTATCGCCAATCTTTAATAATATTTCGAACAGAATGGCGATTATCGTCAATCTTTAATAATATTTTGAACAGAATGGCGATTATGCGCGACCATTGGTAATATATGAAGTTGTTGTGGTATAGTAGTAAGGGCTGTAAATACTGATCAGATGTCTCCAGGTGTCATTTCGAGACGTGCTAATTTTTGTTCAGATCTAGGCAGGATTCCTCAGTTTTTGAAAGTGGAAACAATACGTTAATTTTCCTTAGAAGTGCTGCCAGGCGTAATACTGGCCATGTTCTATAAAATATGACTTCAGATTGTTACAAAAATATCAACCATAAAAACACATTTCTCATACGCCTTCAAGTGTGGAGTCAATCATTACCTTACTATAGTTCGTTCACAAATTCGTGCCCACCGAGTTTATTAATTATCTCGGAAACTGTTTGATGAATTTATATAATTCTTTTCGTGAAACCTAATTTTTTTTCACCGACCTTCAGTCTGATTTTTTGTCCTACTGTCATGCATTTAGGAAAGATGTTTGCTTATTTGAGGTATATAAAAATAAGATTTCCTTGCTCGTCTTAAGTTTTAGGATTTTACAATACCCACATTTTTTGTAATCAACTCACCAATTAAAAAGGCACATTTCACGTGCACACCACACACTTTTAGGACCGTTTCGCACTCTTAACCTGTAAGAACGCCACTCCGAGGTTTGTTTTTTTTTTTGTTTTGTAATTTCGTTTCCGGTTTCTTATTAAATTGGTCCAGAGGCGTATTTTGATAAAATATTTACTATTAATGAATATTCCTGTATGTATGATAAATTGTAAAAATTGTGAAGTGACTACTTGATTTTTAAAACCATGAAGAGTTTAAAGTGTAAATTCATCACTATCCAAAAGGTAACTGTTATTGTACATGTACTTTTGCAAGGAATCTAAAAGGTCATGTGTACGTTGAAGTAGTCATATATATATACAAAAACCATGCCCTTTTTTAAAAATAACCTAGCGGTATAACCTATCAATTCCTTTGACATTGGGACAATTGTATAATATATTAATATAAATCTTATCTATATGTGGCAAATTAGACTTAAAACGTGAGGACAAATGTTTTGATAAATTCAGTTTTAAAATCGACCTCTGTTTAAAATCGCCATCACTTCTAAGTAAATGTCCATTGTAATCCACAAGACCACATGCTGTAGTGCCTGTATAAACATTAATTGTGGCGACAGAGAGAGCGGACGAGCAAGTCTTATGGTGTCATTGACTCAGACCTTGAACATAGATCGCCGTAGATAATATAGACATTTCCTGCACGTTTGTTGGAGGGTGTGACGGCGTTCTACTGCACCTCGCACACACATAGTTATCCAGTAATGTAATATGTGTGCAATAACTTTTACTGTCTGCCAAAAGGTAAGTGAACACCTATGAGTTTGTCCAGAGTGCAGTAATATTTTACTTTCAATACACTCAATCAATACATTAAAGTACACATATGTTCAAGTAGATGCATTATGCCGGTATGACGTCATCTGGGTGCCTGGAATGAAGTCTGAAAACAAAAGGAAAATTCTTATCGCTGAAGCCTGCAATCGTACAGGCACAGTGTGCTCCTCATCATCATCTAACACTAGCGGGCAGAGGTGATCACACATCATTTACACATTAGTACTTTTACGACAAACAGCGATTTCTGCAACATTCGGTCCGACATATTCGTCTACGACATTGACACATATTGTCATGTGTTTAACAATGTTGTTCAAAAACAGCCATTTTGGCCTATCTTTTAGTTACCAAAGGATTTTTCAATTTACGCAGAGTGCCCACGGAACCTCTTGTTTCTCTTTGATATCAGAGAGGGCTAGACATCGGATCTGACTATCCAGAGAACCCTAGTCATCAGGTCTCACTACCCACAGAGAGCTAGACATTTGATCTCACTACCCAGTGAGAAATAGACATCAGATCTCACTACCCAGTGAGAAATAGACATCAGGTCTCACTACCCAGTGAGAAATAGATATCAGGTCTCACTACTCAGAGAGGGATAGTCACCAGGTCTCGCTACCCAGAAGAAGCTAGACATTGGATCTCACTACCCAGAGATGGGTATTCATCAGGTCTCACAACCCAGAGAGAAGTAGACATCAGATACCATTATACTCCCATTTTTATGTCTATGTCATTGGTCGTACATTTACATCAGGAGATTCACTCCGATCATCACAGATTTCCGCTTTGATTTTGTTTCTATTTTACTATATAGCGGACATTCAGTCACGATTTGTTCACTTTTTTTCTTTCAGAATTTCAAGCTGTATCACGGCGTTCATCACTCTGGAAAGATGCCTCTGCATCGCCGTGCCGCTGAAAATCAAGAACATCTTCAACACGAGCAGGACAAACATTGTCAACATCTCTATTTTCATCGTCATGTTTATCTTATTTTCCCCGTTCTATTTCGTCAACAGACTGGAGCTTCAGCTCAACACACTCCTCAACAGAACCGTTCCGACTTTAGTTTACACAGATGACCGTGTTATTGTTGAGACCGTCACGTTTCTCATCCACAGCGTAGCAATATCCGTCACTTGTCTTATCTCTGTCGTCGTCTGTACAATTATTTTAATAGCTCAACTACACAAGAAAGCTCAATGGCGGGAAACATCAACCGGAAGTAAAACAACGTCATCATCCACAGCATCATCAAGGGACACTAAAGTCGTCAAGATGGTAACTTTCATCTCTGTCATCTTCATCATCAGTTTCCTACCAGGGACAGTCAACTTCCTGTTAATGGCCTATAGCCCAGAATTCAGCGTGACGGGGAAGTACCAAAACTTATTTTTCTCCATTTGGTCCGTGACGATTCTCATCGAGTCCATTAGTTCCAGTGTCAACATATTTGTGTATGTGAAGATGAGTTCAAAGTTCAAGGTCATGTTCTTTAAAACCTTTGGCATCTGTCTCCCCTACGAGTGAACTTTGACTGTTCCCTTACCACTTTTTCTATGTTGAAAGTTCACATGTTTCCAGACAGAAATATTTTGTCCAGAATTTAGTCCAAAAATGCAAATCCGTTTACCAAGAGAATAAAATCTCCTTGAAAATGTGTTCGTTAAAAAATAGTAATATTATTTGTGTTGTAAAATGAAACAACTTGTTACATCTTCTCAATATTCCTGTATAGTGCAGAAACATGGGCATTAGACAAGAAAACAGAACAGAAAATTGAAGCCTTTGAAATGTGGATTTATAAAAGAATAAGTAGAATTGGATGGAAAGAAGAGAAAACAAACGATGAAGTTTTAAAACAACTAAAAATGAAAACAGAACTACTAAACACAATTAGAACAAGACAAATGAAATGTTTGGGCCATGTTAAAAGACACAACGGCCTAATAAAAGTAATATTAGAAGGGAGAATACAAGGTAAATGAGGCAGACCAAGTCTAACATGGCCGAGTAACATCAAAAAATGGACAAGTCAGCCTATGACAATGTGCACCATCAAAGCAATAGACAGAGTAGAATGGTGCTCAATGGTAGCCAACTTTCGATGTGGAGACGGCACTCAATGATGATGTTCCGTGTGTTGTGTGTGTGTGTGTGTGTGTGTTGTGTGTGTGTGTGTGTGTGTCAAAGTGGTTGTGGCTTAGAAGTGCAACATCATTGACAAATCAAGATCCACGAATTAGCTCTATAGTGACACATGCATGTCATTCTTACAGGATAAAATAGCCACAATTAATTGGAGATAGCAGTAAGATATCATCATCATCATCATCAAATACCGGGCCTACTGGCGTAGGTGATCAAGTCTCTCCACAATTTTCGATCTCGGCAACTATTTATTATTTCTGTTGTTGACCTTCTGCCAAGCCATTCTCTTAAGCTGTCTGTTATTTTTTTTCTCATTGCTTCCCTCTATCTCTTTATCCTTCAATTTTCCCAGTTGTTACAATATATTCCAGCTGTTCTCTTCTCATTACATGACCAAAAAATGATGATTGTTTCTTCCTAATATTGGAAATTAGCTCTCTTTTTGCTTTGGCCTCTTTCAGAACCTTTTCTTTACTCTTTTTAGCTGTTCATGGTATTCTCAACATTCTTCTGTAAAACCACATTTCTACAGACTCCAGTGATTTTCTTGTCTGTTGTCCTATTGTCCATGATTCGCATCCATATGTTAAGACTGGCTCTACGTAACATTTAAGAACTCTTTTCCTTGTTTCTATTGTCAAAAATGGATTGCATAGTATCTTCCTCATTTTTTGGAAAGCTGCTTTTGCCTGAGCTATTCTGCGTCTCACCTCCTTTGTACATCTTCCGTCTGAGGTTAACAAAGTTCCCAAATATTTAAATTCATTTACCTATTTTAATATTGTTCTACTTGTCTTTATTTTGCACTGAGGTGATGTCTTTTTCTTTGTTAAGTAAGTAAGATAATAGCGCAGTAAGATTTAGCGGCCATTAATCAACAAGTGACAAAGGACAGGGCTTGATTGAGGGGGTAGAGAAGATGAGCCAGGTCATATGTAAGGATGACGTCATCCCAAAGAAGGTGAGGACAGGTAGTAAACATTCCACAGGATGTATACAAGGTCACCTTACCCCTGACAAACAACAGAGCAGTGCACACGCAGTCCTGACAGTAAAGTCTATGATGTTTACGTGAGAGTGTTGGTCAAGAAATTAGGAAAACAACAGAGCAGTGTCCACGCTAGGTCCAAGATAGGGAGTGTGTGTTCATATAGGAGACTATCTAGTTTGTATAATTTAAGATTAGGAGTGTGTGTTCATATAGAAGACTATCTAATTTGTATAATTTAAGATAAGGAGAGTGTGTCCATATAGAAGACTATCTAATTTGTATAATTTAAGATAAGGAGAGTGTGTCCATATAGAAGACTATCTAATTTGTATAATTTAAGATTAGGAGTGTGTGTTCATATAGAAGACTATCTAATTTGTATAATTTAAGATAAGGAGAGTGTGTCCATATAGAAGACTATCTAATTTGTATAATTTAAGATAAGGAGAGTGTGTCCATATAGAAGACTATCTAGTTTGTATAATTTAAGATAAGGAGAGTGTTATTGTTATTGGCTATGGAAGGCCTCGGTCTCACAGCAAACGAATTAAAATCCATAATTGCTCAACCGCCCGTGCCAGTGGAATCATCCGAATTACTAACACATCTCCCAAACAAAGAAAGGTAACTGTAGTCCCCATCGTAGCAGTCTCAGCCCACGCCAAAAGACATAAGGCGAAGCCGCGCAGAAAGTGAACACAGCCAACTGTTCCCGGTCATACGATATCATCATTCATCGTAAACAAGCGGGATATCGAAGCAGGATCAAAACGGATGAGACACACAGCTCACGGTGTGCACAGAGCACTTAACTCAGTAGCTCCTGCAACAAGCCGGACTTGGAATATGAGGAAACTGCAAGAAGGAACACTTTTAAGACATAGCCTTCAATGGTTCCTGTCGCCTATCCACCATATACCATGGGAGTTTACGTCCTCCCGAAAATGATGATCGTCGTAGCACTTTATGATGTTAGGCCATCATTGATGACTCCAATTCCAAACATATAGACACACAGTGGTGGTAAGTTATCATTTCCAATACAACAGAAGCCACATGACCTGTAGTTAGTAAAAACACAATTGATGATGTTCTCCGCTCCCTTCTTGTAGCTGCTGCCACACGATTCTGATGTCTCATTAACTTGGACATCATTCAAGAACAATGTCAGATTAACATTCCATAGATATGGCTCTGCTGATGAAGTGCTTGGTGCAACAGTTGTATCAATCATAGTGGAGGCTCCTGGTATGTGGTCATTAATATCACAGACGGCACATGATGTTGTTATATTCAGAATTTCTTTCAGGGGTGTAAATACGTGGCACACACATGGAGAGTAGTTTGTGGTCACAGTAATCCCATTAAAGGCAATTCTAGGGTAGCATGGCATAGCTATTTCAGAACAGCACAATCCTGTGATGTTTTCTGTGTTCGCTATAAAACTGCTGCTGCTACCCATCCTGACCAATTATAGGTGTGGACATTATTCACTTGCAATGACAAAACTGCTTTGTTTACATCATAAACCTCTGGAAGCGAATCATTTATGGGACTAATAGTACAATTTATTCTTCCATCGGGGATATCTTCATTGAGTCCCCCCCAAAAAAGTTCTTTGGTTAAAAAGCACATATGCTTTTGAGTTAAACACAAAATGAGCCCACTTCATAGATTCAAAATTATCCTTGCCAATGCCATCCGTATGCACAAGTTAGGTCCTTAGCTACCAATGTCACAAACTAAGCCATCAATTAACGACTTTATCTACAGCGAAGGTTAACGAACTGTGAACAAACATTTATGTTCAAACCCCTGAATACATTTTCAAAAATCTGCCAACTCGCTGCAATAACATTTATAGTGGGTATTCAAAGTAAACATTGCTTAGTCCATAGCTCGAATATAAATAAGCTGACGAGGAGAGTGTGTCCATATAGAAGACTATCTAGTTTGTATAATTTAAGATAAGGAGAGTGTGTCCATATAGAAGACTATCTAGTTTGTATAATTTAAGATAAGGAGAGTGTGTCCATATAGAAGACTATCTAGTTTGTATAATTTAAGATAAGGAGAGTGTGTCCATATAGAAGACTATCTAGTTTGTATAATTTAAGATAAGGAAAGTGTGTCCATATAGAAGACTATCTAGTTTGTATAATTTAAGATAAGGAAAGTGTGTCCATATAGAAGACTATCTAGTTTGTATAATTTAAGATAAGGAGAGTGTGTCCATATAGAAGACTATCTAGTTTGTATAATTTAAGATAAGGAGAGTGTGTCCATATAGAAGACTATCTAGTTTGTATAATTTAAGATAAGGAAAGTGTGTCCATATAGAGACTATCTAGTTTGTATAATTTAAGATAAGGAGAGTGTGTCCATATAGAAGACTATCTAGTTTGTATAATTTAAGATAAGGAAAGTGTGTCCATATAGAAGACTATCTAGTTTGTATAATTTAAGATTAGGAGTGTGTGTCCATATAGAAGACTATCTAGTTTGTATAATTTAAGATAAGGAAAGTGTGTCCATATAGAAGACTATCTAGTTTGTATAATTTAAGATAAGGAAAGTGTGTCCATATAGAAGACTATCTAGTTTGTATAATTTAAGATTAGGAGTGTGCGTCCATATAGAAGACTATCTAGTTTGTATAATTTAAGATAAGGTGGAGAGTGTGTTGATATAGAAGACTATAAGTAGACTGTTTTGTATAATTTAAGATAAGGAGTGTGTGTCCATATAGACGACTATCTAGTTTGTATAATTTAAGATAAGGTGCAGAGTGTGTTCATATAGAAGACTATAAGTAGACTGTTTTGTATAATTTAAGATAAGGTGGAGAGTGTGTTCATATAGAAGACTATAAGTAGACTGGTTTGCATAATTTAAGATAAGGTGGAGAGTGTGTTCATATAGAAGACTATAAGTAGACTGTTTTGTATAATTTAAGATAAGGTGGAGAGTGTGTTCATATAGAAGACTATAAGTAGACTGGTTTGTATAATTTAAGATAAGGCGGAGAGTGTGTTCATATAGAAGACTATAAGTAGACTGGTTTGTATAATTTAAGATAAGGTGGAGAGTGTGTTCATATATAAGACTATAAGTAGACTGGTTTGTATAATTTAAGATAAGGCGGAGAGTGTGTTCATATAGAAGACTATAAGTAGACTGGTTTGTATAATTTAAGATACGGTGGAGAGTGTGTTCATATAGAAGACTATAAGTAGACTGGTTTGTATAATTTAATATAAGGCGGAGAGTGTGTTCATATAGAAGACTATAAGTAGACTGGTTTGTATAATTTAAGATAAGGTGGAGAGTGTGTTCATATATAAGACTATAAGTAGACTGGTTTGTATAATTTAAGATAAGGCGGAGAGTGTGTTCATATAGAAGACTATAAGTAGACTGGTTTGTATAATTTAAGATACCGTGGAGAGTGTGTTCATATAGAAGACTATAAGTAGACTGGTTTGTATAATTTAATATAAGGCGGAGAGTGTGTTCATATAGAAGACTATAAGTAGACTGGTTTGTATAATTTCTGAAGCTTCCTATGAATGTGTGGCTTGTTATGTCGACAATAAAGTATGATCCGGCTTGGAGACAACTAATAAACGAATACCAAATCAACAGTGTGTTGTCGTGTCCTCTCAGATGTCTTCTATTACCACTAATGTTCTTTTCCACTCCTCATGAACTGTTCCAATAACCTCTGTGTTCATACCATTCTGCAACGCTATTTCCTTTGCTTTGTGTGGTGGTTGCCATAACTCATCTCGGAAGTCGTTAAGTTTACAATAAATCGATACGTTTGAACATATATTTGTGAAACATTTTAAAGTAGTTTTAAATTGGTAAGGTGTATCGGTGTATGCATTAACTCATCCGTACGTTTCGACGCACTGTACGTAATGTCGATTTCAGTCATGTACGTTTAGCCGCAGAGTGCGTCACTCAATTTGATTAGTGTAAACCGTCATTAAATCATATGCATTTTACATATCTTGTTTCATCTTGGTATTGGTGAAATCTAATTAATGCCTAGTTCAATTTTCTAAAAAAATCATAATATAATATGTCAGTATTAGATCAATATAAACTTGTACATCGATGTTTAACACGATGAAAAATGCTGTCTCTGAAATCTAGTCTTTGAATTGACAGCCTTCTGTACTGGACGAGTTAAAGACTAGCACAAATGGGGAATGTACTTTTCTTTGACAACACAGTTTGATCACTAAATGTGGCTTGTCGTTACAGTAACAACACAGTTTGATCACTAAATGTGGCTTGTCGTTACAGTAACACAGATGGTGTGGCAGATCTCTGGGTTCACGGATTGAAATGAATCAGAGTGACAGGTGTGTAGCTCAATTAAATAAGTTGTTTTTCTTTTCACATACAAAGCATGTATATGTCCTTATGTATGCTGTTTATATGTGTATGTGTGCGTGGTGTGTGAAAGAGAAGATTGCACGTAGAAGCACGCTCCGAGAAGAGACGCAAGTAAGGTACTTTGTATACGTCGTGCGCATTCGTTATGGGGGTATTGTGAAACGTGCTTTGAGATCAGTTGGTGTGAGGAAGCCAACGAAAAAACAAAATGTAATATCCAGAACTGTTGCGTGGAATAAGTATTTGTATGCCGAATAGTCTGTCAATCTTGGAGTTGGATGCAGCAGGAGTTCGACGCCTGGGAGTCATGGCCCAGGCTGGCGAACCTCCCCTAGAGTGTCAAGAAGCTTAAATGCCGTAAGACTTGCTCGACGGGGTCCCCACTTCTGACGATCAGATTGCCTCCTGCTACTAACCTCTGTATAAAGGGTTTTCTTCTACTATCAGGCGTCATGAAGAATGTTTACAATTGATGTCACTTCTAGTGAACACACTTTTGCTCAAGTCCACCCATGATGGCGCAATATGTTAAGGTTATCACTGGCGGGCTCTTCGTCAAGAAACACAATACCGACGAGGAAAATGTACTTCCAGACAAGACAGTACCAGCCAGTTGTTTTCTTTATCCAAAGAAAGGTGCTGGTACTCGCTGTAAATGAAATCACAAAACGAAGGAAACAAGTAAGTTAATCGTACTCGCAGTGAAATAGATCACACAACTGGAGGAAGCGAGACAGGCTCAGGTTATCATTCCCTGAATATTGACAGCTTCTATTATTACTTAACTTACGTCTGTGTTAGGTCGGGTATAACGTGACATTAGTTCAGGTCGGTTATAACGTGACATTAGTTCAGGTCTGGTATTACGTGACATTAGTTCAGGTCGGGTATAACGTGACATTAGTTCAGGTCGGGTATAACGTGACATTAGTTCAGGTCGGGTATAACGTGACATTAGTTCAGATCGGGTATAACGTGACATTAGTTCAGGTCGGGTATAACGTGACATTAGTTCAGGTCGGGTATAACGTGGCATTAGTTCAGGTCGGGTATAACGTGACATTAGTTCAGGTCGGGTATAACGTGACATTAGTTCAGTTGATAACGCTAGTTAGAACTGTAAATTGCGTGATCAGTAATTATTTGCTTCGGTTTTTTATAGGTTTCGAGAACTTGTCCATCGACCTCTATCGATTTATCTGCCTCAAGTGATAACCTGAATAGAAAACGACGTGAAAGCATGAGTGAAATACTCGTCTCCTCTGTCCCCCAATTGTTTCTCATACTTGTGCCACGCTTTATGTAAAATAGGCGCACTTTCTGAAATGTAAATGGTTAGTGAATGCTGGAGCTCTCAGATGAATATCGATCACTGATTGATCTATATGCAGTTTATTTATAACCAAAAAGATTCTTATCTGAACTTTGTCTGATGTCACTCTAATTGTTTTAGACTGCTGAGTTCAATGGACGGTAGACCCCTGGGATTTCAGCCATTTATTTAGAAAGTTGATTACTACGTACTGGAGATCTGACACGATAATTGTCCTGCTCGATGTTGTTTATAAAAATAGCTTTGGAAATAAAAGAACCCCATCACGAATGAAGCGTGACGTTACAGGGAATACTGAATTAGTTCTTCCTTTCTTCCTCATGTACCTTTCAGCGTCGAGGGCAAATATAGTTTGCATTCTTGTGCTCTTCTGCTGGATCCTCCAGCAGTTAGGTTTCCTAGTCTAATGTTTTATCAAGGCATCCGTTTTTGTCCCCTTCAACCTTTGAGTCCAGTGTTATTGGAACGTTTAATGAAGGCTCGTTGTGTTGTGTTTTGGTCTTTCTATCTTATCCAAACCATTTTATCTGTTGTTTCTTTATTTATCCACGGTGGTAATTACACACAGCTTTTTTTTTCCTCAACTGGCCATTACTTCCAATCTAATGTGTGAGGTTCAGAAGATAGTGTCCATATTATTTTTTGACCATCAACAAATTTTTCAGTGAATCAGTCAGACCCTCTTTCGTTCCCAGAAACAAATATCATCTGGTATTTACTTTAAGCCACGTGATCCTGGAAGCTGAAGGCCGCGGGTTAACCTTTTCGTTCTTCCTGAACCATTTCACAAAGGAAGAAGAGAAAAGAAAAGTGTTATGGGGCACTGTTTCACGTCAATAACAGGACAGCTCAGAATGAAACCGAACATTGCGGCTCAGTTAGGCCTTTACTTATTCACTTACATCGCCAGAAATTATTTATGGAAAACAAACTCATCCCAAGCAATTCATCGTTATAAATTATTTACGGAAAACAAACTCATCCCAAGCAATTCATCGTTATAAATTATTTATGAAAAACAAACTCATCCCAAGAAATTCATCGTTATAAATTATTTAAGGAAAACAAACTCATCCCAAGCAATTCATCGATATAAATTATTTACGGAAAACAAACTCATCCCAAGCAATTCATCGTTATAAATTATTTATGAAAAACAAACTCATCCCAAGAAATTCATCGTTATAAATTATTTAAGGAAAACAAACTCATCCCAAGCAATTCATCGATATAAATTATTTATGGAAAACAAACTCATCCCAGGCAATTCATCGTTATAAATTATTTACGGAAAACAAACTCATCCAAGCAATTCATCGTTATAAATTATTTACGGAAAACAAACTCATCCCAGGCAATTCATAGCTATAAATTATTTATGGAAAACAAACTCATCCCAGGCAATTCATAGCTATAAATTATTTACGGAAAACAAACTCATCCAGGCAATTCATAGCTATAAATTATTTACGGAAAACAAACTCATCCCAGGCAATTCATCACCAGAAATTTCATTGTAGGGAAAATTCCAAACATGGTCACTTCCGTCCAAGCACAAAAGAAAGCTTGTCACCACAGAGATGCGATGTCTGAGAAAAACGCCTGGAGTAACCAGACAAGGCAGAATCAGAAATGGTATAAGAGAAATAGTAGGTAGGCATCGAACCGATCCCAAGCAACATGCAGGAAAATAACGAAAACAAACTGGTCCGCTCATTTAGTAAGATTGTCGTGTGATTACCATACGGAGCATATATTAAAGTAGAAGAAGTCAGAAGAGCATGAGGCAGACCCATAGTAAGATGGACATACAGATCGAGGAAGTGCTACATCAATCGACAATCAGTGAAGCCACCAAATGTAGAACCAGTACTTTGTATCTCCCTCGACATCCGAACGGGTATAAAAGGAAGTGAAGAACAAAGAAGAAAATTTCATCGCAGAGAAAGTTCATCGTAGAGAAAGTTCATCTTAGAGAAAGTTCATCGTAGAGAAAGTTCATCGTAGAGAAAGTTCATCGTAGAGAAAGTTCATCGTAGAGAAAGTTCATCTTAGAGAAAGTTCATCGTAGAGAAAGTTCATCGTAGAGAAAGTTCATCTTAGAGAAAGTTCATCGTAGAGAAAGTTCATCGCAGAGAAAGTTCATCGTAGAGAAAGTTCATCGTAGAGAAAGTTCATCGTAGAGAAAGTTCATCTTAGAGAAAGTACATCGTAGAGAAAGTTCATCTTAGAGAAAGTTCATTGCAGAGAAAGTTCATCGTAGAGAAAGTTCATCGTAGAGAAAGTTCATCGTAGAGAAAGTTCATCTTAGAGAAAGTACATCGTAGAGAAAGTTCATCTTAGAGAAAGTTCATCGTAGAGAAAGTTCATCGTAGAGAAAGTTCATCGTAGAGAAAGTTCATCGTAGAGAAAGTTCATCGTAGAGAAAGTTCATCGTAGAGAAAGTACATCGTAGAGAAAGTTCATCTTAGAGAAAGTACATCGCAGAGAAAGTTCATCGCAAGACAATTAGATTGATGTGTGTATCTGTGATTGTACAGATTGTTTTGAATGCACGATTGAGCCCCCTAAAAACACCGATTATCAGCGCTGGGGTAGCGACGAAGGGCGTTGACTATATCTGACGTCGGAGACGTGAGATCTTACCTGGCACAAAGCGGTTCAGTCATTTTCAAATTGTGAGGACATTTTTTTAAATAAATTTGGAGTTTATTATAAATTTGGAATTTATATATTTTCTAAAACTAGAAACTACTAACTGGGACTATAATCTATAATAAGGGTGAATTGAACATATAGAGTGTGCCATGTATTGTAGAGGCTAATATTTTAATTTGTTAATACAATCATCATCATCATCAAGTACCGGGCCTGCTGGCGTAGGTGATCATGTCTCTCCACAATTTTCTATCGCGACAGTTATTTATCATTTCCTGTTATTGACTTTCTGCCAAACCATTCTATTAAGCTGTCTGGTATTTTTTCTCTTTGCTTTCCTCTATTTCTTCGTCCCTCAATTTTCCCAGTTGTTACAATATATTCCAGTTGTTCTCTTCTCATGACATGGCCACAAAATGATAATTGTTTCTTCCTATAATAATAATACAATAATACAGTTAATACAATACGATGCTATATTTTATTAATGAAAAGCAAGCAGTTGTACAAAATCATACCAAAAACTGTCTATATATTTTTTAAATTTCGATAGAAAAACCAACAGTTTTATAAAAGTTGTAAGTTCAGACAATCCAACAATCAACAAAAAGATATTCATGAATCTGTCATTTCAGAAGTTTCATAAAAAGTTACAGCAACCTGCATGTCCGTCCACACTTTGACGACGATTAATCTGATTATCATTGATCAAGCGCACACAACGAGACGCCTGATAACAGTTGATGTCTGAGTGAGAGCGCACCAGTTTTACTTTCAACTCTCGGCAAACGTCTATCAATTGTTTCAATCTGAGGCTACTCTGATCGCCATTCAAATTGTGTCCCCAAATCTGTACATCTGTTTTAATCTGCATATTTCTACAGGAACTATTTACATTCATCATTTTTGTTTTGTTTTTGTTACATTGTTTTTACTACTGCGTCGTAAAAATGACCGCTTAAAAAAAAGGAAAATAAAAACTTATTTTGTAAAGGAAAGTTTTCCGCACGCAAACTTTAACCCTCACTGTGTACCGTCCTAACTGTTCCTGCCGGTGACCGCTGATTGCTCATCGTATCCGTAATTTTAAAATAAAATTATCTTAACATCAATCTAATGTTGAATCGAATCTATCTTTACCTTTAAATCAATCGAATGTTGAATCGAATCTTTCTTTACCATTACATTAATCGAATGTTGAATCGAATCTATCTTTACCTTTACATTAATCGAATGTTGAATCGAATCTGTCTTTACCTTTACATCAATCGAATGTTGAATCGAAGTTATCTTTACCTTTACATCAATCGAATGTTGAATCGAATCTATCTTTACCTTAAAGGAATCCCAGGATGAAGAGGTATGTATTACAGAACTCAGAGAGAATGACATAAACAACAACAGAAAAAAAAATAAAGAACAACATATGGTCCAATGTTGTTTATTTGTCATTTTTTCTGAATGCTATAACACATACCTCTTCATCCTATGATTCCCAGAATTATCGCCTCGGAAGTTTCCCTCTAGAATAATATTCATTTATTAGTATGTATCTCCAACCTTTACCTTTATATCAATCAAACCGTTGAAAATACGGGATAGACAAAGGAAGACCTGAAAGATGCAATCGTCGGAGCAGTGTAGGGTTCAATGAAAACTATAGCAATGAAATCACGGGTCTGGATAGCGAAGTTAGCGCTTGTTAACGATTAAAATTACGCTACGAAAGTTAATGTAATGATTTACAGCAACAATTACATTCTTTGTCCAAATTACACGGGCTACTGTTTGAAGCAGCAAAGATGCACATTTGACGAGACAGTAGTAGTAACGTCGTTTTACAATCGATACTCCTAATGTAGAGTTTCAAAAAATAAGGTAGTGTTGCAGCGCCATATTTTAACTGTGTTAACTTGCTATTGTAGACACGGCCTGTCGAACCTCCCATTCCTAACAGAATTATTTATTAAGTTAGATTGTTGAACATGAATTACTTTAGGTAATTGTTATTATTTCGGTTGTGTATATAATGGTGTTTTTGCTATTTGAATTTATGAACTTGGTTATGGATTTTCCAGCATGCCATGAATTTTACTGTGATGAATTTTCCCTGCGATGAATTTTCAGTGTGATGCATTTTCCATGCGATTAATTTTCAGTGTGATAAATTTTCCCTGCGATGAATTTTCCATGCGATGAATTTTCCATGCAATGAATTTTCAGTGCGTGGAATTTTCCCTGCAATGAATTTTCCATACGATGAATTTTCCCTGGGATGAATTTTCCATGCGATGAAATTTCAGTGTGATGAATTTTCCATGCGATGAATTTTCCCTGCGATGAATTTTCCTTGTGATTAATTTTCCATACGATGAATTTTCCCTGCATTGAATTTTAAATGCAATGAATTATTTTCCTGCGATGAATTTTCCCTGTGATTAATTTTCCATGCAATGAATTTTCCCTGCGATGAATTTTAGTGTGATGAATTTTCCCTGCGATGACTTTTCCATACTCTGAATTTTCCCTGCTATGAATTTTTAGTGCGATGAATTTTCCGGACACGGTCTTTTATAGATTAAAAAATGAAAGAAAGAAATTCAGCCGAATAAAGAGAGAACAAATATCGAAAATAACAACAACGATGCGAGTCTAACCATGTTATTACACCAACAGCAGCTGCTCAGTCAGAACAACAGCAGAAACAGGAAGAAAGAAAAGAGCCCTGGACCCTACCTCACGTCCCGCAGGGTATAGGAAACATGATGTTAGTGCCCATATTTTTGACCAACCTTGGGACGTCATTTTTGGAGTAATGTGGTCAGTATGTTTGGACACGTGTCATCAAATTATTGTTCACAGGGAAATGTTAGAACAACACAATTATACTAACAACACAGAAATGGAAGCCAGTTGTCACTGACCAAGCAACTTAATGACTTAGACTTTGCTGATGACATAACTCTCCTATCACATAATCACCAACAGACGCAAGATATAATGAGTATACTTGATGAGAGATCATAACAATTGGGACTTAAAATAAATACAGATAACACCAAATTATAAGAATTAATGTAGTTGGCAATAACCAAATAACAATAAGAGAAATACCCCTACTAGACGTACAATTATATAAAAAATCTTAACCTCGGCAGTAATATAGTTAATGATGGAGGAACAGAGAATGATACCAAATTTTATTCATTCATTAAGTGTAGTCTCCACATCGAAAGTTAGCTACCATGGAACGCCATTCCACTCTGTCTCTTGCTTTGATTGTGAAGATTGTCATAGGTTGAATTGTCCATCTTTTGATGTTACTCGTCCATGTTAGTCTTGGTCAGACTGCCTCTTTTACCTTGTATTTTTCCTTCCAATGATTACTTTTAGTATGCTGTTGTGTCTTTTAAAATGCCCCAAAAATCGCATTTGTCTTGTTTGAATTGTGTTTAATAGTTTTCTTGCCATTTTTTGTTGCTTTAAAGCTTTTTAGTATGCTTTCTTTTCTAACCATACAATTCTTCCTATTCTTCTATAAAATCCGCTGTTCAAAGACTTTAATAATTTTCTGTTCTGTTGTCTACATACAACATACAGGAATGTTGAGAAGACATAACGTTTTGCAATTCTTAGTTTTAGCCCTGGTGTTATGTGTTTTGATGCACTGTATGAATTTTCCCTGCATTTTGTGTGGGATATAAGATAATGGAGGCGAAGGCGCCCCCCCCCCCCCCCCCAGCACCAGAGCTGGAAGTTGTCAGCGATCCACAGCTGATGGCTTGCGCCAGGATCGGTGAACCAGAACCATCCAGACCCTGCTTCACCTCTCCATGGTGCCTCTAGTAACAGACTAACCTGTCTAGTCTGGCTAAACGAGTAGGGATCGAAGAGGGAAGACATCCCGGTACACAAAAATGTCATGCTGAAGTCGGATGTGTTGGGCCGAAAAGCGCAAATATCACAGTTATACTGTAAACCACAACACAACGTAGACACACCTACTTAACGTCCTTTTAAGGGCGGATGATGACGAGGTACACTCCTTAAGTCATCGGGCGAACGCAAACAAGCAAGCAAGCATTTGTTTTGATGTTATATATAGTATGTTCTTCATAACATTAAAATTTCTTTTTGCCATTCCTATTCTTTTGTTTATTTCAGTTTTACACTTTCCATCACTGGTTATACAGGGTGTTTCTAAAGTCGCAGTGCAGTGAATTTCTACTCTCGGAAGAAAAACGTGACCAGAAATGCGGTTAACTAATGCGTCACACAAATTGTAAAATAAATGGTATTATTCAAATATACTTGACTGCTATCGGCGAGCTTATAATGGGTAATGTTGGTATTAACACAATAAAGTTGTGCCTAAAGCATATGTTGAAAATGTCCACCACGGGCCTCAAGACATGTTGTGATTCGTCTTTCCATATTTGCGAAAACCTTCAGAATAATGTCTGGTGATATTTGTTTAATCTTGTCTACTATTTCAGTCTTTAGGTCATTAATTGTCTGCGGATTATTTTCATAAACTTTCCCCTTCATTGCCCCCCACAGATAATAATCTGGGGATGTTAGATCTGGTGAACGAGCAGGCCAGATTCCACGTGAAATAATGCGATTTGCAAATATGCTTTCTAAATAATTGAGTGTTGTTGTGGCTGTGTGTGCTGTTGCCCCATCCTGCTGAAACCAGGATTCCATAATTTCCCGTTCTGTAAGGTGTGCTATGAACGGTTCCAGAATTAAAGTACGGTAACGTTCTGCATTTATTGTTTCATTAAAATATATAGGTCCTATTATCTGCATACGACTTATAGCGCACCACACTCCGACTTTTTGATCGTAAAGCGGCACTTGATGAAATTCATGGGGGTTTTCACTGCTCCACAGCCGATTGTTCTGGCTGTTCACATAACCGGATAAATGAAACCAGGCCTCATCAGTGAAAAAAGTGACGTCAAGGATGGCAGCGCCATGTTCATAAATAAAATTCTGAAACCACATGCAGTAGTTTAAACGAGATTCATAATCTCTTTCTTGGAGTTGAGACACTTCAGTTAATTTGTATGGACGATAGTGCAGTTCACTTCTTAAAACCTTGTGAACAGAACTCTTAGATATTTGCACCTGTTGAGACAAGTGGTTTAAAGATGCATTTGGACTCATTGTAATTCTGTCTTGGAGTTCCATAATTTGGTCTTGTGAAATTGAAGGTCTTCCAGATCGGCGGGTGTTTCTTTAATGACTGTGCATTATTTGAAAATCTAGTTGTTCCAATTTATTTATGTAAATCACGTATCATGTGCTGCTGTAGCTTGTTCCTTTTTCGGTAAAGTTAAATATATAGCATCACTATTCACAAAAGGTATTCGAAATATCCATCACGTTTTAGTTGGCAAATGTTGATACGTTTTTTTCATATTGTCAAAAACCTTACGCAGTATGGGCTGTGTAACATTATTAATGTTGTTGGCGATTGAAACCTGCAGCTCATCGAGTGTGTGGGGATTGTTTTCGTACACTTTTCCTTTCAGTTCACCCCAGAGATAGTAGTCCATGGGAGTAAGATCAGGAGACCGTGCAGGCCAAATTCCGCGAGAGATTATACGATTAGCAAAAATTTCATATAAAAATTCCAGTGATTTTACAGCAGTGTTAGCAGTTGCGCCATCTTGTTGAAACCAAGCTTTTTCAATTTCTGGCTCAGAAAGTTGGGTTACGAATCGCTCCAGTATGTTAATCCTGTATCTTTCTGAATTTATTGTGTCATAGAAGAAAATTGGGCCGATTATCCGCTGACGACTCATTGCACACCACACTCCTACTTTCTGATCGTGGAGAGGCACTGGGTGCAATGCATGTGGATTTTCATCACTCCAAAGACGATCATTCTGCCTATTCACGTACCCAGACAAATGGAACCATGCTTCATCTGTGAAGAAAGTGAAATCAAGGATTTCCTCACCTTCTTGGGCTAGAAAATTCTCAAACCACATACAATAATTAATTCTGGATTGGTGATCTAATTCTTTTAATTGAGGAACGGCGGAAAATTTGTACGGATGTAACTTTAATTTTTTTTTCAGAACTCTATGAACAGTACTGCTTGATTTGTGTACTTGTTGAGCCAGCTTTCTTATTGATTTGCCAGGACTCATTAGAATGCTGTCCTGGATGTTGAGAGATGTTACTTCAAGAACAGATGGTCTACCAGGACGGCTAACATCATGTACACTACCGGTGTTTTTGAAATTTAATATTATTAAATTACTCACAGTATTTCGATGAGGCACTGGTGTATCAGGAAATCTATTCACAAATTGTTCAACAACCCCATTCGAATACTTGCCGCCGTTACGGAACACATGCTCCACTATAAATACTCTTTCTTCAATCGTTAACACCATTGTAAGCCAGATCTATCATGTAGCAGTGATGTTTAAATGAACACGTAAATGGTGCTTGAACTATTACGTCATACATAGATAAAATTTAGGTGCGTAATTATTTCAACAACAAAAAATGCACAGTCATTAAAGAGACACCCTATAGTATGTCCAAGATTGTTGTAGTCCTGAACTGTCTCCAGGTCTATTCCTTCAACTTTGATTTAGACTTGTAGGTTTTGAGTATTATATTTGTTTATGTTCATAGTTTTAGTCTTTGTGATATTCATATCTAATAATTTTTTTTGGTTGCTTGTCATGCTTATTTCATTAAGTAATTGTTATAGATCTCAAGGATTTTCTGCTAGTAAATATAGTACCGTGAGCATATCTTAGGTTATTGATTATCTTTCCAGTAATGTTTAGATTTGGCATCTCTGTGATGTTTAGAAAGATTTGCTCAGAGTAAAGAATGAGCAAACTTGGTGATAAAATGCATCACCGTCCTACTCCTTTTTACATTTATGGTGCAGAGTTCTCTTTGTTATATTCTATTTATGCAGTTTGCTCTCAGAATAAATTACATATTAGTCGTATGTCTGTGTCATCTAGATGTATTTCTTTTAAACAGACTATATGTTGTTTATGGTGTATTCTATCGAATGTTTTGGTGTAGTCTATGAAGCAGACATATCTTGGTTTGTTTACTTCTGTGTACTTTTCGATCTCAATCAGAATATGACGTCTTTTGCCCCACTTGTTTTCCTAGCAGAAACAAAATCATCCAGAAATTAGCGATGAACAGTGTGGTTTTGTTAGAGATAAAGAAACAAGCAATGCCATTTATATCATAAGATCTTTAGTAGAAAGAGCCATAGAGGTGAAAACAGATCTATACCTATGTTTCATAGATTATACCAAGGCATTTGACAAAGTAAAGCACCAAGAAATAATCAACATTTTAGAAAGCATAAACATAGACAGCAAAGATCTAAGAATAATAAAGAACATGTACTGGCAACAAACAGTGGCCATAAGAACTGGAAACCAATTGGGAATGTTTCAACAAATAAAACATGGTGTTAGACAAGGTTGTGTGCTGTCACCAGATTTGTTTAATATTTATAATGAGATTATTTTAAGATCCATAAGGGCATGCCTGGAATAACAATTGGAGGTCATAATATAAATAATCTAAGGTATGCTGATGATACAGTATTAATAGCTAAGAGTGAAAATGAGTTACAAGAAATGTTAGACATTATAGTGAAAGAAAGCAAAAATAAAGGACTCAGCCTTAAAAGACAAAGGTAATGGTAACAACAAAGAAAAAGACATCACCTTAGTGCAAAATAAAGACAAGTGGAACAATATTAAAACAGGTAAATGAATTTAAATATTTGGGAACTTTGTTAACCTCAGACGGAAGATGTACAAAAGAGGTGAGCTTCAGAATGGCTCAGGCAAAAGCAGCTTTCCAAAAAATGAGGAAAATACTATGCAATCCATTTTTGACAATAGAATCAAGAAAAAAGAGTTCTTAAATGTTACGTAGAGCCAGTCTTAACATATGGATGTGAGTCATGGACAATAGGACAACAGACAAGAAAATCACTGGAGTCTGTAGAAATGTGGTTTTACAGAAGAATGTTGAGAATACCATGGACAGCTAAGAAGAGTAATGAAGAGGTTCTGAGAGAGGCCAACGCATAAAGAGAGCTCATCTCCAATATTAGAAAGAAACAATCATCATTTTTTGGCCATGTAATGAGAAGAGTAATGGTATTTTGTTCACCAAATTCAAATTCAAAATAGGCACGACCAGCCAATGCCACTGTGCACTGGACAATGTGACAACAAAACATGTTCTACAGGATTGCCCCCAATACAAAGACCTGAGAAGAGCAATGTGGTTCACACCCACCTCCCTGGAAAAGAAGCTATATGGGGCAATCGAATCACTTAAACAGACAGCTGACTTCATGAGAGAGTCTGGAATCCTACTCTGAGTGAGTCTTGATCACAGAAAGAGAGAGAGATTTGGTATGTAGCCTGTATGGTATGTCGTTGCATATTTCTGTGATCATTTCAATGACAGAATCATCTAGTGCCTTTATCAGCTCTATCTGTGTGCTGTAAAGAACTTCCAGCTTTTCCCTTTTTCATTGTTTGTAAATATTTTTCCACATCCGATTTTAAGATTTTATAGCCTGATGTACATTTTATAATTGGTTTCTCTTCCCTTTCGTCATAAAATAATTATGTTATATATTTATGTTATCTATTGATTTGTTTTCTTTGTTGTCTGTTAGCATATATTTTGCAGTACATCCCCTTTCTGTAGCTTTTTAAAAAATTTATACTAGTCGTTCTCATTATTTCTGTGTGTATCCCTCTTAAATTTTGTTTACTTTCAACAGATCCGATTTCTATACATCTTTGGCTGAGTCAATTTTCTTTTTCCTTTTTGCATATTGTGCGTATCTCATTATCTATTTTCTTTTGCATTTAGTAGTGTTCTTCACTTGCCTGCTTTCTTCTATTTTTTTTCCAGGATGGTGTCAGCTATCCATTTTTTTCCTTTACTTTATTGGGTAAGGTGTTGCATGAGTCTTGTAAGCTTTTCCTTATGCTTTGCCATTTGGTTGTAACTTTTTCATCAGTATTTTCTCTTCTATATTGTCAATGTCTTATTCTAGCAGCTTCTGACAAGTGTTCTTTACTTGTATTATATAAGTATCTTTAACATCTTTTTGATTTGTTTAAGGCATCTATATCTAGTGATATTGTTCATAAATTAGTCTTTTGTTTGTTTCTCTTTAGTTATACTTTCATTTTAATTGTTACAGGATTATGATCTGAGTTAATATCTGATCCTGGATAGGTTTTGGTTTTCTTAACGCTGTTACTTGCTGTTACGTTAGAATGATACAAAAAGCAAGAGGAGCATTCGTTGCACTAGGAACCATGGAAATAAAAAAAAAACAGGTTAAATAAAAAAACCTAAAATGTTCAGCTACAATGTTAAGTCAGTAATATTATGTGGCTGTGAAAAATGATGAAGAACAAAAATAACAATAATGAAGATAAAAACCTTGATTAGTGGATACTTTCGCATAATAAAGGGAAGGAAATGGCAGGAAAAAATAATTGACATAGAATTATGGAAAAGTACCAGTCAAATACTAGTGGACAGAGAGATACAACGAAGACGATGGCGCTGGATAGGACACACACTGCAGAAACCAAATGAGAGCATTACATAAAAGGCCTTTTTTGGAATTCCCAAATAAAAGACAAAGTGGAAGACCAAAATATTCTTAGAGAAGGCAAATGGAGGCAGAGAGGAAGATGATAGGGAAGACATGGAAAGACCTTACAAAATAGCCTGCAAAATAGCAGCTTGGAGGAAGTGTTTGTTGAAGACCTATGCTGCACAGAGAGTTGAAAGTGTTTGTTCAAGACCTATGCTGCACAGAGAGTTGAAAGTGTTTGTTCAAGACCTATGCTGCACAGAGAGTTGAAAGTGTTTGTTCAAGACCTATGCTGCACAGAGAGTTGAAAGTGTTTGTTCAAGACCTATGCTGCACAGAGAGTTGAAAGTGTTTGTTGAAGACCTATGCTCCACAGGAAGTTGAATGTGTTTGTTCAAGACCTATGCTGCACAGAGAGTTGAAAGTGTTTGTTGAAGACCTATGCTCCACAGGGAGTTGAAAGTGTTTGTTGAAGACCTATGCTTCACAGGGAGTTGAAAGTGTTTGTTGAAGACTTATGCTCCACAAGGAGCTGAAAGTGTTTGTTGAAGACCTATGCTCCACAGGGAGTTGAAAGTGTTTGTTGAAGACCTATGCTTCACACGGAATTGAAAGTTTTTGTTGAAGACATATGCTCCACAGGGAGTTGAACGTGTTTGTTGAAGACCTATGCTCCACAGGGAGTTGAAAGTGTTTGTTGAATACCTATGCTTCACAGGGAGTTGAAAGTGTTTGTTGAAGACTTATGCTCCACAGGGAGCTGAAAGTGTTTGTTGAAGACCTATGCTCCACAGGGAGTTGAAAGTGTTTGTCGAAGACCTATGCTCCACAGGGAGTTGAAAGTGTTTGTTGAAGACCTATGCTCCACAGGGAGATGAAAGTGTTTGTCGAAGACCTATGCTTCACGGGTGGCTGAAAGTGTTTGTTGAAGACCTATGCTCCACAGGGAGTTGAAAGTGTTTGTCGAAGACCTATGCTTCACGGGTGGCTGAAAGTGTTTGTTGAAACTTCACAGGGAGATGAAAGTGTTTCTTGAAGACCTATACCCCACAAGGATTCGAAATTATTTGTTGAAGACCTATGCCATACAGGGAGCTGAAAGTATTTGTTGAAGACCTATGCCATACAGGGAGCTGAAAGTATTTGTTGAAGACCTATAGTCCACGCACCAATCGAGTATGCCCTGGCAATTCTTACTGTCAGTACGACTATATGTGATAGGCTGGAGAAAATACAAAATGAAGCCATGCGTATTATCTTGGGATGTACAAGGGACACTTCCTGTGTAGCAATGAGGTATCTTCTTGACTTTCCAACCATGGATGACAGAATCAAGATCTGGAGAGCACGAGCATACCTGAAGATTAGTACAGATACAGAGCATCTATTGCATCACGTGCTCAACACAGGGAAAGGTGCCAGGTTAAAAAGAGGCAAATCATTGGTGGGCCGAGCAGATGTCATCAAAGAGGTCTGTGGCTTACCAATATCAGCGTTGGTGAGGAGTGGATACCGGTGCCTACGTCTTTCAAGGGGACTTTCTCGTGTATTGTCACACTCGACAGGAAAAGTAGGGAACAGAACCCGGTCGTTGTTAATGCTGAGGTCAACGGTCTCATCTGCGATAGCACCGATGAGAAAGAGGTAGTCATCTATGCAAATGGATCTGTAAGACGACACCAAAGAAGTGCATGGGCATTTACAGCACGCTCGGCAGGCAGAATAGTCTACGAAGACAGTGGTGCATATGTCATGACCACAAGGAGCATGACAATGGAGGTGATGGCAGTGACCAAGGCATTCAAATGGTTAGAGTCACAAGACTACACCCACGCATGTATACTGAGTGATTGGATGAGTTTGATAAAAAAAGCGGAAGCGGGCTCAGTATGCATGCAATGGGTAGAGTCGTTGTAGAAATCCAAAATACGTAAGGTCACCTTTGTCTTTGTCCCTGGATATGCGGGAGTACGGGAAATGAAAGAGCGGACAGGTTGGCTAGCTACGCTGTCTTGAGGACGGGCAACCAATGGTTCGGGCGGACATCATCATTGCCCTCCGAGATGTAGGAAGAGCACAGGACATCGACAAACACAGATCCACGTCACTTCTTCGGATGATGAAAATGGAGTTAAGGTGGACACAGCCAGAAATGAGAAACGTAGTGGCCGTGTAAGAAGACTTATCAACCAACATAGAACTGGAGTCGTCAGTCGCTGGACACTGTGGGAATTGCTGAGGATGGGATCTGAGCACCTATGGGCATGTTCGGAGTGCAATGATGATGACCCGCAAATAACTCAATAACTCAGTAACCCCACATGGAGGTGAAAGTATTTGTTGAAGACCGATGCCATACAGGGAGCTGAAAGTATTTGTTGAAGACATATACCCTACAGGGAGCTTAAAGTATTTGTTGAAGACATTTGCCCCACAGGGAGCTGAAAGTATTTGTTGAAGACCTATGCCCCACTGGGAGCTGAAAGTATTTGTTGAAGACCTATGCCCCACTGGGTGATGAAAGGTAGAAGAGAAGAAGAAGAAGGTACTAACACGATTACACCATCATTTGTCACACGAAGCCACAGACTTATCACGTGATGTGCAACACTAATGCTCTTATAGCCAATGATTATGCAGGACGAGCTTTGTTTGCGTGACGTCGCACTAAGTGCCTATTCGCAGACGTGTTTCCACAGAATTGATTTTCTTTTATTGGTCGTTTCAAAATATTTTGAAGGTGTTTAAAATTCCATATCTCTGCAACCGATTGATTGATAATGCTGAAATTTTGCATATGGTCTTGTGATTTTTTGGTCCCAAGAAGTACATTCATTTCCTCACCAACAAACGTATAGTTTTAAATATTCTTTATTTGAAGTATACAAATTTAAGGCATTTTGGTCAAACCATATATTTGGAGGAATTACCGCTTCATATGAGTGAGCACCCACGGACTTGTCATCTTGAACGTAATGCGCGCCAATTTCCCTGTTTTAAGCACTAAAAACACATAAAACGCGTCATAGTTATAATTTTATATCCGGTGCATCCCATTTCCTGTCGTTTTGTTGTGATTTATGTGCAACGGCGTATCCTAATTATTGGGTAATTTCGTTAAATTTGTGATCTGTTAGTCAATGGGTATAAAAGTAAAGTTCCTTACATTGCAATCAGTGGCAATAAAGGTGTATAAATATTTTTGCATAGAAGCTAAGCGTGGAAAACTGTATCGAAGCATCTCAAAGCCAGAAAGAGAACTATTCACGCATTGGGTATAAGCAAACGCTTTTTCAAACAAGTGCTTAAAGCTAACGGAGTGCCCAGTTCAATCAAGACTAGGACGCTAGGAAGAAAGAAAGTAGTAGATAGTTTTGACAAGGAAGTGATTAGAAGAGCAATTTGTAAAATGTTCGATTCCAAAGAAACTGTGACTTTAAGAAAACTGAAAATTCGACTGAGAGCAGAAAATGACATTGTTGTGTCGAAAACAACATTATGGAGAACTGTTAGAAGCATCGGTTTTACGTTTAGAAAGTACGATAGTGGTAGAAATGTCATCTGCGAGAAGCCGCACTTAGTTTCTATGAGGAGTAAATATTTACGTGAAGTACGGGAAATGCGTAACCAAGGTTATGATATTGTATTTCTAGATGAATCTTGGATAAATTCTCACCACACAAGTGCAAAGGAATGGCAGTTATCAGATGGAAGTATTAAAAGATGTGTACCCACTGGAAAAGGACAGCGTATTATAATGGCACATGCAGGCAGCCGAAAAGAAGGGTTGGTGAAAAATGCAGAACTTATATTCACCTCTAATTATACTGACAACAGGGACTATCACACCGAGATGAATGGCCATATATTTAGAGAGTGGATTGAAAATACTCTTCTTCCAATTCTAGACAGACCATCCTGTCTGGTAATGGACAACGCGTCGTACCACAACGCTGTGGCAGAAGAAGACAAAATTCCTACATCTACCAGTACAAAAGATGTTATAAAGATTTGGCTAAGAAAGGAAGGAATTCCATTTAACGAGGGATTTTTGAAACCTGAATTACTGTCACTTGTTAAGAAATCGCAAAAGACCAAAGTATTCCAAATAGACAAAATCATTCAACAGCATGGTCATACGTGCTTGAGACTGCCCCCTTATCATCCACAATTAAACCCCATTGAACTCGTTTGGGCAAAAATTAAAGGGCAGGTGGCAGCTGAGAATACAAGTTTTAAACTATGCGATATAAAAGGACTGACATATGCTGCTCTATCACAGATTGACAAAGATTTTTGGTGCAAATGTGAAGATCATGTCTTAAAAGAAGAAAATGACTATTGGAAAAAAGATGGACTATCGTTCGTTCAGCCAGATTAGTAATCAATATGTTAGACTCCTCTGATTCAGAATAAATGAAATAATAATGGACGTTTTTATATGTCCGCATGATCAATCTTTAGCTAAAGTTGATAACGTTTTGAAAATGTAAAGATTCTTGATATGTGTACTGCAGGCATGCAAAGAAACTAAATCACTTTCATATGTCTTGTTTACGTAAAATAATGAAAGTCACATGGAAAGACATGAAACGAACAATGTAGCTCTTTACAGTGAAGAGGATCCCGTGCTTACATCGGACTCTTTAGTCACATGCGTACCCATAAACAATAACTTTGCTTGATACGTCATGCTCGTTATCGCTCGCAACGGATAATTAATTTTTTAAATGTATTCTTTGTTGTATATTGTTTAAATAGTTTTCATTAATGGAACTGTTTATACGCTGATTTGTTTTAGACCGTCTGTAAAGGCTATAACATTGACATTCTCATAGTATTTTAAAGAAAGTAAACAATAGAAAGTAAACAGTTGATAAACGCCTCCAACTTTCAAGTTGTGTAGAGACGCCTATGTCGAGAAGCTGATTTCCATTAATGTACGGTAAATTATTTTCTCCAGGAGCAAAAGATCCGTAAATTCACTAAGATCAAAGGAAAGTGCTGCTTCATGATGAAGCATACTTCCTACATCATTAAATTTTGTGAAATCGGTGGGACCTTGGAAAAACAAGGCCAGATGCAAAAAATCAAGTTTGTAAGTGCAGGGAAAGAGGAGATATTTCATGTTAATCGTGAACATTTAGATTTGAAACGACCAATACCACCAGTCTTAGGTTCCTTCTCAAATCTATCTTCTAGCCTGTATTCTCCTGGCAGGTGACGGAGTTCTTTGTCAAATTGCGATCCTTGTTTTATTGATTAGGTCGTGTATACTTCACTTGCTCCAAGTTGTTTCACATTTTCTCAAATTCTTGTTGCACTATTTATTGATTGTCAGTTTTCGATTACTCTAATCATTTTATCAATACCTTTAACTTTCATTACTGCACAGTTTGTAGCCGTTAAGGTAGTATCTAAGATATTGGTCGTTTCAAAATATTTTGAAGGTGTTTAAAATTCCATATCTCTGCAACCGATTGATTGATAATGCTGAAATTTTGCATATGGTCTTGTGATTTTTTGGTCCCAAGAAGTACATTCATTTCCTCACCAACAAACGTATAGTTTTAAATATTCTTTATTTGAAGTATACAAATTTAAGGCATTTTGGTCAAACCATATATTTGGAGGAATTACCGCTTCATATGAGTGAGCACCCACGGACTTGTCATCTTGAACGTAATGCGCGCCAATTTCCCTGTTTTAAGCACTAAAAAACACATAAAACGCGTCATAGTTATAATTTTATATCCGGTGCATCCCATTTCCTGTCGTTTTGTTGTGATTTATGTGCAACGGCGTATCCTAATTATTGGGTAATTTCGTTAAATTTGTGATCTGTTAGTCAATGGGTATAAAAGTAAAGTTCCTTACATTGCAATCAGTGGCAATAAAGGTGTATAAATATTTTTGCATAGAAGCTAAGCGTGGAAAACTGTATCGAAGCATCTCAAAGCCAGAAAAGAGAACTATTCACGCATTGGGTATAAGCAAACGCTTTTTCAAACAAGTGCTTAAAGCTAACGGAGTGCCCAGTTCAATCAAGACTAGGACGCTAGGAAGAAAGAAAGTAGTAGATAGTTTTGACAAGGAAGTGATTAGAAGAGCAATTTGTAAAATGTTCGATTCCAAAGAAACTGTGACTTTAAGAAAACTGAAAATTCGACTGAGAGCAGAAAATGACATTGTTGTGTCGAAAACAACATTATGGAGAACTGTTAGAAGCATCGGTTTTACGTTTAGAAAGTACGATAGTGGTAGAAATGTCATCTGCGAGAAGCCGCACTTAGTTTCTATGAGGAGTAAATATTTACGTGAAGTACGGGAAATGCGTAACCAAGGTTATGATATTGTATTTCTAGATGAATCTTGGATAAATTCTCACCACACAAGTGCAAAGGAATGGCAGTTATCAGATGGAAGTATTAAAAGATGTGTACCCACTGGAAAAGGACAGCGTATTATAATGGCACATGCAGGCAGCCGAAAAGAAGGGTTGGTGAAAAATGCAGAACTTATATTCACCTCTAATTATACTGACAACAGGGACTATCACACCGAGATGAATGGCCATATATTTAGAGAGTGGATTGAAAATACTCTTCTTCCAATTCTAGACAGACCATCCTGTCTGGTAATGGACAACGCGTCGTACCACAACGCTGTGGCAGAAGAAGACAAAATTCCTACATCTACCAGTACAAAAGATGTTATAAAGATTTGGCTAAGAAAGGAAGGAATTCCATTTAACGAGGGATTTTTGAAACCTGAATTACTGTCACTTGTTAAGAAATCGCAAAAGACCAAAGTATTCCAAATAGACAAAATCATTCAACAGCATGGTCATACGTGCTTGAGACTGCCCCCTTATCATCCACAATTAAACCCCATTGAACTCGTTTGGGCAAAAATTAAAGGGCAGGTGGCAGCTGAGAATACAAGTTTTAAACTATGCGATATAAAAGGACTGACATATGCTGCTCTATCACAGATTGACAAAGATTTTTGGTGCAAATGTGAAGATCATGTCTTAAAAGAAGAAAATGACTATTGGAAAAAAGATGGACTATCGTTCGTTCAGCCCAGATTAGTAATCAATATGTTAGACTCCTCTGATTCAGAATAAATGAAATAATAATGGACGTTTTTATATGTCCGCATGATCAATCTTTAGCTAAAGTTGATAACGTTTTGAAAATGTAAAGATTCTTGATATGTGTACTGCAGGCATGCAAAGAAACTAAATCACTTTCATATGTCTTGTTTACGTAAAATAATGAAAGTCACATGGAAAGACATAAAACGAACAATGTAGCTCTTTACAGTGAAGAGGATCCCGTGCTTACATCGGACTCTTTAGTCACATGCGTACCCATAAACAATAACTTTGCTTGATATGTCATGCTCTTTATCGCTCGCAACGGATAATTAATTTTTTTAAATGTATTCTTTGTTGTATATTGTTTAAATAGTTTTCATTAATGGAACTGTTTATACGCTGATTTGTTTTAGACCGTCTGTAAAGGCTATAACATTGACATTCTCATAGTATTTTAAAGAAAGTAAACAATAGAAAGTAAACAGTTGATAAACGCCTCCAACTTTCAAGTTGTGTAGAGACGCCTATGTCGAGAAGCTGATTTCCATTAATGTACGGTAAATTATTTTCTCCAGGAGCAAAAAGATCCGTAAATTCACTAAGATCAAAGGAAAGTGCTGCTTCATGATGAAGCATACTTCCTACATCATTAAATTTTGTGAAATCGGTGGGACCTTGGAAAAACAAGGCCAGATGCAAAAAATCAAGTTTGTAAGTGCAGGGAAAGAGGAGATATTTCATGTTAATCGTGAACATTTAGATTTGAAACGACCAATAGAATTAGCATTATATCGAACATATCTTTCTATCTATTGTCCTTTCGAGACTAAGACGGCACATAGGGCATTATTCTAGACTTGTGCACGACGATCGCTCACGTGACAGACCTTGCACAGGACCCGCATTGTGTCTCACCACGCGACACTGTTCGGGGCGAGTTGCTCCTCAACCGTGCCGAGGGAGTTGATGCCTGCTGTTGCGGCCTCAACCTTTAATGTTCTTGTCAGTGTTGCTCTGGGTCTGCCTAATTTTTCTTTCACAATCTGGTTCGCATTTGAGGGCCTTTAAGATTCTTTTGTTGTTTTTTTCTCATCACATGGCCGACATATGAGTATCATCTTCTCTTCATTATAGGTGATACTTTTGAACGCTTTGTCGTTTCTCTTATTTCTGCGCTGGTCTTAGCCGCCCCTCTATCTGATAGTTATCACACCTATCTTTATAGTTATCACCCATGTCTAATAGTTATCACCCCTGTCTGATAGTTATCACACCTGCCTGGTAGTTATCATACCTATCGTTATAGTTATCACCCATGTCTGATAGTTATCACCCCTGTCTGATAGTTATCACACCTGTCTTTATAGTAATATCACCCCTGTCTGGTAGTTATCACACCTGTATTTATAGATATCACTCCTGTCTGATAATTATCGTCCCTGTCTTAACTTGTTCTTGCTGCAATGTTTGCTGTTAGAGCCTGCGGCTGTTCTCTAAGATGCGATAGCTCTTTATGTACTGAACTATTTCAGGACAAGAGGTCCCAGCTTCTGGGCATAAAAAAGGCAACAAGATTCGAAGAGCTGCGAAGCTGCTGTAAAGTTGATGATAAAAATAAAACTTAAATAAATAGTGGTACGTTAATAGCTTTAGGGAGGGGAGAAATAAAACAAAAGTAGAACGACATTTCAGCCCATTAAGCCTTCAGCTGGGAAAAAAAACATTACAATATATAAGGAAGTACAGAGAAATTTAAGTACATGGCGACAAATTGATGTACTATCTGTAAAAGATAGATAGACAGACAGACAGATAGACAGACAGACAGACAGACAGACAGACAGACAGACAGACAGACAGACAGACAGACGGACGGCCAGACAGACGGACAGACGGACGGACGGAAGGACGGAAGGACGGACAGACAGAGAGATAGATAGATAGATAGATAGATAGATAGATAGATAGATAGATAGATAGATAGATAGATAGATAGATAGATAGATAAATAGATAGATAGATAGATAGATAGATAGATAGATAGATAGATAGATAGATAGATAGATAGATAGATAGATAGATAGATAGATAGATAGATAGATAGATAGATAGATAGATAGATAGATAGATAGATAGATAGATAGATAGATAGATAGATAGATAGATAGATAGATAGATAGATAGATAGATAGATAGATAGATAACTGGATGGATGGAAAATTGGATGGTTTGATATTTGGATAATTGGATGGATGGATAAATGGATAATTGGGTAATTGAATAATTGGATAATTTGGTAATTGAATAATTGGATAATTGGATAATTGGATGGATGGATGGATAACCGGATAGGTAGTTGGATAATTGTATGGGTAGATAGATAATCGGATGGGTAGATGGATAATTGGATGGATGAAAAGGTGGATAGTTTGAAAGAAATATAGAGTTTAGATAGTCTAGCAGATTATGTATAAGAAGTTAGATTTATGTGTATGTATTTATATACTTTTGTGTTGTTGTTTATTTTTCCAGGTGAGGGCCTTCTGGGCCGAAATGTCCTTCTTCGTTTGGCCTGTTTGATGGCAGACATTTGGTCTGTTTGATGGCAGACATTTGGTCTGTTTGATGGCAGACATTTGGTCTGTTTGATGGCAGACATTTGGTCTGTTTGATGGCAGACATTTGGTCTGTTTGATGGCAGACATTTGGTCTGTTTGATGGCAGACATTTGGTCTGTTTGATGGCAGACATTTGGTTTGTTTGATGGCAGACATTTGGTTTGTTTGATGGCAGACATTTGGTCTGTTTGATGGCAGACATTTGGTCTGTTTGATGGCAGACATTTGGTCTGTTTGATGGCAGACATTTGGTCTGTTTGATGGCAGTTTCATCAATTTCATGTCATGTAATCTTCCCTTTCTTCATTTCAAATTGGGCAGGTGATGGCATGAAACTTCACCTACTGGTTCTGGTTTGTTGAGAGGTTTTTCAAGTATTATTCCCATCTTTTCAGTTTTCATTTTCTTTCAATAAGGGTTCTCCATTATTACTTCACACACGGGTGGTAACATTTTGGAAGCCATCAGAAATGATCTTTGTGACCTTGCCTACAGTTCTTCTAGCCCCTTTCTCTAATGCTTCTAGAGTTTCAGTTGCCAGAGTCTCGAGGTACTGTCTTTTACCTTTCCTCATGTCCTTCTTGACCAGTTTATTCTTATCTGTATAATCCTCCATTAACATAGCTTTATCATCCTCCCTACAATTTAGCATTTGTTGTTTGATAGTCTATCTTTCTTGAACCAAGTTCCATAACTCTTCTGTGATTCAATCCTTCCTTGCTTAGGACGATGTCCAGGGACTTCATGACTAGCATCTACTTATATATCTACTTATATATTATGTATATTTGAGAACTGTTCATCTACCTCTTCTTCTAGTATATTCAGAAGGACTTGGAATCTGTTAGTGAATGTTTATAACGAATTGGGCCTTGGTTGTCTTATTAGTCAACCGATGTGAATCGAATATTTAGGCTTTGTGTACGTACCTTTTTTCAATGTTAATTTTATTTTGCATAGCAGTATATTGTGATCGCTTCCAGCATCTGTGCCTCTGATTGCTTTGACATCATGCAATGATCTTATCCAATTTCTTCCCACTGCAATGTGGTCGATTCCTGCTGTAGTTTGTTCCATCTAGTGATGTCCAGGGAAGCTGTAGTGACAACAATGTACAAGAACGATATAACTGCAGCTTTACACCCGGGACGATAGCACAATAGATTTAACGTAACACACGAAGGTCTTAATCGTGGAAAGGCTATCGGTACAGCTGCAACAAGAAATATCTAGATATCACCATGGTTCGGTGGGGAATTTGACAAGTTGTATTAAAAAGTCGCGTGTACGTCCAATATCACTGTCTGTCTGGTATGGGGATGCAAAGTCCTTGAGCTACAAATAGATGTCATTGGTAGGTATACGGCACGCAGACGATCTTGTTAAACATTTCGATGAGATGGCTATGCTTCTGCTACAATGAGACAGGCAAGAGAATGGGAATTTTCTGAGATTTTTTAGTAGAAAAGATGTGAAACCCATAAAGGTTCATCTGTTAATGGAAGTCAATGATAGAGGTATTCATTGTACATACGTTTATGGATGGGCTAACTAGTTAAAACAAATGGCGTCACAATAATGGGAGGATTCCCCTTGCTCTGGACCAGCATCCACAGCTGTCATGGAAGATAACATTGCAGCCGACGATGAGGTTAAGTCAGCCATGGATGAGTGGGTGAGGACCAATTCTTTTCCCGCTGTATCTACGTGCTCGTCTAGCCACAGGTTCATTGAACTTGACAGGGACTATGTTCAACACTGAGGCCATTCCTATTTTAGAATTTGCAATAAACAAATGTGAACACAAAAAATGATCTTCCATTGAAGGCACCTCGTGTGTGTAGAGAGATATGTATAGATATTTGTTTATTGCAAATGTGCAATAATTAATTAATTATTGCTAATATGATAGGTATAGAGATATATAGAGAGAGATATAGAGATATGTATAGAGATAGGTATAGAAATATGTATAGAGATATGTATAGAGATATGCAGAGAGATATGTACAGAGATATGTATAGAGATATGTGTAATGTAGAGAGATATGTATAGATTTATGTATATAGAGATATGTATAGAGATATGTAGAGAGATATGTAGAGAGATATGTAGAGCGATATGTAGAGAGATATGTATAGAGATATGTATAGAGATATGTATAGAGATATGTAGAGAGATATGTAGAGAGATATGTAGAGAGATATGTAGAGCGATATGTAGAGAGATATGTAGAGAGATATGTAGAGAGATATGTGTAATGTAGAGAGATATGTAGAGAGATATGTAGAGAGATATGTAGAGCGATATGTAGAGAGATATGTAGAGAGATATGTAGAGAGATGTGTATAGAGATGTGTATAGAGATGTGTATAGAGATATGTATATACATATATGTACAGAGATAAGCAGAGAGATATGTATAGAGATAGAGATATGTATATAGATATGTAGAGAGATATGTATAGAGGTATGTAGAGAGATATGTAAAGAGATATGTAGAGAGATATGTAGAGAGATATGTAGAGAGATATGTGTAATGTAGAGAGATATGTATAGATATATATAGAGAGAGATATGTAGAAAGATATGTAGAAAGATATGTAGAGAGATATGTAGAGAGATATGTAGAGAGATATGCAGAGAGATATGTAGATAGATATGTAGATAGATATGTAGATAGATATGTAGATAGATATGTAGAGAGATATGCAGAGAGATATGTAGATAGATATGCAGAGAGATATGTAGATAGATATGCAGATTGATATGTAGATAGATATGTAGATAGATATGCAGATAGAAGACTTCGATCTCTGGACAGAAAGGGCTCAGGTTCACTGTCCACCAATGGCGGTGGCGAATTAAAAAATAGAATGAATGGAATAATGGATCCACTGTTTCTTGATGCTGTTACCCTCCCTTAACCTCTCGAGCAATGAGATTCTATGTCTGGCTCTCTCAAGAATTCCCTTAACCTCTCGAGCAATGAGATTCCATGTCTAGCTCTCTCAAGAATTCCCTTAACCTCTCGAGCAATGAGATTCCATGTCTGGCTCTCTCAAGAATTCCCTTAACCTCTCGAGCAATGAGATTCCATGTCTGGCTCTCTCAAGAATTCCCTTAACCTCTCGAGCAATGAGATTCCATGTCTGGCTCTCTCAAGAATTCCCTTAACCTCTCGAGCAATGAGATTCCATGTCTGGCTCTCTCAAGAATTCCCTTAACCTCTCGAGCAATGAGATTCCATGTCTGGCTCTCTCAAGAATTTCCTTAACCTCTCGAGCAATGAGATTCCATGTCTGGCTCTCTCAAGAATTCCCTTAACCTCTCGAGCAATGAGATTCCATGTCTGGCTCTCTCAAGAATTTCCTTAACCTCTCGAGCAATGAGATTCCATGTCTGGCTCTCTCAAGAATTTCCTTAACCTCTCGAGCAATGAGATTCCATGTCTGGCTCTCTCAAGAATTCCCTTAACCTCTCGAGCAATGAGATTCCATGTCTGGCTCTCTCAAGAATTCCCTTAACCTCTCGAGCAATGAGATTCCATGTCTGGCTCTCTCAAGAATTCCCTTAACCTCTCGAGCAATGAGATTCCATGTCTGGCTCTCTCAAGAATTTCCTTAACCTCTCGAGCAATGAGATTCCATGTCTGGCTCTCTCAAGAATTCCATTAACCTCTCGAGCAATGAGATTCCATGTCTGGCTCTCTCAAGAATTCTCATTGACATGGTCGTTCACAGTTCTGCCGGCAAACAAATATCGATTATTGTTCAGGACGTTAACAATTGGTCTGTCTATCTTGTTCGTACTGCATGTGGTGGGATTTTAACCTGGGACATTCCTGCCCAGAAGCCGACTTTATACCTCTGGACCATCCAGTTCTCCAGACGTTGTAATACACACGTTTCTAGAAGGCCTCTTTTTTCGTCCTTTTTTCTTGCCAGATGACATCTTTTGTACATTACATTTGCTACTTATGCTACAACCGTTTACACTTGTTATGCACATGCGCAGTAGGACAACTACTTTCAGTGTCTTATGTCCGTCAACTATAATATTAACTATTAATTTGAAAGTTAACATTGTACAGTCTCTATAACTATTTATCTTAATCTAGCAGGCAGGGTGAACCTTCTTAGTTATGTGTTTCTTTATGAACAGCTGTAGACGTGGAAAGCGGTATTGCACTTAATAACGAACAGCCAGGTGTGTCCATGGTGGGCGTAAATAAAACTTGGAAATTAAAGACCATTGTTACAAGAAATTGTGGCCGAAACATTTTTAAAATATAATATTACCAGACACGGGGGCGAGAAAGATGTGGGTGTAAAGAGATTTAAAATATAGATATTATTAGACACGTGGGCAGATTGGCCAGCATATAAAAATAGTCAGTCAGATCCTATTAACCAGGAGCAGGGAACAATGAGCAGAAACACAAATCTGTAGAGATGCAAATAAAGGTAGAGATAAGCACAGATTAGCGATTCTATCTATCTGTCTATTGATCTTTCGAGCCGTAGCCGGCCAATAGGGCGTAGACCAAGATACTCCTTCTCTTGTCTGAATTTTTGTTCAAGCAGTTTGATTATCGATTAGCGAGCAATAATTAGCGGAGAACGATTAGAAAGGCTACTACTACTGGTATAGATGAGAAGTTAATAAATAGCAGATGTAGTCAGCCTACAACAGGACTAGTGTTTAGACATCTAGAAATGTGTTCTGTGATTGACTGATTCCAGGATTGTGTGAGTCCGGTGGTTATCCAGACCGTCCAATAGTTTATTATAATATTACTGACTGTACTTTCATCACCATAATCATCATAATCGAGCGCCGTCTCCGTAACGAAGGTTGGTTACCATGGACCGCCATTCCACTCTGTTTTTTTGCTTTGATGGTGCAGGTTGTCATAGGCTGGTTTGTCCATCTTTTGATGTTACTCGTCCGTGTTACTCTTAATCTGCCTCTGCCTCTTTTACCTTGTATTTTTTCTTCCAATATTACTTTTAGTTGGCTGTTGTCTCTTGTAACGTATCCCAAAAATTTCAATTGTCTTGTCTTAATTGTATTTCGTAGTTCTATTTTTATTTTTAGTTGTTTTAAAATTTCATTGTTTGTTTTCTTTTCTTTCCATCCAATTCTACCTATTCTTCTGTAAATCCACATTTCAAAGGCTTCCATTTTCTGTTCTGTTTTCTTGTCAAATTTCCATGTTTCTGCACCATACAGGAATATTGAGAAGATGTAACATTTTGCTATTTTTAGTTTCAGCCCTGCTGTTATTTGTTTTGTTGTTAGTATATTTTTCATGGCATTAACATTATTTTTTGCCATACAGTTCTGACTGTACTTTATTATGTGATAATGTAACTTGTGACTGTAGAAATGTAATAACAGAACGTCAATAAATATATTTTGGTGTGATGGAACACCTCCAGAGTTTGTTTGACTGTCACAAATAGACGCAACATGAGTGTGTTAAAGAAAGATGGACGTCCTATCTAAAAAACGAAGAAGCATGGCACGAGATACATCATATTGAAGAGCCCTCATGTGGGAAACAATAGGTAAGAGAAAAAGAGGAAGACCCAGAGTGACACTGAGAAGAACATTGATGAGAGAGGGAAGAGCAGCAGGAATCGGCTCCCTCAATGAGATAGAGCTGCTTGCACAAAATATAGACAAATGGCGAGATTTGATAAAATATCTTGAAGAGAATTGAAACTGCTAGAACAAAAATTCAGATAGGAGAAGGAGTATCTTGGTCTACGCCCTATGGGCCGGCTACGGCTCGAAAGGTCAATAGATAGATAGATAAGTTAGAGGAACTCAACACGAACTGCTCCGTTGCGCTTAATTTTGCTTCGAAAGAAAGTAAGAAATAAAAACCCCTTTACACAGCTTTAGTCTAGGCCCTCGTTGCATTGAGCAATTTCATATTAAATATGAAGCTGAAAGTGGAGCAGAGAAAAACAGGAAAAAACAGAGAAAAACAGGTAAAACAGAGAAAAACAGATAAAACAGGAAAAGAAGGAAAACAGGGAAACAGAGGAAAACATGGAAAACAGAGGTTTCATAAATTCTGTGTGTTCTTTCTGTAGCGCATTGATTGTTAATCACGACATTAGCAGTTGATAATGGCGTCACGTAAACTGAAGTTAGTTCAATCACTTTCTATTTCCTTGTTACTGCCCCCTTGTTCTGTTCCTTCCACTCTTGTGTACACAATCACCATCGTTGTACACAGACACTATCCAACACACGTAATGACACAAGAGGAACTGAACACAAACTGATCCGTTGAGCTTAACTTTTCTTCGGAAGAAAGAATTTGGGAACATTCTGTTCTCTCCATTCAGTCACCAGTCTACAAAGACTTCTTTATGTGTCTAACTTGAAACTGGAACTCATATATCATAATCCGTATCAGGTAGGGCTATTCCTTCAATATAATTCAAAATGAGATCAGAGAATAGTATCTAGAAGGCACTTTAATACATCATCATAACATAACTCACACATATCCTTGTCGCAATAGCCACTTTATGTACAAATACAATCTTTCTTTCGTTCACCAAGATAGTGTGATACAGACAAAAATAGAGATATCTTTATTACACCGTCTTGTATGTCATTAACTTCCGTAGTATTTGACAAATATTCTAATTTAGTTAGTATTTGATCAATTTCTAAGATCCGTGCTAGTAAACACGATAAAGAGTAATAATTAACGTACACAATAGTATTGAAATACCTTGATGAAATGTTAAGACAAAAACCAAAACAAAATCCCATGCATGAATTACCCTAACTGCAGTCAAGTCAGTTGTTACTTGTCAATCGATTGTTACTGGTCAGTAATTACAACATAAGTAACTAAATTACTGTAGTAACATGCTGTATAGTATAACTCTAGTCTCTAAAAGAGATATCCCACATATCCCTTGCTCCGAGAACTGATGTCATTACTAGAACACAACTTTCGTAATTGTAAACAGAATATAATAGATAGCGTCTGTAGGACATAGTGGATAGAAATAAATAGAAAATAGCATCTGTAGGACATAGTGGATAGAAGTATAAAGAAAATAACATCTGTAGGATATTGTGTATAGAAATGAATAGAAAATAGCGTCTGGCAAATTTATTCAAATATTACTGTAACCGTAGTATGTGTCTCATCGCTCTCATTACGTTTAGCTGCTATCATTTGATGTCTATTTTCTAAACTTGAACCAAGGAGAGCTCGCTTGTGTTCTTCACTATCTCTTAGAACGTTAGGAAGGCAAGTAAAAACAAATGATTTTTTAATAGAAAAAGAAGTATTTAGAACAAAAGTATAACAATTGTGTATATTTAACAACAAAATAGCTTCGATTTTAGATTACTTGTATGAGGTATTCCCGTATCACTACAGCAGCAATTCTTCACCTGATGGGTAATTGATAATAAAATGAACCATTGAGGGAATAGAACAGAAATCTATGTCACTAATTCCAGAGGGTGGAGTTGGGGAAGAGAAAGTTAAAATTAAAAAACAAATTGGCATGCATACCACGTAGCGACCGCACTAATCATGCTGACTTTATTCTCAGTCCCTAAATCAACGATCTGAGAAAGCAAAGAAAGCATTTAATTGCCGTGACTGTGAGAACAGTTTCATTTCTTTGTTTAGTTTCAGGTAATGAAAACTAAGGTAAATAAGACAGTGTCGCTAATGGCGTAATGACCAGAGTAAAACAGAGTATGCCAGAGCTAGCGAGAGTTCCAAAGACAGTTAAATGACCAATGAGGAAACTCTCAGATGCATACAGAAAAAGGGAGCTCAGTAAAAAACAATCAGGAAAAAACAATCGACATTTTTCGAGCACATCATGAGAAGAGGAAAGTTGGAATACTTGGTTACAACTGGCAAAATACAGAGAAAGAGAGATCGAGGACGTCAAAGAGAGAAGATACTAGATAACTTGGAGTCATGGAACGGTAAACAGTCAACAATAGAAATGATAGGAAACCTATTTTATTTATTTATTGTAAATTATTTTCTCATTTTCCTATTTATATTATACGCCCCTAACATGTTAGCGCTCGGAGCGAACGTCCCACTAGCGCCTCCCATATTACGTCACTGAATGTCACCGGTATAGCTAAACAACTTGTACAGACTGTACTTAATATATTTATGTACACTTCAAGAAAAGACAAGTTGTATAACAATTTCGAATCGCGTGGCGACGCTAGTATCGGCGTTAGCAAAGATAAGGTTTGAGAGATCGTCGACTAGACATTAACACCGACATTTTATTCCATTTAAGATCATCACATCTAAATCAACAAAAATACTGAGTGTCTATAACGTTCGTTAAACGCCATGAAGAACATGTGGCACAACACCAGGATGGCAGTACAATAAAAATTACTGAGGGCATGTATCTTCCTGACAATAATATACGGTTGTGAATCATGGACAAAACGTTTACACATGAAAAAAAAACTGACTTAAAAAACGTAAAACTACAGAGGAAATTAAAAAACTATGACCACGTTCCTGGGTGACGTATCAGGGGTAGACTGAGAAGAAGGTGGGCTCGAAACATCAAAGAAACCTTGAACATGACACCAGAAGAAGTGGGAGATCTGGCTAAAAACAGAGATTCTTTCAGACAGGCTGTAGTGAAAGCAACGTTCTGTGGGAGATCTGGCTAAAGACAGAGATTCTTTCAGATAGACCGTGGTGAATGCAACGCTCTGTGGGAGATCTGACTAGAGACAGTGATTTTTTCAGACAGGCTGTTGTGAATACAACGTTCTGTGGGAGATCAGACTAGAGACAGAGATTCTTTCAGAAAGGCTGTAGTGAATGCAACGTTCTGTAGGAGATCTGGCTAAAGACAGCTTCTTTCAGACAGACTGTGGTGAATGGAACGTTCTGTGAGAGAGCTGACTAGAGACAGAGATTCTTTCAGACAGGCTGTTGTGAATGCAACCTTCTGTAGGAGATCTGGCTAAAGATAGAGATTCTTTCAGACAGACTGTAGTGAATGCAACGTTCTGTGGGAGATCTGACTAAAGACAGAGATTCTTTCAGACAGGCTGTTGTGAATGCAACGTTCTGTAGGAGGTCTGGCTAAAGATAGAGATTCTTTCGGACAGACTGTAGTGAATGCAACGTTCTGCGGGAGATCAGGCTAGAGACAGAGATTCTTTCAGACAGGCTGTTGTGAATGCAACGTTCTGTGGGAGATCAGACTAGAGACAGAGATTCTTTCAGAAAGGCTGTAGTGAATGCAACGTTCTGTAGGAGAATTGACTAAAAACAGATTCTTTCAGACAGACTGTGGTGAATGGAACGTTCTGCAGAGATCTGACTAGAGACAGAGATTCTTTCAGACAGGCTGTTGTGAATGCAACCTTCTGTAGGAGATCTGGCTAAAGATAGATATTCTTTCAGACAGACTGTAGTGAATGCAACGTTCTGTGGGAGATCTGAATAAAGACAGAGATTCTTTCAGACAGGCTGTTGTGAATGCAACCTTCTGTAGGAGATCTGCTAAAGATAGATATTCTTTCAGACAGACTGTAGTGAATGCAACGTTCTGTGGGAGATCTGAATAAAGACAGAGATTCTTTCAGACAGGCTGTTGTGAATGCAACGTTCTGTAGGAGATCTGGCTAAAGATAGAGATTCTTTCGGACAGACTGTAGTGAATGCAACGTTCTGCGGAGATCAGACTAGAGACAGAGATTCTTTCAGACGAGCCGTAGTGAATGCAACGTTCTGTGGGAGATCTGACTAGAGACAGAGATTCTTTCAGACGGGCCGTAGTGAATGCAACGTTCTGTGGGAGATCTGACTAGAGACAGAGATTCTTTCAGACGGGCCGTGGTGAATGCAACGTTTTGTGGGAGATCTGAGTAGAGACAGAGATTCTTTCAGACAGACTGTGGTGAATGCAACGTTCTGTGGGAGATCTGATCAGAGACAGAGATTCTTTCAGACAGACTGTTATGAATGCAACGTTCTGTGGGCGATCTGACTAGAGACAGAGATTCTTTCAGACAGACCGTGGTGACTGCAACGTTCTGTGGGAAATCTGACCAGAGACAGAGATTATTTCAGACAGACCGTGGTGAATAGAACGTTCTGTGGGAGATCTGACTAGAGACAGAGATTATTTCAGACAGACCGTGGTGAATGGAACGTTCTGTGGGAGATCTGACTAGAGACAGAGATTCTTTCAGACAGACCGTGGTGAATGCAACGTTCTGTGGGAGATCTGACCAGAGACAGTGATTTTTTCAGACAGGCTGTTGTGAATGCAACGTTCTGTGGGACATCAGACTAGAGACAGAGATTCTTTCAGAAAGGTTGTAGTGAATGCAACGTTCTGTAGGAGATCTGACTAAAGACAGCTTCTTTCAGACAGACTGTGGTGAATGGAACGTTCTGTGAGAGAGCTGACTAGAGACAGAGATTCTTTCAGACAGGCTGTTGTGAATGCAACCTTCTGTAGGAGATCTGGCTAAAGATAGAGATTCTTTCAGACAGACTATAGTGAATGCAACGTTCTGTGGGAGATCTGACTAAAGACAGAGATTCATTCAGACAGGCTGTTGTGAATGCAACGTTTTGTAGGAGGTCTGGCTAAAGATAGAGATTCTTTCGGACAGACTGTAGTGAATGCAACGTTCTGCGGGAGATCAGACTAGAGACAGAGATTCTTTCAGACAGGCTGTTGTGAATGCAACGTTCTGTAGGAGATCTGGCTAAAGATAGAGATTCTTTCAGACGGGCCGTAGTGAATGCAACGTTCTGTGGGAGATCTGACTAGAGACAGAGATTCTTTCAGACGGGCCGTGGTGAATGCAACGTTCTGTGGGAGATCTGACTAGAGACAGAGATTCTTTCAGACGGGCCGTAGTGAATGCAACGTTCTGTGGGAGATCTGACTAGAGACAGAGATTCTTTCAGACGGGCCGTAGTGAATGCAACGTTTTGTGGGAGATCTGACTAGAGACAGAGATTCATTCAGACAGACCGTGGTGACTCCAACGTTCTGTGGGAGATCTGACCAGAGACAGAGATTATTTCAGACAGACTGTGATGAATGCAACGTTCTGTGGGAGATCTGACTAGAGACAGAGATTCTTTAAGACAGACTGTGGTGAATGCAACGTTCTGTGGGAGATCTGACTAGAGACAGAGATTCTTTCAGACAGACTATGGTGAATGCAACGTTCTGTGGGAGATCTGACTAGAGACAGAGATTCTTTCAGACAGACTGTGGTGAATGTAAAGTTCCTCGAAGGACATGCGTCATGATGATGATTGTATATCGTTCGTCCTCTCTATAAAAACACTAGCGACCACACAAGAAGATGGTATGATGGTGGTAAGAACTCTGGCATGGCCTTTATATTTTAAGATAGACAAGGGCACACGCAAATGTAAAATAATAAGACGAAAAAAGTGGAACAAGAAAACTAATTACAAAGCTTTCAAATTTTTTTTTTTTTTGCGTTCGCCAGCTTTCACCTCTGACGAAGTCCCTAGCGAACTGAATGTTGCGTGTTCATCCGTTTTTCCCTGGCAGCCGTGTGCACAGGGGTCCCTCGCCGCACAGGTAGATAATTCCAACTTCGGAGGTACTCATATTTTTTTCGTCGATGAGTAATTGACGTTTCATGTCGGGTCTCGCTGCTGAGACCAGGGGTGGTTGCTGCAGAGAGAAATCATAAATACAAATCCCAACTATTGCACCCGGAATTTGAACCCACAACCTCTCTGTCGGCGTCTTGCCTCGAGACCAACAGGTCCCCTATTTTCTCATTTCATGGTCAATATTAGTAATTCTGATTCTATCTTTTTATAACAAACAGATTTTTCTGGGAAGAAAGTGAAGAAAACTTGCTGCTGATGTTGAGTAATGGACACTGGCATGTTTAATAGTTCTGGGACAAAAAGCGTTGATCCTGTTAGTTCTGAAGTCAGGTACCTATTTGTGGTCGTGGTACTCTGCGGTCTATGTATGTTGGTCTGTGCATTCGGCATCGTTGTTAACATGGCCAACATTGTTGTGTTCATCAAGCAAGGCTTTAAGGAGACCATCAACATCAGCTTATTAGGTATGTATTGGGTTTTATTAATATCAGCTTATTATGTATTTATTGTGTTTTATTAATATCAGTTTAATATGTACACAATGCACCTAATAACCATCGAGTTGTGTCATGCCCGTTAGTGTTGATGATGATATTCTTTAATAATTTACTATCCACAGTACATTGCATCAATTCTATTATTGACTGTTTTCCATGACATGACACCAAGCTACTTAGTATTTTCTCTGCTTGTCGTCCGCGATCTCTCTTTCCCTCTATTTTACTAGTTATAACCAGTTACTTCAAGTCTCCCCTTCTCACAATATACCCGATAACTATTGTATATTTTTTTCTGATGTTTTTAGGAGCTCCTTTTTTGTGTTGGCCTCTTTGAGAATATATCAGGTGGTCTTTTTAGCTGTCGGGGGGAACTCTGAACATTCTTCTGAGAAATCCATACCCTCTGGCCTGTAATTGTCTTTTCATTTTTTTTATCTACTGTCCCTGATTCATTTCCATAGGTCAGAATTGGCTCGATAAACTTTCTTTCTCACTTATATTGACATAGACGTCTTGCACTAGGCGTTTTTAATTTTCTGAAATGCTATTTTGGCCTGAACTATTCTGCTTTTTATTTCTGTGTTGCATCTTCCATCTGATGTTATTACCGTGACCAAGTATTTGACGCGTCGCGCTTGTTTCAGATTTGTCTTGTTTATTTTTATGCTGCATGATCGTGATGATTGTTTTTTTTTTCTTCAATGTGACCATTACTTCTGTTTTCTTACTATTCAGACTGAGATCTTTCTTGTTGCTGTCTTTCACTGTAATGTCTATCATTTCTTTAAGTTCATTCACTGTCTCTGCTATTAAGACTGTATCATCTGCATATTACAAATTGTTTATGTTGTGACCGTTGACTTGTATTCCTTTTGTCAACTATTGATCTCATCATATTTTCGCTATATAATAAGAACAAATCTGACGAGAAAATGGAGCCGCGATAGCTCAGTGGTTAGTGAACTGGACTACCACGGACAAGGGGTAGGGTTCGATCCCAACCGACGGCTCCGGGTTCATCCAGCCTTAAATGGGTACCTGATTTTTTTTTCTGGGAAAGTAAATCAGCACGGGCGTAATACCGACCACATTACCCCAAAAATCATGTGCTGAAGGTCTGTAAAATATAGGGTCACTAACACCATATTTCCCTATACGCCACTTGGCGTGAGGGGGGTACTTTACATTTTTTTACTGACGTGAAAATACACTCTTGTCTGACTCCCTGTTTTATGTATTGGAACGTTTCTGTCAGTTTTTAATTCTTATCTTATATTTGCTGTTTATTGCCAATAAATGTTTTGTTTTATTCGCAGGTCCTTGCTACCAATGTTTAATTTCTCCAGCACATTGATTATTTCCACATGCTTTACTTTATCACATACTTTCATGTAGTCTATGATACATATATAACTCTTTCTAACAATGTTCTTTGAATGTATATTGTAGTATTAGTCCTCCACAAATCCACATTGTTCCTCACTTTTTTCTGGTTTTATTTTGTTCCTTACACGTCTCATGATTATTCTTAGTCATATTTTAGTCGCATGGCTCATGAGACTAATAGTGCGATGCTCTTCACATGGCGATGTCGCCTGACTCTTTAGTATGGCTACAAAGATAGATTTTAGTAGATCTTCGGGTATGTGTCAACTGTTATATCAACTATTATAATTCCACTGTCTTATAAATATCAGCTTATTAAGTATACAATTTGTCTTATCAACATCAACTTTTTAGGTGCACATTTTGTCATAACAAGACCTTATAAAGTAATAATTGTTTCTGATCCAAATTGTTTTTTCTAGGTAAACATATTGACTTATCATCATTAGCTGATTATGTCAACATTTTGTTCCATCAACATATGTCTATTACGTCTACATTTTGTTTCATCAATATGTGCCTAATACGTCTACATTTTGCCATGTCTTATTGCAAATCTGTTTTGCATTATTCTGATATTACTATAAAGCAACAAGTTGCAATAAAACGAATACCCCAACGATGTTTCCCCAATGAGGTTATCAAGAAACAGGTTCTCCTACCTGGCATGTGTGTGCTACCTGTCCTACAGACTGCTTTCTTAGCTCCCTTGGAACGTTCTTGTTAGGATCATCATCACTGCACACAGGATGAAACCATAGCTGATCCATATTTACCTCCAGAAAATCAGAAGAGAATCCTGGTCATGTGCACGGACTCCGTGGCACGGCCTGGAATCCACGGTGTGGGTGCGTTTATGTTGACAACCTTGCCCGGGGCAGCAGCGGCCATATTCATGACATACTCTTTTCAATTATGACTGCCAAGGGATTTTTAACGTGCGCGAGTGTACACGAGACCTCCTGTTTATTGCCGTTATCCGTGAGGGCTAAACATCGGATCTCACTACCCAAGAGATCAGGGGAGGGTGACGTCACAAAGAAACCTGTGATTAATTTTTCCTAATTTTAAAGAAACCACCACCGCTTCTAGTGGCCTTTGAACTCGGATCTATGCTGTCATGAGACCCACGTCGTACCTCTAGACTACCTAGCCCCCAATTCCCTTGGAATCCCAACCACGTGATGCGCTCTCCATACTACTTTCTCCTACTCTTCTCTGCACCCTCTGGGTTCGTTCTCTTGTTGGTAGTTTATGTTTTCATTGTCTGATCTGCAGAGAACAAAATAATTGGTTCTTTGGTTAGTTGAATGCAGATATCAGGTCCAATGCACAGACAACTATAGATTTACATAGTCCACTGGCGGAAAGAGAATTTCATAAAAACCACCAACTAGCGTGACGTTTTCAGTTTTCCACGCAGGAGTGGTTGTCGGTCGAGCGAAGTCTGCCGTCTATATCTCCTTATACTTGAGTACGTCACACCAGTTGGTGAGTTTTCCGGCTTTATATGCGTCCACTGACCTTAGTAAAATCTATAGTTGGCACTGTGTCCATAGTAACCCGCGCGGATCGATTTCATGACCTCTGACGTTGACGGATCGTCCTGTGACCTTAAAGTGAACACTTTTCGTTCATTGGCTGATTATTTATCTCACAGGACTGGCAGTTGCAGACTTAGCGTGCGTGGCCACCCAATTCTGGTCCAGCTTCTGTTACAATCCACTCATGGACACACCGGATATGCCTTTCTGCTCCTCTTACGTCACCTACTACACCACAGCTTGGTCTCACGTCTGCTTTAACAGGTGAACAGACAGTCACATAGCATATAATATCAATAAGCTCGACACCTCTCACAACACATTTTTCCTACAAATTCTAACACAGTTATTGAACTTTTAAAATAGAACAATTTAAAATAGAACAATTTAAAATAGAACAATTTAAAATATAACAATTTAAAATAGAACAATTTAAAATAGAACAATTTAAAATAGAACAATTTCTCTATCATCAATTTCAATGACCTCCATGAACCTGTGAAATAAACCTGGCACTAGAACACGCATTGTTTTACCTGTTACATCATTCACAGCTGATGCCCAATTCTTATGGCTGTCATTTTTGTTGTTACCTGTACACGTTTTTTTATTTTAGCGGATGTATTTTTTCGATTATTGTTATCATTAGTTAAACTCTGTAGAAGACTATCTATTGACGCTTTACTTTGCCAATGTGATCACTACTTACACTATATATGTTTATATTTGCTTTCACTTCTGAGGCTACAGATTATCTTATAATGGTTTTGTCGTTAGTCGCACATTTACATCAGGAGATTCACTCCGATCAACACAGATTTCCGCTTTGATTTTGTTTGTTTTATTAGCGGACATTCAGTCACGATTTGTTCACTTTTTTTCTGTCAGAATTTCAAGCTGTATCACGGCGTTCATCACTCTGGAAAGATGCCTCTGCATCGCCGTGCCGCTGAAAATCAAGAACATCTTCAACACGAGCAGGACAAACATTGTCAACATCTCTATTTTCATCGTCATGTTTATCTTATTTTCCCCGTTCTATTTCGTCAACAGACTGGAGCTTCAGCTCAACACACTCCTCAACAGAACCGTTCCGACTTTAGTTTACACAGATGACCGTGTTATTGTTGAGACCGTCACGTTTCTCATCCACAGCGTAGCAATATCCGTCACTTGTCTTATCTCTGTCGTCGTCTGTACAATTATTTTAATAGCTCAACTACACAAGAAAGCTCAATGGCGGGAAACATCAACCGGAAGTAAAACAACGTCATCATCCACAGCGTCATCTAGGGACACTAAAGTCGTTAAGATGGTAACTCTCATCTCTGTCATCTTCATCATCAGTTTCCTACCAGGGACAGTCAACTTCCTGTTAATGGCCTATAGCCCAGAATTCAGCTTGACGGGAAAATACCAAAACTTATTTTACTCCATTTGGTCCGTGACGATTCTCATCGAGACTATTAGTTCCAGTGTCAATATATTTGTGTATGTGAAGATGAGTTCAAAGTTCAAGGTCATGTTCCTTAAAACCTTTGGCATCTGTCTCACCTACGAGTGAACTTTGACTGTTCCTTTACCACTTCTTGTATGTTGTCAGTCTACATGTTTCCATATAGAAATGTTTAGTAAATAGTTTAGTCTAAACATGTTATTATGTTTACCTAGTAAATCATCATCTAGAAAATGTGTTTGTAAACAACAATAATATTATTTGTGTGTGTGTGAAAAAAAAATTAAAAAATTATTATCATCATCATCAACATGATCATCAAAATAAATCAAATCTTTATGGCCATTTTTAAAGCAGAGACCATAAAAAAGATCGAGAGATCTTGTTTATAAGTAAAAAGGGAGGCGAAGGCGCGCCTCCCAGCACCGGAGCTGGAAGTTGTCAGCGACCCACAGCTGATGGCTTGCGCCAGGATAGGTGAACCAGAACCATCCAGACCCTGCTCCACCTCTCCGTGGTGCCTCTAGTAACAGACTAACCTGTCTAGTCTGGCCAAGCGAGTAGGGATCGAAGAGGGAAGACAACCCGGTACTCAAACATGTCATGCTGAAGTCGGATGTGTTGGGCCGAAAGGCGCAAACATCAAAGTTATACTGTAAACCACAACACAACGCAGACACGCCTACTTAACGTCCTTTTAAGGGCGGATGATGACGAGGTACACTCCTTAAGTCATCGGGCGAACATCAAGCAAGCAGCATAAGTAAAAAGTAAAGTAAGTAAAGATCCCCCGTCACGCCAAGTGACGTATTGGGAATATGGTGTCAGTGACCATAAATTGTACAGACCTTCAGCACATGATTTTTTGGGGGTAATGTGGTCGGTATTACGTCCGTGCCGCTTTACTTTCCCTGATAAAAATTCGGTAACCATTTAAGGTTGGATGAATCCGGAAGCCATCGTTTGCGATCTCGTTTAAGGTCTCTGCTTTTTCTTTTTTTTTTTTCTTTCTTTTTCTTGGAAATTTTCTTTATTTTCGTCCGGTCCAGGTCAATGGCCATGAGAGTTCACATAACTTCTCTTTTTTTCGTGTTTATCTTTCCCCGTTGTTTTCACCATTTATGTTGTCGGTCTTCCTGACAAAACCTGTATTTTTTTTGTTCGCATCAGACTTTCGTAGGGTGATCCAACCCATTTCTGTTCACTTATTATATGTTGAATTATTGGCCCTTGCTCTCTTCTTTCTCAGAGACGTTCACTTCTGATCTTCTTATCTCATTGGATGTTCACTTCTGATCTTCTTATCTCATTAGATGTTCACTTCTGCTCTTCTCATATCATTGGATGTTTACATGTGATCTTCACATCTCATTGGATGTTTACATGTGATCTTCACATCTCATTGGATATTTACGTCTGATCTTTGCATCTCATTGGATGTTTACTTTTGATCTTTTCTTCTCATTGGATGTTCAAAAGCGAAGCGATGTATATGCTATGTACATGCGTAATGAAAGTAATATGAAACAGGTTTTTACATCAACAAAGGGAAGCAAGACACAAGAAGGAAACCCACATTATCTGAGCCGTCATGAAGAATGCTTAATAATGACACCACTTCCTATGAAATTTGCGCAAGACAGCCATTTATGGCACATTACATTACTACTAGCGGTCTCCTCTTCGTTGAGAAACACAAATCGACGAGGAACATCGAAAATGTTTACTTCCGGTGCGTTTTTATATCTCTTACATAAAAAGGTGGAATAGGTTGGATGTTGTTTATTTTTCTTGATTATATTAAACTTTATATTTAGAGTCATCACAGCACATTTATAGTCAACAAAGTTAATCATCACAGACTATTAATTCATAATATATTTTCACGTTTATTGAATTTTAACTTGGCACGTGATACATAATTGTGGAATCATTTCTCTTTAGAATTACTGTTCTTAATTCTGGATATTCAGGAGGCTAACGCCGATGTATATTGAATTGTCCACAAGTGCTTATCTGTCTTAAGAAATGTATAACTCAGTCGCTCTCACAAACTGCTTACGACTTTGTTCTCTAACGCACAACTTGAAACACATTTAAAACACTTTCACAACTAAATGTTCTCTTTGTTCTAATTCACTTGTTCTGGTTCTGTCTACTGCTCAACTTCTAAGTCCCTGCTATCTTTCATATATTCTCCACTCTAAGCTTGACAAGTGCACATTTATCATTCTTAACTAACTCGGTTTACTACTTCTTTCTATTGTCTTACTTACTAAATTTTCTGACTCCTGAAAACTACTGACTGCCTTCGGCAGTTCTTCGTGACTATCCTGTCTTCCTCCTAACTGCTTGGCTTATCTTGCGTGCTTACGTTTTTATATTAATTTTTCATTTACCGCGTTGTACGTTCGCGAGAATCAATGTCCAATGATTTTGACGCGAAGTGACAACTTGCAACCCCTCCGACCAATCAGAGTCCACAGTCTTGAATCACAGTTGACACAGAGCTGACCTATGTCTCAGGCTTGATAAAGCAAGCTGTTTATGACTCCGAAGTTACCTCTTGTCAGCTTTACCTCTCCTGAGTTTCAAAATAATCAAGTTTACTTCATGACTTTGACATGTCCTGGAAGTTATTTGTCAACTTATTTACTTTACGGGTCAAGCCATGTGTTGACTCACACTTTTGCAATAACTGTTAGAAAAATTTCCATTCTCCCGAAACTTGTTATTCTGTCACTAACTACTGATGACCGGTATGTTATGTCACTGTTATAGTCTGTTAAGAATTAGGTACGGGATGAGTTACCTTGCCCATGCTTTCATTTCTCTATACTGTTACAAAGGTACCGTTACTCAACGTGAAAGGAACTCTTTGTGAACGACATCTAAACGTGAAAGGAAATGTGTGAACAACATCTAAACGTGAAAGGAAATGTGTGAACAACATCTAAACGTGAAAGGAAATGTGTGAACAACATCTAAACGTGAAAGGAAATGTGTGAACGACATCTAAACGTGAAAGGAAATGTGTGAACGACATCTAAACGTGAAAGGAAATGTGTGAACGACATCTAAACGTGAAAGGAAATGTGTGAACGACATCTAAACGTGATAGGAACTCTGTGTGAACAATATTTAAACGTGAAAGAAACTTCAAATCTTGAGGAAACAAAACAATCTCATCTTTACTGACTATTTTTCCTACAAATTAACGGATAATCTTATTATTACTTTTACGGAAGCTTTGGGTCGATTAACTATCACTTGATCAGTTATTTACTATATCTCTTATTTATATCCGAAAATATATGTATCAGTTCTAATATATACAGACGGCGAAAGAAAAGAAAAACATTTTCTCAAGTCGCTACAAAATCCCTACCATGACTGACGGAGACCATGACTGACGGAGACCATGACTGACGGAGACCATGACTGACGGAGACCATGACTGACGGAGACCATGACTGACGGAGACTATTACTAGTGTATGCCTCGAGTGTTCCTTTTAAAAGAAAACGTTCTTAAAAACTCGTCCTCTCAACCCCCACAATTATTCATCTTACTTGTCCTGCGCTTTATGTAAAATAGGTGCACACTTTTATATTGAAGTGTTTGAGTTCTCAGGTAAATATCGATCACTGATTAATTTATGTACTGTTTATTTATAATCAACGTGATTTCTATGTGAATTGTGCCCGGTGTCGCTCTAATTGTTTTAAATTCCCAGATGCCACGGACAGTAGACCCTGAGATTCCAGCCAATAATTCTGAATCTTGACAACTATTTACTGGGGATCTCACACAATAAATGATGTGCTCGATGTGGTTCATTAAAACCAGTTTAGAAATATAAAAAAAACCTGCCGAGTTACGAATCGACTGGTCGTTCACGGAATCAGGCGCTAGTTCGTCTTTATTTCCTCACTTGCCTTTCAGCGTCGAGAAGAGAAATAGTATGACTTATTTTGCTCTTCTGTTGAATTGATACGATGCACTGTCAATAGAAGATTGTGGAAAGACATGATCGCCTACGCAATCAAATATGGCACATGATGATGATGATGTTGGCATCTCCTGCTGTTATGTTTCCTAGTGTTTCTGATATTATTTCAATCCATCTTTAGCTCTTCTGTTAGCCTCTCCTACTATTATATTTCCTATTGTTTCTAATGTTCCATCAGTCCATCTGTTACGTGGTTGAAGCCTTGAACCTTGTGTTCTGACAACGTTTATTAAAGACTCGTCGTGTTGTGATTTCATCTTTCTGCCTTATTTACATGGCCAGACCTTTATATCTGTTGTTTCTTCATGTATTCTATGGCAGGAATTATTCCTAGCTTTTTATCACGTTCATTTATGATCTTATCTCTCATGCTAGATTAGTGTCAAATTTAATGTTGTGACCAGCACCACATTTTTATGTGAATTTTCAGACAAGATAAGGAAGATACTATGCAATCCATTTTTGACAATAGAAACAAAAAAAGAGTTCTTAAATGTTATGTAGAGCCAGTCTTAACATATGGATGCGAATCATGGACAATAGGACAACAGACAAGAAAATCACTTGAGTTTGTAGAAATGTGGTTTTAAAGAAGAATGTTGAGAGTACCATGGACAGCTAGAAAGAGTAATGAAGATGTTCTGAGAGAGGGGGAAGTAAAAAGAGAGCTAATTTCCAATATTAGGAAGAAACAATCATCATTTTTTGGCCATGTAGTGAGAAGAGAACAACTGGAATATATTGTAACAACTCGAAACATTGAAGGACGAAGAGATAGAGAGAAGCAAAGAGAAAAAAATAACAGACAGCTTAAGAGAATGGCTTGGCAGAAGGTCAACAACAGAAATGATAAATAGCTGCCGTGATCGAAGGTTGTCGAAAGACATGATCACCTACGCCAGTATGCCCGGTACTTGATGATGATGATGGTCAGACAATCTTCTTTCCCAGAAAAAAAAGAAGAAAATTACCCGGTATTCTGTTCAGGTCACGTGAGCCTACAATGCAATGATTGGAGCCGATTTGTTGTTCTCTCGGTATCACTTCATTAACCACTACTCGATCCCTTCTCGAGACCTGTGACTGAACTCTCCATTTCTCCACAAACTCGTAGTTATATTATCAGTACCTGACGTTGTGGGGAACAGCGGTTGAGTCACCTGAGCCAAGCTGGTGGGGAACAGCGGTTGAGTCACCTGAGCCAAGCTGGTGGGGAACAGCGGTTGAGTCACCTGAGCCAAGCTGGTGGGGAACAGCGGTTGAGTCACCTGAGCCAAGCTGGTGGGGAACAGCGGTTGAGTCACCTGAGCCAAGCTGGTGGGGAACAGCGGTTGAGTCACCTGAGCCAAGCTGGTGGGGAACAGCGGTTGAGTCACCTGAGCCAAGCTGGTGGGGAACAGCGGTTGAGTCACCTGAGCCAAGCTGGTGGGGAACAGCGGTTGAGTCACCTGAGCCAAGCTGGTGGGGAACAGCGGTTGAGTCACCTGAGCCAAGCTGGTGGGGAACAGCGGTTGAGTCACCTGAGCCAAGCTGGTGGGGAACAGCGGTTGAGTCACCTGAGCCAAGCTGTTACGGTTGTTAACCCGTACCGCTGAAGGGTTTATTCTATGTAAACCATTTGACACAATTCAAAATCAGTAGAAGTTGATTCAAGATGCAACAAAGTTTGTCAAGTCATCGGACAGCAGTGCCTCGGACAGCAGTGCCACTGCTGTCCAATAAGGGAATAACACTACAGGCAAAACAGACACTCTACAACACAATCTTCATCCAAAGGTTATGTTACTTATGCTAGGAGTGTTAGAAACAAGAACAACAAGAGAGATAACCACTACCGAAATGAATTGTTTTAGACGGATGACAGGAAATAGTCTGAGAAATAAGATCAGAAAAAGAAGTGAGAAAAAGCTAGGAATAATTCCCGCCATAGAGTACAAATAGAGATAAGAGATACAATGGTTTGACCACGTGATGACGCAGAAAGACAAAAGACTACACAACACGAGCCTTCGATAAACGTTGCGAAATCACTGGACCCAAAGTTCGGCCACGGTAAAGAAAGATTGATGGAATATTAGAAACACTAGAAAACATAACAGCGGGAAAGGCCAGTAGAAGAGCGAAAGATAGATTGATGGAATATTAGAAACACTAGAAAACATAACAGCGGGAAAGGCCAATAGAAGAGCGAAAGATAGATTGATGGAATATTAGAAACACTAGAAAACATAACAGCGGGAAAGGCCAATAGAAGAGCGAAAGATAGATTGATGGAATATTAGAAACACTAGAAAACATAACAGCGGGACAGGCCAATAGAAGAGCGAAAGAACGCAAATGATATCTTCATCCCATGCTGAAAGACAAATGAGGATGGAAGAGAAAGAAGAAGATACATTGTGTAAAGCGTGGACATTTGAAACCTTGAAGCAAAATGTCCACTTGTGTAGTAAAGCGTGGACATTTGAAACCTTGAAGCAAAATGTCCACTTGTGTAGTAAAGCGTGGACATTTGAAACCTTGAAGCAAAATGTCCACTTGTGTAGTAAAGCGTGGACATTTGAAACCTTGAAGCAAAATGTCCACTTGTGTAGACACACAATATTTGGCGACCTTCCTGAGCGACTTCATCTACCCGTCTCTGTTGACTGCATGAACCTTTCTCCTCACAATAGCTCATCTTACAAGATGTGATCTGACTCGGATCTTAGATGAGATCCATGTTTGACATCGAGAATAGCTCATCTTACAAGATGTGATCTGACTTAGATCTTAGATGAGATCCATGTTTGACATCGAGAATAGCTCATCTTACAAGATGTGATCTGACTCGGATCTTAGATGAGATCCATGTTTGACATCGAGAATAGCTCATCTTACAAGATGTGATCTGACTCGGATCTTAGATGAGATCCATGTTTGACGTCAACAGCAATGAGATGACAAGACTTGTCATTTGTTACTTTCCTGCTATGCTCATATCGGATACTTACTTTGACGAAAAAAAGTATCGATATACCTACAATTCGCATGCACTCTTCGATACCATCTTAACGGCTCCCACTGGAACACTAATGAAAGTAATCGGTATTGATAGCATGACCAGAGTAATCGATAAATGAGAGTCACGATCAATAAATAGTGCAACAAGACTTCGACAAAATGGGCATCGACATCTTGGAGCAAGTGAAGCGTATACGACCTCATCAACAAATGAAGGTTCGCAATTTGACAAAGAAATCCTTTACCTGCCAGGAGAATACAGGCTAGAAGATAGATTTGAGAAGGAACCTAAGACTGATGGTAAAAGAAAATCAATTCTGTGAATACACGTCTGCAAATAGGCACCTAGTGTGACGTCACGCAAACCAAGCTCGTCTTACACAATCATTGGCTGAAGTATGAATGTTTTGTGTATCCGGTGTGAAGAGTCGGGAATAATTTGATTAAGGATAGCGTCATTTTGTTAGTCGAATTTTGTTAATCTAATTTTGTTAATCTAATTTTGTTAATGTAATTTTCTAAGTTTAATTTAATAACTTTAATTTTGTTAGTCTAATTTATTAGTTTAATTTTGTTAGTTTAATTTTGTTAATCTAATTTTGTTAGTCGAATTTTGTTAATCTAATTTTGTTAATCTAATTTTGTTAATCTAATTTTGTTAGTCGAAATTTGTTAATCTAATTTTGTTAATCTAATTTTGTTAATCTAATTTTCTAAGTTTAATTTAATAACTTTAATTTTGTTAGTCTAATTTATTAGTTTAATTTTGTTGGTCTAATTTTGTTAATCTAATTTTGTTAGTCGAAATTTGTTAATCTAATTTTGTTAATCTAATTTTGTTAGTCTAATTTTCTAAGTTTAATTTAATAACTTTAATTTTGTTAGTCTAATTTATTAGTTTAATTTTGTTGGTCTAATTTTGTTAGTCTAATTTTGTTAGTCTAATTTTATTAGTCTAATTTTGTTAGTCTAATTTATTAGTTTAATTTTGTTAGTCTAATTTTATTAGTCTAATTTTGTTAGTCTAATTTATTAGTTTAATTTTGTTAGTCTAATTTTGTTAGTTTAATTTTGTTAGTCTAATTTTGTTAGTCTAATTTTGTTAGTCTAATTTTGTTAGTTTAATTTTGTTAGTCTAATTTTCTTAGTCTAATTTTGTTAGTCTAATTTATTAGTCTAATTTTGTTATAGTCTAATTTTGTTAGTTTAATTTTGTTAGTCTAATTTTGTTAGTCTAATTTTGTTAGTCTAATTTTGTTTGTTTTATTATGTTAGTCTAATTTATTAGTCTAATTTTGTTAGTCTAATTTTGTTAGTTTAATTTTGTTAGTCTAATTATGTTAGTTTAATTTTGTTAGTCTAATTTTGTTAGCCTAATTTTGTTAGTTTAATTTTGTTAGTTTAATTTTGTTAGTCTAATTTTGTTTGTCTAATTTTGTTAGTTTAATTTTTTAGTCTAATTTTGTTAGTCTAATTTTGTTAGTCTAATTTTGTTAGTCTAATTATGTTAGTCTAATTTTGTTAGTTTAATTTTGTTAGTCTAATTTAGTTAGTCTAATTTGTTAGTCTAATTTTGTTAGTCTAATTTGTTAGTCTAATTTTGTTAGTTTAATTACTTTATTCATTTAAATGCATATATACAGAGAGAGAGAGAGAGAGAGAGAGAGAGAGAGAGAAATACACATACAAGTAAAGGTAAATACACATACAAGTATGTATATATATGTATGGCCTTTGATGTCATGACAGAGTGTTGGTACGATAGCATGCAACATTTGTTTGTCAATAGTTTGGTCATATATTATAGTTTAGAAATGACAATCCTTAAATTCAGTTGTAAAACAATTCCGCTTTAAGATTACATTTCATAATTTCATATACTTCTTTTTAATAAAGTCCGCAAATAAACATACACAACTATTGCATTTCGCAGATGCAGTGTTCTTGTCTTGGATGCCACAAACATTCACATAATAGGAAATAACGAGAGCCTCATTTCTCGAGTGAATGACCAATGACGTTACGGTACGTTAAGTGCGACGCAGCGGTGCCTAGTCGATCCGGAACCTTCGAACTCTCCTTTCTCCATTCAATAAATATGCATATATATAACAATGAATTTTATAACATCAAACAATTAATGTGAGAATGCCTTTCTTTGTAGTAGTTTATTAGTCTCAGCTATTTAACCTTCCATTTAAAGTAAGTCCTCACTTATTGGTTATGTTTCTATGTCTCCAGACCTCTTGGCTTTTCTTTTGAAAAAGATTTAAAACGTTGTTACAAGAGAATGAGAGCGACGAGCCAGCGCAACTCATTCACACTGAAACGCAAGCTCCAAACAAGTTCTGGTACATCAGTCAGCACAAAGAAAGTGGGTCGATGGGTGGCACCTGTCAGGGTTTGAATCGTGAGCATACAATATCGCAGCCTTAAAGTAGACATATCTCATGGGCATCTGTATGGTTGTCTTGGCTAAAGTACTGACACGCTAGCATGTTAATATAGCAGTCTTGGCTAAAGTACTGACACGCAAGTATGTTAATATAGCAGTCTTGGCTAAAGTACTGACACGCTAGTATGTTAATATAGCAGTCTTGGCTAAAGTACTGACACGCAAGTATGTTAATATAGCAGTCTTGGCTAAAGTACTGACACGCAAGTATGTTAATATAGCAGTCTTGGCTAAAGTACTAACACGCTAGTATGTTAATATAGCAGTCTTGGCTAAAATACAGACACGCTAGTATGTTAATATAGCAGTCTTGGCTAAAGTACTGACATGCTAGTATGTTAATATAGCAGTCTTGGCTAAAGTACTGACACGCTAGTATGTTAATATAGCAGTCTTGGCTAAAGTACTGACACGCTAGTATGTTAATATAGCACTCTTGGCTAAAATACTTGGATCCTATGATGTTTGTTAATATGGTCTGGCCCTCTCTGGGGCGTGAGATCAGATGTCTGGCCTACTCTGGGTAGTGAGATCTGATGTCAAACCCTCTCTAGGTAGTGAGATCTGATGTCTGGCCCTCTCTGGGTGGTAAATCTGATATCTGGCCCTCGTTAGGTAGTGTGATCTGATGCCTGGCCCTCTCTGGGTAGTGGAATCTGATGTCTGGCCCTCTCTGGATAGTGGAATCTGATGTCTGGCCCTCTCTGGATAGTGGAATCTGATTTCTGGCCTTCTCTGGGTAGTGGAATCTGATGTCTGGCCCTCTCTAGATAGTGGAATCTGATGTCTGGCCTTCTCTGGATAGTGGAATCTGATGTCTGGCCCTCTCTAGATAGTGGAATCTGATGTCTGGCCTTCTCTGGATAGTGGAATCTGATGTCTGGCCCTCTCTAGATAGTGGAATCTGATGTCTGGCCCTCTCTGGATAGTGGAATCTGATGTCTGGCCTTCTCTGGGTAGTGGAATCTGATGTCTGGCCCTCTCTGGATAGTGGAATCTGATGTCTGGCCTTCTCTGGGTAGTGGAATCTGATGTCTGGCCCTCTCTGGATAGTGGAATCTGATGTCTGGCCTTCTCTGGGTAGTGGAATCTGATGTCTGGCCCTCTCTAGATAGTGGAATCTGATGTCTGGCCCTCTCTAGATAGTGGAATCTGATGTCTGGCCCTCTCTGGGTAGTGGAATCTGATGTCTGGCCTTCTCTGGGTAGTGGAATCTGATGTCTGGCCCTCTCTAGATAGTGGAATCTGATGTCTGGCCCTCTCTAGATAGTGGAATCTGATGTCTGGCCCTCTCTGGATAGTGGAATCTGATGTCTGGCCTTCTCTGGGTAGTGGAATCTGATGTCTGGCCCTCTCTGGATAGTGGAATCTGATGTCTGGCCCTCTCTGGGAAGTGGAATCTGATGTCTGTATTTCTCGGTAAGCAGCAGAAAACCGAAGGTCCCGTGTACAAGCTGTGCACGTTAAGGAATCCCTGGCAGTTAAAACGCGAAAATAGTAGGCAAAACAATGATCTTTGCTCGGACAAACCTGATAGAAAACATCAACACCATCGAGAATTAAAACGAAAAACATTTAGTTCTTCTGTAGTAGGAGAATATCTGCCTGTATGGCTTGGGACTCCTGAGAAAACGACTGATGGTGTGAAAAGTAGGTAGAAGTGATATTCACGCAAAAAAAAATTAGTCCCTCGAGACATCGCACGTGATATAAAGCTGGCATAGGTAAACATACAACAAATAATTGACTGCTCGGAGCTTATGTGTAATTATTTCCTGTCGTTTTGCTGTACTTTTTGCATGTTAAGGTACTACTTTTTATTCTGTGAGATAAATCTGTTTGTGGTGGCCATAAATTGACTGCGACCTAGTTTTCTTATCAGATATAACCTAATCGAGGACTTCCGGTCAATATGGCGGACAGACGGCAAGGAATCGTTGAGGCACTGTCTGAAAGGGTTCATTGTTGCAGTTTCCGCATGTTCGAAGTTTGGCTTTGAGCAGGAGCTACTGAGATTACTGTTCTGTGCACACTGTGAGCTGTGTGTTTCATCCGGATAGTGTTTCTATATTCATATTGCTTACGATGAATGATGATATCGTATGACGAAGGACAGTTCAGTTGTGTTCACTGTCGGTGCTAGTACGCCTTATGTCTTTTAACGTGTGCTGTGTTTGCTACTAAGGGGGCTGCAGCTACCTTTCTTTCTTTGGATATTCGATGAGATGTTAATTCGGATGATTCCGTTGGCACGGACGGTTTGCACTTATGGATTTCCTTTCGTTACCACTTATGCTAACGAATGGGGGACTGGTCGGCAAGACGACGACCTCGAGACAAACAGGTTGATTGTTCAAATCCCGGCTACACCGGTTGGGATTTTTATTTATGATTTCTCTCTGCGGCAACCACCCCTGGTAACAGCAGCGAGGCCCGGATTGAAACGTCAATTAATGATCGGTGGAAAATATGAATACCTCCGAAGTAGGAGTTATCTGCCTGTGCGGCGAGGGACCCCTTTGCACACGGCTGCCATGGAAAAATGGATTAACACGCAAAATTCAGTTCCTAGTCTCTAGGGACTTCGTCAGAGGTAAAAGCTGGCGGACGAAAAAAAAAAAACACTAACGAATAACTACAACTATAACTAACCCAGTCGAACATATACTCTTTTTTAATATTTGAATTCCGTTCATTGTAAGTTACTTTAACGAAATCCACTTTTATGTATCCGTTAAAACATTTATCTTGACAGCCAAGATCCATCTGGGGCTGGTCTGAACGCATAAAACGCCGTCCGTTTATTCAAATTAGCAATGTTATCCAATCAGATTATATCGTCAGTCTCACGTGATGGCGAGAAATTATTTGATTGGACAGTACTACAACTAGACCTGTGTAAGGTGTGTTTTTATCATCTGTTATCTTGTTAAAATGTCGGCTCTGATCTGGGACAGATCTGATCAAACTGAACGTGTTTAACCACAGAAATGTTTATAGTGAAACATGTTAATTGTATAGGACAATCACAAATGTGGAAGTGGGAACAACAAGAAAATATTCAAAATAATTAGTTATGGAAACAGAAAATACACACAATAATTAGTTATGGAAACAGAAAATACACAAAATAATTAGTTATGGAAACAGAAAATACACAAAATAAGTTATGGAAACAGAAAATACACACAATAATTAGTTATGGAAACAGAAAATACACAAAATAATTAGTTATGGAAACAGAAAATACACAAAATAGTAAGTTATGTAAACAGAAAATACATAAAATAGGAAGTAACGTACACCCACTATACAAATGTGCACGCCTCTGCACTTCCATAAAACACCTGTGTTGACCTAGTCATCTCCACAGCTATTCTAAACAATTAAAATAATTTCACGCCACTCTAGGATTAGCTTTTGTGACACAAACTCTATCTCTCACTCGACTACCCGTACATCAAGTACACATCGTGAGCATATCGTGAGCATATCGTGAACATATCGTGAGCATATCGTGAGCATATCGTGAACATATCGTGAGCATATCGTGAACATATCGTGAGCATATCGTGAACATATCGTGAGCATATCGTGAGCATATCGTGAACATCTTGTCCATGAGAATTATCAATAATTAGGGCTCAGACTTGTATGACTTGTCACATTTTTCCTGACATGTAATTTTAAAATGTATGTTAATTCCAACATGTGTCTTCCCTATCTGAACACTATGTCCCCGTTTTTATTGCTCATATAAATGTATATTTTGACCATAATTTAAGTAATCCATGTATTCCCCATATTTACCATCATAATGTTGTCTTTATTTGTAGTACGGTACCCATTAACGACTCCTGTAACTGAAAAGGTATGGAATTATGACATTACGTCGCTTACCGACACCACGGCCCCAAGACTGCGCTGCTGGAATGCGCGCATGTCAACCTGGGTTCTCCGAGAAATTGTGTAAGATTCTCTAGTCTAGGGGAATATCGGAGCACCTATTGGTTCGTCCAGTGTGCAGAGATGTTGCTCCTGACAACAATACCGACATGAAGTAGAGAGGAACCTACACACAAACAGCTGGAGTGATTGTGCACTTTACAATCATGAATGTGTAGAAACTCACACCTGTGAACAATCTCAAGAAAGTACCACGCGTGTAATATATAGAGGGTCAGGGACTAGAGATACCTCAAAATGCGAATCTGCAGTAAATGTTGTTTCCGGACTTGGTCGCAGCAGCTGAAAGTTGAGTCTTTTCATTTTCATTTCATAACGTTCTTGTGTTTCGATATCTTATTATTAGTTACCTATGTAGTGTTAATGTTACTTACTTATATATCTGTATATGTGTTTTTTTTTTTAATATTGTACCTGCTGAAATCCTAATGAGCGGCAACGTCGTTCAATTTTGCGTTCGCCATCACTCACGTAAAACTGTAACCATAGAATTTGTTTTTCTATTTCCCCCAATTTATCCTATGTAATATACACACCAGTGGCCGTTACATGTCGGAGAGACATAGATAATGCCCAAACACAGGGTCCATTTAGAGGCAAACTCATTGGGCACAGCTTCACGGTCCAATTCAAAAAACAAGGTCTCCATAAGTGTCTAACACGCTCAATATGGGAACTTCAAAGAAAACAGGAATAGAAAGGAACAGCAGTGAGAGAAAGGTTAAGAAATTGCAAGCACAAAATAAGCACAAATACCAGGGAGACGGCGAGGGAATAAAACATGCGGTCAATGGGGTTTAATGGCAGACAGAGAATTTGAACGCAGAAGTGAAGAAAGCAAAAAAAATATAGCATCGATTTTGAGGCGTGCCAGGAAATCAGAAACACGTGAAGTGAATTTAGTTGAATGTCGGGACTTTGGTGAGGAACTGTGGGTTAATCACAGTCGGTGTTCGACTATTTTGGTCTGACCTCTGAGGGTTGCTTGGATCACAGCCAACTATAGATTTACTAAGACCCGCAGGCAGAAAATAAATCCGGAAACCCACCAACCATGGTGACGTGTGCAAGTTAAGTTTATATAGACGGCTGACCACATTTTACTCATAACCGAACCTCGCAAAACTGAAAACGTCACGCTAGTTGGCCGTTCTCCAGGATTTCTGCCACAGATCTCAGAGCAAAGTAAAACTATAGTTGGCTGTTGGTTTGTCCGGGTAAGGGTTAGCGCAAGTTACAGCTAAGTCAAGCCTGTACGTCTAGTTCTGTGTTACAGCTACGTCAAGCCTATACGTCTAGTTCTGTGTTACAACTAAGTCAAGCCTGTACGTCTAGTTCTGTGTTACAGCTACGTCAAGCCTATACGTCTAGTTCTGTGTTACAGCTACGTCAAGCCTATACGTCTAGTTCTGTGTTACAGCTACGTCAAGCCTATACGTCCAGTTCTGTGTTACAACTACGTCAAGCCTATACGTCTAGTCCTATGTTACAACTAAGTCAAGCCTATACGTCCAGTTCTGTATTACAACTACGTCAAGCCTATACGTATAGTTCTGTGTTACAGTTACGTCAAGCCTATACGTCTAGTTCTGTGTTACAGCTACGTCAAGCCTATACGTCTAGTTCTGTGTTACAGCTACGTCAAGCCTATACGTCTAGTTCTGTGTTACAGCTACGTCAAGCCTATACGTCTAGTTCTGTGTTACAGCTACGTCAAGTCTATACGTCTAGTTCTATGTTACAACTAAGTCAAGCCTATACGTCCAGTTCTGTATTACAACTACGTCAAGCCTATACGTATAGTTCTGTGTTACAGTTATGTCAAGCCTATACGTCTAGTTCTGTGTTACAGCTACGTCAAGCCTATACGTCTAGTTCTGTGTTACAGCTACGTCAAGCCTATACGTCTAGTTCTGTGTTACAGCTACGTCAAGCCTATACGTATAGTTCTGTGTTACAGCTAAGCCAAGCCATTACGTCTAGTTCTGTGTTACAGCTAAGTCAAGCCTATACGTCTAGTTCTGTTTTACAGCTAAGTCAAGCCATTACGTCTAGTTCTGTGTTACAGCTAAGTCAAGCCTATACGTCTGGTTTTGTGTTACAACTAAGTCAGGTATATACGTCTAGCTCTGTGTTACAGCTACGTCAAGCCTATACGTCCAGTTCTGTGTTACAGCTACGTCAAGCCAATACGTTTAGTTCTGTGCTACAGCTACGTCAAGCCTATACGTCTAGTTCTGTGTTACAGCTACGTCAAGCCTATACGTCTAGTTCTGTGTTACAGCTACGTCAAGCCTATACGTCTAGTTGTGTGTTACAGCTACGTTAACCCTATACGTTTAGTTCTGTGCTACAGCTACGTCAAGCCTATACGTCTAGTTGTGTGTCCTTGTTCTCCCAAATCTAAACTTGTCCTTGTTCTCCCAAATCTAAACTTGTCCTCATTCTCCCAAATCTAAACTTGTCATTGTTCTCCAAGTTCAAAAGCTGTCCTTGTTCTCCTAAATCTAAAATTGTCCTTATTCTCCCAAATCTAAACTTGTCCTCGTTCTCCCAAATCTAAACTTGTCCTGGTTCTCCCAAATCTAAGCTTGTCTTTGTTCTCCCAAATCTAAACTTGTCCTTATTCTCCCAAATCTAAGCATGTCATTGTTCTCCCAAATCTAAACTTGTCCTCGTTCTCCCAAATCTAAACTTGTCCTTATTCTCCCAAATCTAAGCATGTCATTGTTCTCCTAAATCTAAACTTGTCCTCATTCTCCCAAATCTAAACTTGTCCTCGTTCTCCCAAATCTAAGCTTGTCTTTGTTCTCCCAAATCTAAACTTGTCCTTATTTTCCAAATTCTAAACTTGATCTTGTTCTATAAACTCTAAATTACATACAGAGATAAAGAATAAACTTTTTTGCTCACGTGGAAAGAATTTCAAGAGATGCTTTATCATACAAAACATAGGAGAAGATGGACGAAGAGTCTGTGGTAGACCCAGAGTGAGATGACACCGTCCAGGAAACGCTACAGCATTAACTGGCTGAGGCTGACAGGATGACAAGAACTAGAACTTTCTATCTCCCTCCCTGGACGCCAGAATTTGTACAAGAGGAAGTGAAGAGAGAGTGAGAGAGAGAGAGGAGAACAAACCTTTTACTGACGCTAAGAAAGACAATTTAAGGATAACTGAAGAGAGACCATTATAGAGAAGAGTATCTGAATTAAATGGCCGTATAAGAGAAAGCAGCTTTCCAAAAAATAAGGTAGATACTGTGCAATCCATTTTTGACAATAGAAACAAAAAAAAGAGTTCTTAAATGTTATGTAGAGCCATCTTAACTTATGGATTTGAATCACGGACAATAAAACAACAGACAAGAAAATCACTGGAGACTGTAGAAATGTGATTTTACAGAGGAATGTTGAGAATACCATGGACAGCTAAGAAGAGTAATAAAAATGTTCTGAAAGAGTCCAAAGCAAAAAGAGAGCTAATTTCCAATATTAGGAAGAAACAATCATCATTTTTTGGCCATGTAATGAGAAGAGAACTGGAATATATTACGACAACTGGAAGAATCGAGGGACGGAGAGATAGAGGGAAGCAAAGAGAAATGATACTAGACAGCTTAAGAAAATGGCATAGCAGAAGGTCAAGAACGGAAGTGATAAATAACTGTCGAGATTGAATGTTGCGGAGAGACATGATCACCTTCGCCAGGAGGCATGGCACTTGATGACGATGATAAGAGAAAGATTAGGCTTGAAGCCAATCCTAAGCTACATAAAGAAACAACATATCAACTGGTTGGCCCATCTACTATACAAAGCATATATTAAAAGGTTAGAAGGGAGAAGAGCAAGAGGGAGAGTCAAAGTAAGATAGACATCAAAGAAACGTTATAACAACATCGACTGACAACGAGTGAAGTTGTCAAAAGGACCGGAACCAGAAAGTTGTATCTCTCTCGACACCTGAACGGTTACAAGAGGAAGTGAAAGGAGACATAGATCACAGCTTACATTTGCAAGTCTCTAGTAAGAAAGTAATGATTATAACACTTTCAGCTGCAGGACAAACACTTGGTACGACTAATACATTTATAGTGACGGGCTGTCTTCCATGGGTTTAGATCTGATCTCTAACACGGGGCTTGATTGAAACAGCTCAACAGGCGCAGTCTACTAATCAGGATTGTGGTGGTTGGAGACAAAGGAAAATCTGATAGGCAGACATCTGGTTATGGAGATGTTTAACACTCAAGGACTTCTGGTGATGGAGATGATTAGCACTCAAGGACTTCTAGTGATGGAGATGTTAAACATTCAAGGACTTCCGGTGATGGAGATGTTAAACATTCAAGGACTTCCGGTGATGGAGATGTTAAACACTCAAGGACTTCGGGTGATGGAGATGTAAACACTCAAGGACTTCCGGTGATGGAGATGTTAAACACTCAAGGACTTCTGGTGATGGAGATGTTAAACACTCAAGGACTTCCGGTGATGGAGATGTTAAACACTCAAGGACTTCGGGTGATGGAGATGTTAAACACTCAAGGACTTCCGGTGATGGAGATGTTAAACACTCAAGGACTTCCGGTGATGGAGATGTTAAACACTCAAGGACTTCTGGTGATGGAGATGTTAAACACTCAAGGACTTCTGGTGATGGAGATGTTAAACACTCAAAGACTTCTGGTGATGGAGATGTTAAACACTCAAGGACTTCTGGTGATGGAGATGTTAAACACTCAAGGACTTCCAGTGATGGAGATGTTAAACACTCAAGGACTTCTGGTGATGGAGATGTTAAACACTCAAGGACTTCCGGTGATGGAGATGTTAAACACTCAAGGACTTCAAGTGATGGAGATGTTAAACACTCAAGGACTTCCGGTGATGGAGATGTTAAACACTCAAGGACTTCCGGTGATGGAGATGTTAAACACTCAAGGACTTCCGGTGATGGAGATGTTAAACACTTAAAGGACTTCCGGTGATGGAGATGTTAAACACTCAAGGACTTCTGGTGATGGAGATGTTAAACACTCAAGGACTTCCGGTGATGAAGATGTTAAACACTCAAGGACTTCGGGTGATGGAGATGTTAAACACTCAAGGACTTCCGGTGATGGAGATGATTAACACTTAAGGACTTCTGGTGATGGAGATGATTAACACTCAAGGACTTCTGGTGATGGAGATGTTAAACACTCAAGGACTTCGGGTGATGGAGACGTTAAACACTCAAGGATTTCCGGTGATGGAGATGTTAAACACTCAAGGACTTTTGGTGATGGAGATGTTAAACACTCAAGGACTTCTGGTGATGGAGATGTTAAACACTCAAGGACTTCGGGTGATGGAGACGTTAAACACTCAAGGATTTCCGGTGATGGAGATGTTAAACACTCAAGGACTTTTGGTGATGGAGATGTTAAACACTCAAGGACTTCCGGTGATGGAGATGTTAAACACTCAAGGACTTCCGGTGACGGAGATGTTAAACACTCAAGGACTTCCGGTGATGGAGATGTTAAACACTCAAGGACTTCCAGTGATGGAGATGTTAAACACTCAAGGATATCTGGTGATGGAGATGTTAAACACTCAAGGACTTCTGGTGATGGAGATGATTAACACTCAAGGACTTCGGGTGATGTAGCTGATTAACACTCAAGGACTTCTGGTGATGGAGATGATTAACACTTAAGGACTTTTGGTGATGGAGATGATTAATACTCAAGGACTTCTGGTGATGGAGATGATTAACACTCAAGGACTTCGGGTGATGTAGCTGATTAACACTCAAGGACTTCTGGTGATGGAGATGATTAACACTTAAGGACTTTTGGTGATGGAGATGTTAAACACTCAAGGACTTCGGGTGATGGAGATGATTAACACTCAAGGACTTTTGGTGATGGAGATGTTAAACACTCATGGACTTTTGGTGATGGAGATGTTAAACACTCAAGGACTTCTGGTGATGGAGATGATTAATGATTAACACTCAAGGACTTCTGGTGATGGGGATGATTAACACTCAAGGACTTCTGGTGATGGAGATGATTACACTCAAGGACTTCGGGTGATGGAGATGTTAAACACTCAAGGATTTCCGGTGATGGAGATGTTAAACACTCAAGGACTTCGGTGATGGAGATGATTAACACTCAAGGACTTCTGGTGATGGGGATGATTAACACTCAAGGACTTTTGGTGATGGAGATGTTAAACACTCAAGGACTTTTGGTGATGGAGATGTTAAACACTCAAGGACTTCCGACGATGGAGATGTCAAACACTTATTGACTTCCGACGATGGAGATATCAAACACTTATTGACTTCCTGAGATGTATTGGTCAAACACTCAAAGACCTCAGGTACTTAAGATTTTAAACACTCAACAACTGTATTTGGAATATTGAAAAGGTAATTAAACACAATACAACTTCACAAAGTCATACGTTAAGTAATGAGATCAAGAAAGCTCGATGTATGTACAACCAGCGAGATACTGAAACTGTCGGTGAACACACTGCATCACCTGCTGAAACCGACTGAGCACCTATTGGTTTGCCCAGTATGTTGCTATAATAACCCTAACATTATTCAAAAGTGACACGGAATTAAATCAATAGCTTTCTACAGCTTCCATTAAACATTATTTACAATAATTATTTTATTTAAAAGTATCACTTTTATCTCAAAACATGAGGGGCTATATAATAACATAATTTTTTCTCTTTCTGTAATAGAAATGTTTTACAGTTTCACGAAGGAAAAGAGTAAGAAAGCAGTTATAGGACAACAGTAATTTATTACAAAGTAAATGCTAGACACTTTGTGGAAAAAAGTTAAGTTATGGATACAAATGTAGCGTAAAATAACATAACAAAAAATAGAATTCCAGTGTAAAAGTTGAGCTTGTAAATCGCAAGTGTGTTATCTATTGAGCCTGCAGTCGAGTGTGAAAAAATGCCGCATTTTCCGAGATTTGTTTGGCACGTGTCATCATCTATTATCTATTTCATGCTTCTCTTATTTCTTTTTGTTTTCCTCTTCTTTTCTTGTTCCTTATTGTTCGTTATCAATATTTGTTCATCTTTATTAACGACCTTTCTTACATTTTTGTCTATTTCTGCTTCTTCGTTTCCTTTCTTTTTTTCTTCTTTTTTTCATTGTTCTCTTTGTTTTCATTTTTTATATTCTTATTCGTTTTTTCTTCTCTATTTCTACTTTCTTCCTTATTTTCTTCTCTGTTTCTTCTTCATTTTTGACATGTTCTTCATTATATCTTTTACAAAGATGTCTGTGTGGGAAATATTTTGTTCATCTTATTTTGACTATGGTCAGTTTTCTCCTCTCTAACAATCTGGCCCACAATGTTTGCACGAGGCAACCATTATGTTTGTAGAGACAATTATAGTAAATACAGCACGAGGCAACCATTATGTGTGTAGAGACAATTATAGTAAACACATCACCAGACAACCATAATGTGTGTAGAGACAATTATAGTAAACACAGCACGAGACAACCATTATGTGTGTAGAGACAATTATAGTAAACACAGCACGAGGCAACCATTATGTGTGTAGAGACAATTATAGTAAACACAGCACGAGGCAACCATTATGTGTGTAGAGACAATTATAGTAAACACATCACCAGACAACCATAATGTGTGTAGAGACAATTATAGTAAACACAGCACGAGACAACCATTATGTGTGTAGAGACAATTATAGTAAACACATCACCAGACAACCATAATGTGTGTAGAGACAATTATAGTAAACACATCACCAGACAACCATAATGTGTGTAGAGACAATTATAGTAAACACAGCACGAGACAACCATAATGTGTGTAGAGACAATTATAGTAAACACAGCACGAGACAACCATTATGTGTGTAGAGACAATAACAGTAAACACAGCACCAGACAACCATAATGTGTGTAGAGACAATTATAGTAAACACAGCACGAGACAACCATTATGTGTGTAGAGACAATTATAGTAAACACAGCAACAGACAACCATAATGTGTGTAGAGACAATTATAGTAAACACAGCACGAGACAACCATAATGTGTGTAGAGACTTACAGGTTGAAAACTGTGTGGTTTTTGTGTGTGTAATCCTAAATTATGTAAAGTCCTTGTTTAGCGTCTTTCTGCTAACTGAGTGATCTCCCTGATTGCCAGCACGTATTTGAATGTATCAACTGCTGCTAGTTTCTTGTGTTTAATTTGATGTTTTCAACACGGTTTATAATTAGGTTTAGGGTTTTTCTTTTCCTGTAATGGTAGATTAGAGACGACCTAATAAACTGTAAGGGCTCATTACTTCCAGCATAAAGACGCTAAACTAGGGCTTTACCCTACAGAATCTGTTTGATTTAACAATATTGAATAGAGAGTAAGTATAAAAGGTAAAGCGCCCCCGTCACGCCAAGTGGCGTATAGAGAATATGGTGTTAGTGACCATCGATTTTACAGACCTTCAGTACATGATTTTTGGGGTAATGTGGTCGGTATTACGCCCGTGCCACTTTACTTTCCCAGAAAAAAAACCTGGTACCCATTTAAGGCTGGGTGAACCCGGAAGCCGTCGGTTGGGATCGAACCCTACCTCTTGTCCTTTGTAGTCCAGTTCACTAACCACTGAGCTATCGCAGCTCCCATTGAATGTGGAAGAAATCACTTAATTTAGCTGTAAGATTATCGTGCTGATGGTGCATTGAAAGAACGTGTTTTTTATAGACAAGGTCTTGCTCGGATAACAAGTTGAGAATCCCTGGCTTAGAAGCACTTTTGAATACTCGTATTTCCGAGGAAGGTTTAAACAGGATTTTGCTGACTAGAGAATCCGTTCTAAACACAGCGTAGATGAGTAGATGTTAGTAGACACAGACTCGTGCAGTTGGAAGCAAGAAAAAAAAACAAAAAAACAAAATGGAGATTAGAGATTGCCGGATTTAGAAAATATTTGAGGGAACAGGAAGGACAATAAGAGATTGTGAGAGTTAAAAATTGTTGGAATGAACAGTAGGGACAATTAGAGATTGTGAGAGTTAAAAATCGTTGGAGTGAACAGTAGGGACAATTAGAGATTGTGAGAGTTAAAAATCGTTGGAGTGAACAGTAGGGACAATTAGAGATTGTGAGAGTTAAAAATCGTTGGAGTGAACAGTAGGGACAATTAGAGATTGTGAGAGTTAAAAATCGTTGGAGTGAACAGCAGGGACAATTAGAGATTGTGAGAGTTAAAAATCGTTGGAGTGAACAGTAGGGACAATTAGAGATTGTGAGAGTTAAAAATCGTTGGAGTGAACAGTAGGGACAATTAGAGATTGTGAGAGTTAAAAATCGTTGGAGTGAACAGTAGGGACAATTAGAGATTGTCAGCGTTGAAACCAAATTCACTAGTATATCTCGGACAGTCTTCACAATCAACACAGCCAAATGTCTTGGTGATGTCTACAACTATGGGTGACTAGGTCTGTATTCTACTCTTGGCACCTCTGCTCAGAGACAAAGACCATACCTCTAGCGCTCTGCCCCTGTCCAAAGCTATATTAACTTGTATGTAGCAATCATTGATACATATACTGAGTGGTAGGGTGTAACGTACACTCCTACAAGGTATGGTGGCAGCTTTACAGAAAAGGAACACACCATAATACTGACGTTTCGGTCTACATGCTGCCGTCTTCAGAGACGAGAACATTACACACGGGTAACGAAATAAAGATAAACTCTACTACATCTAGAATGTCCGGGGCAGGTAAATCAAGGAGAAATAAAAAGAGGGATAAAGAGATGAAATGATAAAACGAAAGGGAGATGTACTACTAATAGGATGATAGAAATTGATAATATGTAAAAATTAGTAAGCTGAAACATATTTTAAACTTAAATCGAGACTTAACTGAGGCACCTTCCATAAGCTTCCAGCGAGTAGATCACTGTGTGTCAAATGTTGATGCGATGAGTCGTGACAGGTGGATATGGGGGGGGGGGGGAAGAAACCAGTCACGTGATTAGACGAGAAGTCGAATGAGATTGAGAGGTGATAGTATGAAGTGTGTAAGGCAGTCAAGAGTGAGACAGGTAGGAGCCGAAGAAACAGAAGTGTGTGCTATGTAGTGAAAACATGAGCAAAGAGGAGCCAAGAGGAGTGGCGTGGTTTAGTCTGTTGAGGGATTTCTAGCAAGCCATAATACCCCGGTGTTAGATGGGAAATCTCTCTTTTTGATTGTCACAGCACTTGTCGAATTAGTTTTCATTTTGCAGAGAAATGAATTTAAAGTCAGTCACCTTTGAAGTCTTGTGGACTGCAACCTCCTAATAGTATAAGATGGAGTGAGCACAAGTAATCGTCTATAACATATGTAAAGCCCCGTAAGGCCAAGTGGCATATAGGGAATATGGTGTTAGTGGCCATAATTTTTTATAGACCTTCGGGACATGATTTTGAGGTAGTGTGGTCGATATTACGCCCGTGCCGCTTTACTTTTCCAGAAAAAAATCCGGTACCTATTAAAGGTTGGGTCAACCTGGAAGTCGTCGAACAGGATCGAACCCGACCTCTTGTCATTTGTAGTCATGTGCACTAACTACTGAGCTATTGCGGCTCCCGTTTATAACAAATACAGACTTTTTATAACAAACGCAGATTTTTTTATAACAAATACAGACTTTTTATAACAAACGCAGATTTTTTATAACAAATACAGACTTTTTATAACAAACGCAGATTTTTTATAACAAATACAGACTTTTTATAACAAACGCAGATTTTTTTATAACAAATACAGACTTTTTATAACAAACGCAGATTTTTTTATAACAAATACAGACTTTTTATAACAAACGCAGATTTTTTATAACAAATACAGACTTTTTATAACAAACGCAGATTTTTTATAACAAACACAGACTTTTTATAATATAGACAGACTTTTTATAACATACACATACTTTGTATAACAAAGACAGACTTATAAAAACGATGAAGCGAAACATAATTAGAAACTATTAGCAGACCACAACTGATCGCAGGTAGCATCTACACGGACATTTTCTCACATTTCTTGCTTCTTTTATCGTTTGTTTGCTTCCTTCCTTCTTTCCTTTATTTTTTCAGTCACTCATCTTTTCCCTCTCATTTTCTCTCCATCTTATGACCTGGTTGATGATGCAATGCGCTACTTCAATGTCCATAATGTGTTGACATAAATCGAAGACATAAGAAATATATTCATAGCAGAATATTGTTTAAAAACTCATTTTTGATATAGATAGGATAGCACTATTTGAGATTGTAAAATATTGCAAGTTGTGAGAAGCAAGGAATTAAATATGAACGGAGGTAAAAAGCGAAATCTGAGAAAATTGAGAAACTTGTCGAGCAGGGCAGTGTGAAAGAATTTTAAAATGTAAAAGAAACAAGTTTAGAGAAGAAAATGAGATTTTGTGAAGTTGAAAAAGAAAGTAAATTATTTAGAAAGAGAGAAAGTATGAAGGTATATTAGATGAAACGGTTACATGTTTTGTGAGATGAGGGTGAACGCGTGAATATGTTCTATAGAAACAATATCCTTAGATTGGTTTTAACTTGAGCTGTGTGGATGTACTGCCAGGATTACTCAGGAATCCACGTCATTGGAAAATATGATGAGCTTGCACCAAGAATACTTCAGTTGAAAACCTTGAGCTTAATAAAAGGACGATATTGGAGTTTCTCTATTGCCATTTATTAGACACAGGCACGTGACCGGTCGGAAGTGGGAGTAATTCCAAGAATTTCGGAATTGGGAATAAGGTTTGGTACGAACGGAAAGTACATGAAAATGAGAGAGTAGATGAAAAACGAGGGAGGAAAAGAGTCATGAGAATAAACAGAAGCTTTATTAGTGGGCTGCGATAGGATGCGGAACATCTATGAGTCTGATATGTGTGTCGTGGTGTAAATGCCATGAAAAATATACTAACATCAAAACAAATAACAACAGTGCTAAAACTAAGAATAGCAAAATGTTACATCTTCTCAATATTCCTGTATGATGCAGAAACATGGACATTAGACCAGAAAACAGAACAGAAAATTGAGGCCTTTGAAATGTGGATTTACAGAAGAATAGGTAGAATTGGATGGAAAGAAAATAAAACAAATGAGGAAGTTTTAGGACGACTAAGGGTGAAAAAAGAACTACTAAACACAATTAGAGCAAGACAAATGACATTTTTTGGTCATGTTAAAAGACACAACAGCCTAATAAAAGTAATTTTAGAGGGGAAAATACAAGGTAAAAGAGGCAGAGCAGACCAAGACTAACATGGACGAGTAACATCAAAAGATGGACGAGTCAGCCTATGACAATCTGCACCATCAAAGCAAGAGACAGAGTGGAATGGCGCTCCATGGTAGCCAACCTTCCATGCGGAGAAGGCACCCAATGATGAATGATGATGAAATGCTTCTAACTTGTATCAAGAAATATGACGATCGTGAAATAATTGTATTATTTGAAGTCACATGTTTGTGGCAGTAAATAAATAAGGAAGAAATAATTAACGTGGATGGGAAATATGGCTGATTTCATGGACAAATAGAGAACAGTGGCTGATTTCATGGACAAATAGAGAACAGTGGCTGATTTCATGGACAAATAGACAACAGTGGCTGATTTCATGGACAAATAGAGAACAGTGGCTGATTTCATGGACAAATAGAGAACAATGGCTGATTTCATGGACAAATAGACAACAGTGGCTGATTTCATGGACAAATAGGCAACAGTGGCTGATTTCACGGACAAATAGACAACAGTGGCTGATTTCATGGACAAATAGACAACAGTGGCTGATTTCATGGACAAATAGAGAACAGTGGCTGATTTCATAGACAAATAGACAACAGTGGTTGATTTCATGGACAAATAGACAACAGTGGCTGATTTCATGGACAAATAGAGAACAGTGGCTGATTTCATGGGCAAATAGAGAACAGTGGCTGATTTCATGCACAAATAGACAACAGTGACTGATTTCACGGACAAATAGACAACAGTGGCTGATTTCATGGACAAATAGAGAACAATGGCTGATTTCATGGACAAATAGAGAACAGTGGCTGATTTCATGGACAAATAGACAACAGTGGCTGATTTCATGGAGAAATAGACAACAGTGGCTGATTTCATGGACAAATAGAGAACAGTGGCTAATTTCATGGACAAATAGACAATAGTGGCTGATTTCATGACAAATAGACAACAGTGGCTGATTTCATGGACAAATAGACAACAGTGGCTGATTTCATGGACAAATAGAGAACAGTGGCTGATTTCATGGACAAATAGAGAACAGTGGCTGATTTCATGGACAAATAGACAACAGTGGCTGATTTCATGGACAAATAGACAACAGTGGCTGATTTCATGGACAAATAGACAACAGTGGCTGATTTCATGGACAAATAGACAACAGTGGCTGATTTCATGGACAAATAGACAACAGTGGCTGATTTCATGGAGAAATAGACAACAGTGGCTGATTTCATGGACAAATAGACAACAGTGGAGTGAATGTAGCAAGAAGTCAACCTGTACCTTAAGTCAGAATCTCATTGTTGTCGTTATGCTCTCTCTCTCTCTCACTCTTTCTCTCTCTCTCTCACTCTCTCTCTCTCTTTCTTTCTCTCCCCCACTTTCACTCTCTCATCTTTGTTCTGCTACCACTTCGGCTGTCGAGAGAACCACAAAGCTCTCATTCTTGATCTCGTGACAGCCTCAGACGTTGACACATGATGCTGCTGTAGTTTCTCTGATGACGTCACTCCAATATAGTTTTGTTATGCCACGAGTTCTGTGACCTTCACCTCTATCTGTGTATGCCTGATATGGTACCATAACAATAGACATTCTCTCCAGATGGACAAACTATTATATTTGTTATCGCTATATATAATCTACAACTATAGTCTATTCACAAATGCATGCCCAAACTCAACATCAATTTTCTCAGAAACTATTTGACTGATATCGTCATTTTTCTCATGCAGTCTTCGATTTTCTTGGACCTTAAGAATTTGTAAAGATTAAGTCCAACAGCAAATGTAACCACTAGCACCATATTCACAATACTCAAGGCGCGGAGGAAACATTTACTATGATAAAATCTTTATGTTACTATTTTACTGTTTGTATTTGGAAAGTGTCCTTATTGGAGGTCTACCTTATATACTGAAATAATTGTACGTTTTCTAAGCCTGCTCTTGCAGCGTAATTTTCGTGAACATAACATCAGGTATTATTTCTATCTTGTCAACATTAGTTTCCTTGGAGACGTGATATATATAAATATATCATGGCAACACTTAGTAACCGGACTAAGGTGGCTGGGTCATGTAACAAGAAGGGAAAAACAACCGTATCCCCCAAAAATATTGTATGGCGAACTTAGGGATGGAAAGAGACCAAAGGGGTGTCACACTGAGATGTAAGGATGTTTGCAGGGCTTCCTTGTGTGAATTCTCTATCAGTGAAAGAAACCCAAGGGAAATCTGCCTGCAGAACATAGCACATGGTGAACAAACAAATAGCACAGCAACATTAAAAGAAGCGTTGATAACAATTTCAGAAGATAAAAGGTGCAGGAGAAAGGAGACGAGACACCACGAGTACATCTTGTTCATTCTGAGGTCGGATCTATCTAATATTGACAAATTCAGTCACGAGAGAAGGTGTTCACCAAAACAGCATTCAACATAAGACACTAACATTTTACCAAACTTACATGATTGCTCGCTACCAACTGTCTGTCAAGACGCCAAAGGTTATATAAATAAATTAATAATAATATAATAATAATATATGGGGACTGGTTGGTCTCGAGGCAAGACGCCGGCCTGGAGACAGAGAGGTTGTGGGTTCAAATCCCGGCTACACCGGATTTTTATTTACGATTTCTCTCTGCGGCAACCACCCCTGGTCTCAGCAGCGAGGCCTGGCTTGAAACGTCAATTACTCATCGACGGAAAAAATATGAGTACCTCCGAAGTCGGAGTTATCTGCCTGTGCGGCGAGGGACCAAGGTGCACACGGCTGCCAGGGAAAAATGGATTAACACGCAAAATGCAGTTCCTAGAGACTAGGAACACACAAAATTCAGTTCCTAGAAATTGTGTGTTCCTAGTCTCTAGGGACTTCGTCAGAGGTAAAAGTTGGCGAACGAAAACAAAAATAATAATAATAATAATAATAATATGTATACACTTATGTTTGGATACGGGTAATATTTGTAAATATTTATGCAAATTGTGTTAATGTTTGTGAAGAGTTATGTAGATGTTTGATTCTTGTACTATAGTCCGTTCAGAAATTCATAATCACACCTGAATTAGCTTTGCGTGATAACCGCTTGTTATTTTGGTTTCACATTTTGCATGCGATCTTAGAATATTGATGACGCAAAGATTTTGGTATTTTTACAAACACAATTTATTCCACAAACACAACAGATTTTGCACATCAGCGAATTCCTTTGATCTTTTATGACGATATCACACAAGTTGATTCAAACTTTAGAGTTTACAGTAATCGTGTTAAATTGTCCAGTTTACTGCAATTCTTGTCAGAGGCGTATCTACATAGTGCTTAATTGTGGGTGTTGTTCGTTATGTGTATTTGCAAACATGAATTCAATTGGTTACAATTAGTCTTGTCCTTCGGTCACCATTAGACCCCAGGACGTACTAACTGCAGCTGGAATTGAATTCGTCTTAATTTTGATCATTCCGAATCTGACGATTCCAAGAGGTTGATAATCATTACTGGCTGGACAAATAGTAATCCATCTCGTTTCCAGTACTCATCTTCCACCCGCAACACATGTTCAACACACTTCTTTTGCATAGTTATAAATTTGCATTTCAAACTCATTGTAATTTAGATATAAATGTTGGTTATTGTTATTGTTATTGGTTATGGAAGGCCTCGGTATCACAGCAAACGAATTAAAATCCATAATTGCTCAACCGCCCGTGCCAGTGGAATCATCCGAATTACTAACTCATCTCCAAAACAAAGAAAGGTAACTGTAGTCCCCATCGTAGCAGTCTCAGCACACGCCAAAAGACATAAGGCGAAACCGCGCAGAAAGTGAACACAGCCAACTGTTCCCTGTCATACGATATCATCATTCATCGTAAACAAGCGGGATATCGAAGCAGGATCAAAACGGATGAGACACACAGCTCACGGTGTGCACAGAGCACTTAACTCAGTAGCTCCTGCAACAAGCCGGACTTGGAATATGAGGAAACTGCAAGAAGGAACACTTTCCAGACATAGCCATGTTGGTATTTAAAGTCAACAATGTGTCTACTTAGTCTTCACAAAATTAATAAAGATACGCCATCCCTTCGGTAATTAATGCCAAGGCCGTGATGCGTCATGTCGTTCAATAACAATTCAGTTTTGTGCACGGGATTTTCCTGAAGTTAGTGTTTCTGCAATAGCCAAACTATTTTACGTGAACGACCGCACCAAATTAATGTATATATCCTAAAATGGTGTCAAATTCGAACAGGGTGAATTTAATATAACCTAAAGAAGAAAACTTTTAAACTAGATCAAATTTCTCAGAGCAAAAAATATTTCTATAACGTCATCAATGTTCTAAGATTCCATGCAAAATGTGAAACCAAAATAACAAGCGGTTATCACGCAAAACTAATTCAGGTGTGATTATGAATTTCTGAACGGACTATAGTTGATGTACTATCTACATATAAGTAAAGTCGTCTCACTGAGGGTATTTCAAGAACTTTTTCTTGTAACCAGAATGGGATTAGTAAACGTGTCTGGTTATCTTTTCCTGACTAGACCAGACCTTAAACTTGGAAATTGTTTCATTTCCAAGGGCACGTAATCTGGGCGGATTCATTTAAAAGTCTCAAACAGCGACTGCGCCAGATAATTGCTTCTAGAACACAGCAGAACTTACCCAATGGCCGCAGTTTCCATGCAGGGCTTGTACTGATTAACTTGATAGGAAAACAATTCACATCAAAAGTAAATCTGGAAGAAAAGATTAGTTCTAGTACAAGTACTCATGTTTGTTATTTGATGAAGAAATAAATAATAAGAAATGACAATTAGAAAATAAAGATAGATATTCGCAGGAGTAAGAAGAGAAGAATAGGTCAATAATAAAATATGTTAGTTTAGTCGCTAGTAGGCGTCCGTGCCTTAGAGGTAGAGACTCGTGGTCACAAGCTCAAGGTCGAGGGATCGAGTCCCTCTGATGGCAGTTATTTAAATAAATCGCTACTCGTGAGATGACCGTCCCGAGGACAGCGGTGCCGTTAGAACGCAGCCAACACACTGACGTATAATGCCTAGACAATGACACAGCCACAAGATGCTGCAGTAATGGCAACGTTTTCTGTAAAGAATATGCTATTTTGTTGTTTTTTATAGTCGACAAATCATCTTCCTTGCAGAACGCACAACGCCATAGCGCTGGGATCCCCTCCTCAACACGGTTCCTAGTACGAAGCATGCTCGTCACACACTAACGGAGTCACGCTCATCACGCACTAGCAGAATCACGCTCGTCACACACTAGCGGAGTCACGCTCGTCATACACTAGCGGAGTCACACTCGTCACACACTAGCGTCGTCACACACTAGCAGGGGCACTGCAGATGCATGGACACCAAATCACCGGCGAGAACTTTGATCCCAACCTCCTTACTCCCCTCCTACGACACCGTGACAGTTCATCTGTTCTTTTCTTTCCTAATTGTAGTCAGGTTCCTAGTAGCCTGCCATCACACCGTAGATGAGGAGACATGACATATAGTGTGGTTTTGATAAAGGGAACTTTATGATGGTTAAGCATGAAAAAAACATGCTGTGAAGATAGTTATCCAATGTCTCCCTTAGATAATTCTACCATTGACCTCCTTAGTTCTCCAATGCCTCCAGTAAATAATTCTACCATTGACCTCCTTAGTTCTTCAATGTCTCCATAAAATAATTCTATCATTGACCTCCTTAGTTCTCCAATATCTCCATAAAATAATTCTACCATTGACCTCCTTTGTTCTCCAATGTCTCCATTAAATAATTCTACCATTGACCTCCTTATTTCTCCAATATCTCCATAAAATAATTCTACCATTGACCTCGTTAGTTATCCAATGTCTCCATAAAATAATTCTACCATTGACCTCCTTTGTTCTCCAATGTCTCCATAAAATAATTCTACCATTGACCTCTTTAGTTCTCCAATGTCTCCATAAAATAATTCTACCATTGACCTCCTTTGTTCTCCAATGTCTCCATTAAATAATTCTACCATTGACCTCCTTATTTCTCCAATATCTCCATAAAATAATTCTATCATTGACCTCCTTAGTTCTCCAATATCTCCATAAAATAATTCTACCATTGACCTCCTTTGTTCTCCAATGTCTCCATTAAATAATTCTACCATTGACCTCCTTATTTCTCCAATATCTCCATAAAATAATTCTACCATTGACCTCGTTAGTTATCCAATGTCTCCATAAAATAATTCTACCATTGACCTCCTTAGTTCTCCAATGTCTCCATAAAATAATTCTACCATTGACCTCCTTAGTTCTCCAATGTCTCCATTAAATAATTCTACCACTGACCTCCTTAGTTCTCCAATGTCTCCATTAAATAATTCTACCATTGATCTCCTTAGTTCTCCTATGTCTCCGCAAAATAATTCTACCACAGACCTTCTTAGTTCTCCCATGTTTCCACAAAATAATTCTACCACAGACCTCCTTAGTTCTCCAATGTCTCCACAAAATAACTCTACTACAGTCCTCCTTAATTCTCAAATGTCTACACAAAATAATTCTACCACAGACCTCCTTAGTTCTCCAATGTCTCCACAAAATAACTCTACTACAGTCCTCCTTAATTCTCAAATGTCTACACAAAATAATTCTACCACAGACCTCCTTAGTTCTCCAATGTCTCAACAAAATAATTCTACCACAGACTTCCTTAGTTCTCCAATGTCTCCACAAAATAACTCTACTACAGTCCTCCTTAATTCTCAAATGTCTACACAAAATAATTCTACCACAGACCTCCTTAGTTCTCCAATGTCTCCACAAAATAATTTTACCACTGACCTCCTTAGTTCTCCAATGTCTCCACAAAATAATTCTACCACAGACCTCCTTAGTTCGCCAATGTCTCCATAAAATAATTCTACCACTGACCTCCTTAGTTCTCCAATGTCTCCACAAAATAATTCTACCACTGACCTCCTTAGTTCTCCAATGTCTCCATAAAATAATTCTACCACAGACCTCCTTAGTTCTCCAATGTCTCCACAAAATAATTTTACCACTGACCTCCTTAGGTCTCCAATGTCTCCACAAAATAATTCTACCACAGACCTCCTTAGTTCTCCAATGTCTCCACAAAATAATTCTACCAAAAGACAAAAAGTAATTTAAATGTCATGAAAAATATACTAACATCAAAACAAATAATACCAGGCAAAATGTTATATCTTCTCAACATTCTGTATGGTGCAGAAACATGAACATTAGACATGAAAATATTGCAAAAAAATTTAAGCCGTAGAAATGTGGATGTATAGAAGAATATGTACAAATGGATGGAAAGAAAAGAAAACAAACGACAAGGTCGTAAAACAACTCAAAATGACAAGAATTATAAACGCAATTGAAACAAGACAAATGAGATCTTTGGGGCATGTTAAAAGAGACAACAGCCTACTAAAAATAATCTTGGAAGGGAAAATACAATATAAAAGGGGCAAAGGCACACAAAGACTAACATGGACGAGTAACATCAAAAGATGGACTCCTCCGTCTCTCAATATATACATTCTTGTCCCACCTTTAGACTCCTCACTCTCTCAACACATACATCATTATCCCATTTTTAGACTCCTCACTCTCTCAATATATACATCATTATCCCACCTTTAGACTCCTCACTCTCTCAATACATACATCATTGTTCCACCTTTAGACTCCTCACTCTCTCAATACATACATCATTGTCCCACCTTTAGACTCCTCACTCTCCCAATATATACATCATTGTCCCACCTCACTCTCTCAATACATACATCATTGTCCCACCTTTAGACTCCTCACTCTCTCAATATATACATCATTGTCCCACCTTTAGACTCCTCACTCTCTCAATACATACATCATTGTCCCACCTTTAGACTCCTCACTCTCTCAACACATACATCATTGTCCCACCTCACTCTCTCAACACATACATCATTGTCCCACCTTTAGACTCCTCAATCTCTCAACATATACATCATTGTCCAACCTTTAGACTCCTCACTCTCTCAACACATACATCATTGTCAAACCTTTAGACACCTCACTCTCTCAACACATACATCATTGGCCCACCTCACTCTCTCAACACATACATCATTGTCCCACCTTTAGACTCCTCACTCTCTCAACACATACATCATTGGCCCACCTCACTCTCTCAACACATACATCATTGTCCCACCTTTAGACTCCTCACTCTCTCAACACATACATCATTGTCCCACCTTTAGACTCCTCACTCTCTCAACACATACATCATTGTCCCACCTTTAGACTCCTCACTCTCTCAACACATACATCATTGTCCCAAATTTAGACTCCTCAATCTTTCAACATATACATCATTGTCCAACCTTTAGACTCCTCACTCTCTCAACACATACATTATTGTCCCACCCTTAGACTCCTCACACTCTCAACACATACATCATTGTCCAACCTTTAGACACCTCACTCTCTCAACACATACATCATTGTCCCACCTTTAGACTCCTCACTCTCTCAATACATACATCATTGTTCCACCTTTAGACTCCTCACTCTCTCAATACATACATCATTGTCCCACCTTTAGACTCCTCACTCTCTCAACACATACATCATTGTCCCACCTTTAGACTCCTCACTCTCTCAACACATACATCATTGTCCCACCTCACTCTATCAACACATACATCATTGTCCCACCTTTAGACTCCTCACTCTCTCAATACATACATCATTGTCCCACCTTTAGACTCCTCACTCTCTCAACATATACATCATTGTCCCACCTCACTCTCTCAACACATACATCATTGTCCCACCTTTAGACACCTCACTCTCTCAACACATACATCATTGTCCCACCTTTAGACTCCTCACTCTCTCAACACATACATCATTGTCCCACCTTTAGACTCCTCACTCTCTCAACACATACATCATTGTCCCACCTCACTCTATCAAAACATACATCATTGTCCTACCTTTAGACTCCTCACTCTCTCAAGACATACATCATTGTCCCACCTTTAGACTCCTCACTCTCTCAACATATACATCATTGTCCCACCTCACTCTCTCAACACATACATCATTGTCCCACCTTTAGACTCCTCACTCTCTCAACACATACATCATTGTCCCACCTTTAGACTCCTCACTCTCTCAACACATACATCATTGTCCCATCAATCCTTCTATTCTTCTCTTAATGAATGAAGAACAAACTTAGCGATGTTCTTTTCATCCAGAGTAAGGCCACACTCATTACCAGAGCTGCCAGTTTATCGGCTATTTCATTTCCATGTACCCAGCATGCCCTGGACAGCACACCCAGGTTAACACGCTACTGTAGAGTTATCTAAGAGCTGCATCCACTTCTGCCGCAGACACTGCCAATCTTCTCTCTGTCTCTCTCTCTGTCTCTCTCTCTCTCTCTCTCTCTCTCTCTCTCTCTCTCTCTCTCTGTGTGTATGCGTGCAACAGCGTCTATGGCAATAGATTGTCCCGGACTTGTTAAGTTGAACCAAGTGACTTTGAGTGCCATACCAGTTGGAGTAGGCGATCATGTGATTGCCCAGCTCTCTAACAACACACACATCCTATCAATTATGTTGATAAGTGTGTTCAATGACATGACAAAGCTATCTGGTATCTCCTTGCTTTGTCGTCCGCGATATCGCTTTCACTGCATCTGGCAGTTGTAACCAACTACTCCAACTTTCCTCTTCTCATGATGTGCCAGCTGTAACCAAATACTCCAACTTTCCTCTTCTCATGATGTGCTAGCTGTAACCAAATACTTCAACTTTCCTCTTCTCAAGATGTGCCAGTTGTAACCAAATACTCCAACTTTCCTCTTCTCATGATGTGCCAGCTGTAACCAAATACTCCAACTTTCCTCTTCTCATGATGTGCCAGCTGTAACCAAATAGTCCAACTCTTCTCATGATGTACCAGCTGTAACCAAATACTCCAACTCTTCTCATGATGTACCAGCTGTAACCAAATACTCCAACTTTCCTCTTCTCATGATGTGCCAGCTGTAACCAAATACTCCAACTTTCCTCTTCTCATGATGTGCCAGCTGTAACCAAATACTCCAACTTTCCTCTTCTCATGATGTGCCAGCTGTAACCAAATACTTCAACTTTTCTCTTCTCATGATGTGCCAGTTGTAACCAAATACTCCAACTTTTGCTCTTCTCATGATGTGCCAGCTGTAACCAAATACTCCAACTTTCCTTTTCTCATGATGTGCCAGCTGTAACCAAATACTCCAACTCTTCTCATGATGTACCAGCTGTAACCAAATACTCCAACTCTTCTCATGATGTACCAGCTGTAACCAAGTACTCTAACTCTTCTCATGATGTATCAGCTGTAACCAAATACTCCAACTCTTCTCATGATGTACCAGCTGTAACCAAATACTCCAACTCTTCTCATGATGTACCAGCTGTAACCAAATACTCTAACTCTTCTCATGATGTGCTAGCTGTAACCAAATACTCCAACTCTTCTAATGATGTGCCAGCTGTAACCAAATACTCCAACTCTTCTCATGATGTGCCAGCTGTAACCAAATACTCCAACTCTTCTAATGATGTGCCAGCTGTAACCAAATACTCCAACTCTTCTCATGATGTGCCAGCTGTAACCAAATACTCCAACTCTTCTCATGATGTGCCAGCTGTAACCAAATACTCCAACTTTCCTCTTCTCATGATGTGCCAGCTGTAACCAAATACTCCAACTTTCCTCTTCTCATGATGTGCCAGCTGTAACCAAATACTTCAACTTTCCTCTTCTCATGATGTGCCAGTTGTAACCAAATACTCCAACTTTCCTCTTCTCATGATGTGCCAGCTGTAAATAAATACTCCATCTTTCCTCTTCTCATGATGTGCCAGCTGTAACCAAATACTCCAACTCTTCTCATGATGTACCAGCTGTAACCAAATACTCCAACTCTTCTCATGATGTACCAGCTGTAACCAAGTACTCCAACTCTTCTCATGATGTACCAGCTGTAACCAAATACTCCAACTCTTCTCATGATGTACCAGCTGTAACCAAATACTCCAACTCTTCTCATGATGTACCAGCTGTAACCAAATACTCCAACTCTTCTCATGATGTGCCAGCTGTAACCAAATACTCCAACTCTTCTCATGATGTGCCAGCTGTAACCAAATACTCCAACTCTTCTCATGATGTACCAGCTGTAACCAAATACTCCAACTCTTCTCATGATGTACCAGCTGTAACCAAATACTCCAACTCTTCTCATGATGTACCAGCTGTAACCAAATACTCTAACTCTTCTCATGATGAACCAGCTGTAACCAAATACTCCAACTCTTCTCATGATGTACCAGCTGTAACCAAATACTCCAACTCTTCTCATGATGTACCAGCTGTAACCAAATACTCCAACTCTTCTCATGATGTACCAGCTGTAACCAAATACTCCAACTCTTCTCATGATGTGCCAGCTGTAACCAAATACTCCATCTCTTCTCATGATGTTTACCTTCTAATGTTTGTTATGATACCTTTTTTGAGTTGGCCTCTGAGAAATTCCTCGTTGTTGTCATTTTTAGCCTTTCAGGGAACTGTTAACATTCTTCTGAGAAATACCATCTATGTGACCTCTAATTGACTTTTCTTTTTTTTGTCTACTGTCCATGAACCGTTTCTATAGGTCAGACTTATCTCTGTATAGCACCGATCATTTCTATTGACATAGATCTGTTGCACAAAACGTTTTTCATTTTCATTACTTTGTTACATGCATTACCACTGTTTGAAATATAATATTACATACATTATCTTTATTTTGGTTGTTTTAAGCACGGGTCTACGTCATCTGGCGGCATAACCGGAAGTACAACTTTCAACATGGTCCAATTTGTTCCCGATTGAACTGGCGTCGATTCGTCCACTTTCAGAAAATGGCAGCCCCATATTTCCTGGCGCGGCACTGACGACATCACTCATAAATATGTCGATGGTCGATGGAAAATGGTGACATTAACACAGCCATCATCATATGCTAAAGGCATGATGGGTACCTATGACATCTTTTTATTGTTATTTATTTCGTTGGACAAGTCCCTGGTCTAGACCAGCCCCAATTTACGTCTCATTGTAGATGAATTTATTTGTTACTTGTATCTATTCTGTGGCGTCGCTGTATGGACAGTGTATCCCAATATAGCGTTCGATGTTTCTTATTACATTTCTAATGCGTTCGGTGGAAACAATTAAAAGAGTTCTTATATGTTATGTAGAGCCAGTCTTAATACATCGTTGTGAATCATGGACAATAGAACAACAAACAAGAACATCACGGTAGGCTGTAGAAATTTGGTTTTACAGAAGAATGTTGAGTATAACGAAGACAGACAAGAAGAGTAATGAAAACGTTTTGAAAAAGGCCAAAGGAAAAAGAGAGCAAATTTCCAATGTTAGAAATGAACAATCATAATTTGTTGGCCATGTAATGAGAAGCAAAGAGAAAAGATACCAGACAGCGTAAGAAAATGGCTTGGTAAAAGGTCAACAACAGAACTGATAAATTACTGTCGAGATCGAGAGTTGTGGAGAGTCATGATCACCTCCACCAGCAGGCATGGTACTTGATGATGGTGATGAATGCGGTAGACTGCTTGAGATGGTGCTGTGCTGATTCCTTTCATGGTTGTTTAATTTCCGACTGCCTTGGTGGGCTGTTCAATTCTCCCTGTGTAGGGGGCTATTGTTTAATTTCCGACTGCCTTGGTGGGCTGTTCAATTCTCCCTGTGTAGAGGGCTATTGTTTAATTTCCGACTGCCTTGGTGGGCTGTTCAATTCTCCCTGTCTAGGGGGCGATTGTTTAATTTCCGACTGCCTTGGTGGGCTGTTCAATTCTCCCTGTCTAGGGGGCTATTATTTAATTCCCGACTTCCTTGGTGGGCTGTTCAATTCTCCCTGTCTAGGGGGCTATTATTTAATTTCCGACATCCTTGGTGGGCTGTTCAATTCTCCCTGTCTAGTGGGCTATTATTTAATTCCCGACTTCCTTGGTGGGCTGTTCAATTCTCCCTGTCTAGGGGGCTATTATTTAATTCCCGACTTCCTTGGTGGGCTGTTCAATTCTCCCTGTGTAGGGGGCTATTGTTTAATTTCCGACTGCCTTGGTAGGCTGTTCAATTCTCCCTGTCCAGGGGGCTATTGTTTAATTTCCGACCGCCTTGGTGGGCTGTTCAATTCTCCTGTGTAGCGGGCTATTGTTTAATTTCCGACTGCCTTGGTGGGCTGTTCAATTCTCCCTGTCTAGGGGGCTATTGTTTAATTCCCGACTGCCTTGATGGGCTGTTCAATTCTCCCTGTGTAGGGGGCTATTGTTTAATTTCCGACTGCCTTGGTGGGCTGTTCAATTCTCCCTGTCTAGGGGGCTATTGTTTAATCTTCCTTTGCTCGAGATAAACCTGTCGTAGAAATGTCATCGAATTGACTGCTGCTGCGGCTAACTTTTTATTAGTGGCACTCTTCTCCAGCCTGGTCAGTGACTTGGATGTGTCGAAAGCCATGAGGATACGCTCAAACAGGAAATCAGTGACTTAGATGTGTCGAAAGCCATGAGGATACGCTCAAACAGGAAATCAGTGACTTGGATGTGTCGAAAGCCATGAGGATACGCTCAAACAGGAAATCAGTGACTTAGATGTGTCGAAAGCCATGAGACTACGCTCAAACAGGAAATCAGTGACTTGGATGTGTCGAAAGCCATGAGACTACGCTCAAACAGGAAATCAGTGATTTGGATGTGTCGAAAGCCATGAGACTACGCTCAAACAGGAAATCAGTGACTTGGATGTGTCAAAAGCCATGAGACTACGCCCAAACAGGAAATCAGTGACTCGGGCAGACGGTACTCGTAAACCTGGGAGGGCCGACCATCTAAGGGCAGAATCCCCCTACAGAAAAAATCATCTGCTGCCTTGCAGGAAGATTGGGGACAATCAAAGGCTAAGAAATGCAAACCTGAATAAAATGCTGGCTGAAATCGGATGCACTGGGCCACTGGCGCAGAACACAGTGCAACGTTTTAACGGGTGTTCAATCAAAGTGGATCTGGCAGACTCTAATTGTGATGTTCTGTCTGTGGGGTGATCAACACACATAACCTGACAGCTGACTTCATGTGAGAGTCTGGAATCCTACTCTGATTGAGTCCTGATCGCAGAGAGAGAGAGAGAGAGAGAGAGAGAGAGAGAGAGAGAGAGAGAGAAACAGGAAATTCTTAAGGCAGTCGTTGTGTATTATCCATCTCCTGGAATTACCTGCAACTCAACTTTGTCTCCGACAGTAAGGAATCTCTCTCCTTCGAACAGCTTAAAATAGGAACTGTTATGGGCTCACTGTCAATTGGGCTGAACAATATCTAAATGATATTCTCCTGGACAAAGTAGTCAAACGGAAAGTTAAGTTCTATCGTAGGTTTGACCACATTTCTAAAAATAAAACCATAAGTTCCCAGGTAGCCTCAGCCACAATCGTGTCATGCTGTGTTAGAATTCCCTTAAAGTTGTCATTCCTTGCAAATGATTCGTGTCAAACCTTGTGACACTTCTTGTGTTTGTATTGTGTGAAGAGGACTGGCAAGACACTTTCTCTGTGCAAAAGTTCGTTCTATTTGTGTTTCTTGTTTATGGTTTAAAATTGATTCTTTCTGTGAGTATCTCATTTCTGATTACATTACATCTCGTCACTCCAACTGCATTCTTCACCATCTCATTTCTGATTGCATTTCATCTCATCACTTCAACTACATTCATCACCAACTCATTTCTGATTACATTTATCTCGTCACTCCAACTAGTTTCTTCGCCAACTCATTTCTGATTACATTTATCTCGTCACTCCAACTACATTCTTCACCAACTCATTTCTGATTACATTTCATCTCGTCACTTCAACTACATTCTTCACCAACTCATTTCTGTAGTGAATAACTTCCGCTGAAGGCTTGATTGAAGTGACCATCTCCTGTACCATGTCCCCTAAAGGAATCGATAGCCCCTATCGTCGTCTGTCCTTAAATGACATTAAGTGCGAACAATTCGTTGTGCATGCAGTGGAATTGTGATTGATATTTGCGCCTTTCGGCCCAAAACATCCGGTTTCAGGGCGGCATTTTTGAGTACCGTGTTGCCTTCCCTCTTCGATCCCTACTCGCTTTGACAGTCTATATCGGTTAATCTGTTTCTAGAGGTATCACGAAGAGGTGGAGTAGGGTCTGGATGGTTCTGGTTCACCGATCCTGGCGCAAACCATCCACTATGAGTCGCTGACCCTGTTGCTGTCTGTCGCCTTGCTTTATATACAAGATGTCGCAAGTAAGTCTTCCTTGTAAGGCCGAGTTGTGAGGCCTTGACTTACCAAAGCTGGATAAAAATATGACGACCTCTGTTAAAATATTAATACCAGAGTTTCTCTACCCATTCCACCAGGTACGCACTCCACCAGATACGTACTCCACCAGGTACCCACTCCACCAGGTACGTACTCCACCAGGTACCCACTCCACAAGGTACGTACTCCACCAGGTACCCACTCCACCAGGTACGTACTCCACCAGGTACCCACTCCACCAGGTACCCACTCCCCCAGATACCTACTCCACCAGGTACGTACTCCACCAGGTACCCATTCCACCAGGTACCCACTCCATCAGGTACCCACTTGACCAGGTACCCACTTCACCAGGTACCAACTCCACCAGGTACCCACTCCTCCAGGTACCCACTCCACCAGGTACCCACTCCACCAGGTACCCACTCCACCATGTACCCACTCCTCCAGGTACCCACTCCACCAGGTACCCACTCCTCCAGGTACCCACTCCACCAGGTACCCACTCCACCTGGTACCCACTCCACCAGGTACTCATTCATTAATCAGCTGCACCTACTTACAATCGTCAGACTGTTTGAACCTCACGTACACTCTATTGCCAAGCTGGCGCGCCACCACTGCCTATCCGACGTTCTCTCAAGAAACACTGGTCATCTGTAAGTATAGTTTCCTCCTCATCTTCCTCATCTTCCTCTTCTTCTTCTGTTTCCTTAATCTTTTTTTTTTCTTATTTTTTTTGTTTTTCTATTCTTTCTTGATTTTTTCTTTTCTTCCTGTTTTGAACCACTGCCCTACAATTTAATCTGTAGTCTTTACCTTTTATGACGTCAATTAAGCAAATAAATCCTCACATACAAGTCACATATGTTACATTCACTTTCTCCACAGTCTGTCCCTTTTTTCTCTATTCACAGTGAGGGATCTCTGTGAGCTATAGTTTGACAATATTTACGTAAGCGCTGGTTGTTTGGTAACGTGGGTTCAGTCTTAACTTTACTCTCGTCAGTCCGGACTTAGCCTCAAAACGCATCACTGAGTTTGGACAAGTAAAGGCATAGAAGCGAAACAGTGGCCAACTCACCCATACATGCCGGAGTCTATCGTTGTTAACTTTAATAATTCACTCACAACATTATACCCATATGTTACAATAACACATTTTCTATTTGCTGAGACAAACAAGATCCATCTACTTCTCTACAAAATTATTCGAGCCGTGCAGCTATTATGTTCTCTTGTACACAGACCAGCGTTTATTTTTAGTTGGAACGTCAGAGCAACAAAATCAAGATGAGACAATTTGTGGAGAAAACTCGTCACATAATCATAGTTGGTTTTGAATGCTAATGTTGGACAACATCATCAAGATGCATGAACTTGACATATTGCCACAAATTGTTCACACGAAACCTTCAACTTCAGCCACCTGTTGGCTCGTTTCTGGGTGACAAGCCCTCGACGTCAGCTCGCACGTCGCACGTTTATCATATTTACCAACTTCATTTTCACAACTGCCTTCCTCACTCGCATTCTCCTCGTAATTGATAACGCCATAATTATGCAAATTCTTTCAGACGTAGATGGTCACGAGTGTTAACATGCAGTACATACGTCCAACAATGTGCTAACATGCAGTACATACGTCCAACAATGTGCTAACATGCAGTACATACGTCCAACAATGTGCTAACATGCAGTACATACGTCCAACAATGTGCTAACATGCAGTACATACATCCAACAATGTGCTAACATGCAGTACATACGTCCAACAATGTGCTAACATGCAGTACATACGTCCAACAATGTGCTAACATACAGTACATACGTCCAACAATGTGCTACGCAATCATTATTTATTTCGATTTTGTTAGTTTTGTAATTTGTGGAGTTTGCCTCAAAGATTGCGCAGTTAATGTTTGTGATAAGTGATGTGAGAAATGTACAGAACAATAACAACAATGTGAGACATGTACAGAACAATAACAACAATGTGAGACATGTACAGAACAATAACAACAATGTGAGACATGTACAGAACAATAACAACAATGTGAGACATGTACAGAACAATAACAACAATGGGAGACATGTACAGAACAATAACAACAATGTGAGACATGTACAGAACAATAACAACAATGTGAGACATGTACAGAACAATAACAACAATGTGAGACATGTACAGAACAATAACAACAATGTGAGACCTTACTTCATGAAGTCTTTTTTTCATCTTCGTTCTTTTCTATTGGAGAACTTTGACGTCTGTGTTGATGTCCGAAATATATTTCGCTGTAGTAGTTTGTCTCGAGACAGAAAGGTTGTGGGTTCAAATCCTGGATGCAACTGTTGGGTTTTCTCTCTGCAGCAACCACGCCTGGTGACAGCCGCAAGGCCCGGCTTGGAACATCAATTACTCATCGGCTGAAACAAAATATGAGTACCTTCAAAAACGGAGTCATCTGCTTTTGAGGAGAGGGACCCTGTGCACACGGCTGCCGGGGAAAACCGGATTAACACGGAGATTTCAGGTCATAGTTTCTAGGGACTTCATCAGAGGTGAAAACTAGCGAGTACAAAATAAAAGTTACCTCGCTGAGGTCCACAGATCCTCAAAAGATGCAAACACTACTATCATTGAGAACAGTTCTTGAAGAATAGATTCTCTTTCAGACTGAAAGTGTGGATATGCTGCAAGACTAGGGAGACAACTCTGAGTTTCCGGGGGATCGACCACAACTGGAAAAAGGAAATGATGAAGTTTGCATTTCTGAAACTTGTTTAGCGATAGCTATTGTACCAAGATATCTCAACACTAACCCAAAAGTTAGGCCTTTCATGAAAGTTATAGAGGACAACCCATGAACATTTGAGTTGAAAACTCTCCTGATGACTTTAGAACGCTATGGCTTCACTAGAGGCGTGTCCATGAACATTTGAGTTGAAAACTCTCCTGATGACTTTAGAACGCTATGGCGTCACTCGAGGCGTGTCCATGAACAGCCATCCCAACAAATCAAGTCACGCCTCCACTTATGTGAAACTCTGGATCAGACAGCAGTCCAGCTCGTCGCAAATTTACAGTCGAACACAGATCACACATTCCTTCCCAGGGCAAAGCTGTAACCTGATACTGTTGCACTACACTCCACGACCAGTCGCCTGCAGCACTATCTCAATGCGCGGGCGCCCAAACCATATTGATTTTGTTGTCATGTGAATGCGACTGGACTACTGCTGTCTTCACGAAGGAAAATCCCAACCAGAAAAAAATATTTTAAACCACATTAAATACCACTAGTCCTAGTCCTGAACCTGATTCTAATAAGCGGCCACATAATAATCGGCACCAACCGGAAGATTAAAAAACTCTCCTGTTCTCCCAAAAGTAACTGATGTTTTTTGCTTTACTTCAGTGACCCTATTATATATTTATATATTTCGTAATCTCCTGGTCTTTTTAAAGTCGAGAAACTATGTGCTTTGCCATTTTATTTTGATTTGAAGACACAGGCAACGAATAAGGTGATGGAACTCATCTCCTGCCTTCTTTTCTCCAGTTTAGGAAAGAAACATGATGGTCAATACTGGCTTTCCCTCACAAGAGCTTCTCGTACCTCTCGGCCACCGTTTGTCTCACATCCTCGGCATTTAACCATAAATGTTCCTCATATAATGTTGTATATCTCTCTCAATATAACCAGGTTCGGCCCTTTTATAATGTTGAATATCGCTCTCAATATAACCATATGGGGTCCCTTTATAATATTGAATATCTCTCTCAATATAACCATATCGGGTCCCTTTATAATGTTGGGTATCTCTCTCTATATAACCATATCGGGTCCCTTTATAATGTTGGGTATCTCTCTCAATATAACTATATCGGGTCCCTTTATAATGTTGGGTATCTCTCTCAATATAACTATATCGGGTCCTCTTATACTGCTGTATATATTTATCAATTTAACTTGTTATCATACAATGTGGTTGAAAGAAAAAAATCTTTTTTAAGTTTCGAAATCGATTCAGATTTAATCAAATTGATGTGACGTCATTTTATCTTACAGTTTTACTTTTCTCTGGGCAGATGACGATCCGGTCAACCTAGAACCATGTCTTCTAGTTGCACCAGTTCACATCTGCTATGTTAAAAAACAAATTGAAGTGAAACCTGCTGTGATGACAACGATTATGTAAGACCGTTGAGATGAAAACCACTGAGTCGGAATTGAGTAGCAACTAACTCCGGGGAGGCGTGCCTAGGGGCTATGCTGAGAGTATAACATTACAATAATGCAACAAATTGTTGCTCGTTTCGTCGTCGGAGACATCGCTATAGTTATGTGTTCTCCCATTGGAAACAATAACAAGCGTATCTCCAGTACAACGGCAACAAGTGCAGGACACAAGGGAGAATGATTGGGCTCTGCTGGGCTAAGACTACAACTTTTTGACGAAAGTCAATAATAAATCTCTCATAGAAAGATCAAGGCTAAATCTTTCACATAGAGATCAAGGATAAATATTTCACAGAGAGATCAAGGCTAAATCTTTCATGGAGAGATCAATGCTAAATCTTTCATAAGAGATCAATGCTAAATCTTTCATGGAGAGATCAATGCTAAATCTTTCATAAGAGATCAATGCTAAATCTTTCATAGAGAGATCAATGCTAAATCTTTCATAGAGAGATCAAGGCTAAATCTTTCATAGAGAGATCAAGGCTAAATCTTTCATGGAGAGATCAATGCTAAATCTTGAGATCAAGGCTAAATCTTTCATAGAGAGATCAATGCTAAATCTTGAGATCAATGCCAAATCTTTCATACAGAGATCAATGCTAAATCTTTCATAGAGAGATCAAGGCTAAATCTTTCATAGAGAGATCAAGGCTAAATCTTTCATACAGAGATCAATGCTAAATCTTTCATAGAGAGATCAAGGCTAAATCTTTCATACAGAGATCAAGGCTAAACCTTTCATAGAGAGATCAAGGCTAAATCTTTCATAGAGAGATCAATGCTAAATCTTTCATAGAGAGATCAATGCTAAATCTTTCATAGAGAGATCAATGCTAAATCTTTCATAGAGAGATCAATGCTAAATCTTTCATAGAGAGATCAAGGCTAAAGCTTTCATAGAGAGATCAAGGCTAAATCTTTCATAGAGAGATCAATGCTAAATCTTTCATAGAGAGATCAATGCTAAATCTTTCATAGACAGATCACAGCTAAAGCCGCATCAACCTCAAATTAAAGAGTCATCGTCGCAATCATCATCATCATGTGCCATACCGGTTGGCGTAGACGATCATGTCCCTCCACAATCTTCTATCTACAGTGCATCGTATCAGTTCTGTTGTTGACTGTTTTCCATGCCATGACACCAAGCTATCCAGTATTTTCTCTCTTTGTCGTCCGATATTTCTCTTTCCTTTTATTTTGCCAGTTGTAACCAAGTATTCCAACTTTCCTCTTCTCATGATGTGCCTGAAAAATATTGATTGTTTCTTTTTGATGTTTTTAGGAGTTCCCCCTTTTGTGTTGGTCTCTTTGATAATTTCCTTATTTATCTTTTTGCTGTCCAGGGAACTTTCAACATTCTTCTGAGAAATCCCATCTCTGTGGCCTCTAATAGTTTTCTCATTTGTTTGTCTACTGTCAATGATTCGCTTCCGTAGGTCAGAATTGGTTCTATATATCACCGATTAACTCTATTTCTCACTTCTATTGGCATAGACTTGTTGCATAAGATATTTTTCATTTTCTGAAATGTTATTTTTGCCTGAGCTATTCTGCTTATTATTTCTGCGGTGCACCTTCCATCTGATGTTATTATTGTGCCCAAGTATTTGAAACGTTGCACTTGTTCAAGATTTGTCTCGTTTATTTTTATGCTGCATGATTGTGATGGTTGTTTCTTTGATGTGAACATATACAAGAGAAGATTCTGCTACAAGATACACACCATGATCATATACAAGAGAAGATTCTGCTACAAGACACGTAACATGTACATGGCGTCGCCTCAGAAGCACTTCAGAAAATATGAACTAACTGAGAAATCATTTCACTTAATGACTTTGCCGCTAAATTAGAAATGTTGGCACTATCAACTCAAGGCTGATGTCAAATCAAACGATGAAAACAAAATTCCAACATTTTTCTCTTAACGCATTTTCCACGAAATTTCTTTACAAACATCAGCAGCTGTTGCTGTCGATTTTTTTAAATCGTTCATTTCAAATCAATTTTTGCAGCTTCCTTTTCATTCCTTGCTTAAGTTAACGGTTGCAACAGTGGCTCGGTAATTATTCTTTTATTTTCAGTTATCTTGTTTTAAACATGTCCCCATCAGACAGATTTTTGTTGATCTTACTGATCAGGTCTGCAGCTCAATATTCTTGATCTAATGTCCTTTAACCTTTGAACTTACATCTTGACCTGTGTGTTCATGTTATGTGAACTTTGAACCCAGTTTATAATTAAATCATAATGTTGATCCCCAAATGCTATGACTACTCGTGAAGCTGACCATGTCTATCTGTCTATCCATCCATCCATCCATCCATCCATCCATCCATCCATCCATCCATCCATCCATCCATCCATCCATCCATCCATCCATCCATCCATCCATCCATCCATCTATCTATCTATCTATCTATCTATCTATCTATCTATCTATCTATCTATCTATCTATCTATCTATCTATCTATCTATCTATCTATCTATCTATCTATCTATCTATCTATCTATTCAACTATCCATCCATCCATCCATCCATCCATCCATCCATCCATCCATCCATCCATCTATCTATCTATCTATCTATCTATCTATCTATCTATCTATCTATCTATCTATCTATCTATCTATCTATCTATCTATCTATCTATCTATCTATCTATCTATCTATCTATCTGACTATCTATCTATCTATCTATCTATCTATCTATCTATCTATCTATCTATCTATCTATCTATCTATCTATCTATCTATCTATCTATCTACCTACCTATCTATCTATCTATCTATCTATCTATCTATCTACCTACCTACCTACCTACCTACCTACCTACCTACCTACCTACCTACCTACCTACCTACCTACCTACCTATCTATCTATCTATCTATCTATCTATCTATCTATCTATCTATCTATCTATCTATCTATCTATCTATCTATCTATCTATCTATCTCATACTTGTGAATTGGGGAACCAGGTGGTCTAGAGATAAAACATCAGTGTGCGTGCGTCACGTCTCGGATTTGAATCTCACCACAGACGATGTGAATGTTTCGGAATCTTTCCTAGCCCTAACCTCCCACTGATCTTTGGCTAGTGATGTCCGATGTCTAGCGCTCTCTGTGTAGTGATGTCCGATGTCTAGCGCTCTCTGTGTAGTGATGTCCGATGTCTAGCCCGCTCTGTGTAGTGATGTCCGATGTCTAGCGCTCTCTGTGTAGTGATGTCCGATGTATAGCGCTCTCTGTGTAGTGATATTCGATGTCCAGACCTCTCTGTGTGGTGATGTCCGTTGTCTAGCCCTCTCTGTGTAGTGATGTCCGATATCTAGCCTTCTCTGTGTAGTGATTTCCGATATCTAGCCCTCTCTGTGTAGTGATGTCCGATGTCTAGCCCTCTCTGTGTAGTGATGTTCGAATTCTAGCCTTCTCTATGTAGTGATGTCTGAAGTCTAGCCCTCTCTGTGTAGTGATGTTAGATGATGGCATCCCTCTCTGTCTAGTGATGTCCGATGTCTAGCCCTCACTGTGTAATGATGTCCGATGTCTAGCCCTCTCTGTGTAGTGATGTCCGATGTCTAACCCTCTCTGTGTAGTGATGTCCGATTTCTAGCCCTCTCTGTGTAATGATGTTCGATGTCTAACCTTCTCTGTGTAGATATGTCTGATGTCTAGCCCTCTCTGTTTAGTGATGTTCGATGTTGGCATACCTCTCTGTGTAGTGATGTCCGATTTCTAGCCCTCTCTGTATAGTGATGTCCTATGCCTAGCCCTCTCTGTGTAATGATGTCCGATGCCTAGCCCTCTCTGTGTAGTGATGTCCGATGCCTAGCCCTCTTTGTGTAGTGATGTCCGATGCCTAGCCCTCTCTGTGTAGTGATGTCCGATGCCTAGCCCTCTCTGTGTAGTGATGTCCGATTTCTAGCCCTCTCTGTATAGTGATGTCCTATGCCTAGCCCTCTCTGTGTAGTGATGTCCGATGTCTAGCCCTCTCTGTGTAGTGATGTCCGATGCCTAGCCCTCTCTGTATAGTGATGTTTAATGTCTAGTCTTCTCTGTGTATTGACGTTCGATGTCCAGACCTCTCTGTGTAGTGATGTCTGATGTATAGCCCTCTCTGTGTAGTGATGTTCGATGATGGCATCCCTCTCTGTGTAGTGATGTCCGATGTCTAGCCCTCTCTGTGTAATGATGTTCGTTGTCTAGCCCTCTCTGTGTAGGGATGTCCGATGTCTAGCCCTCTCTGTGTAGGGATGTCCGATGTCTAGCCCTCTATGTGTAGTGAGGTCCGATGTCTAGCCCTCGCTGTGTAGTGATGTCCGATGTCTAGCCCTCTATGTGTAGTGAGGTCCGATGTCTAGCCTTTTCTGTGTATTCACGTTCAATGTCTAGACCTCTCTGTGTAGTGTTGTCCGATGTCTAGCCCTTTCTGTGTAGTGAAGTCCGATGTCTTGCCCTCTCTGTGTAGTGATGTTCGATGTCTAGACCCCTCTGTGTAGTGATGTTCGATGATGGCATCCCTCTCTGTGTAGTGATGTCCGATGTCTAGCCCTCTCTGTGTAGTGATGTTCGTTGTCTAGCCCTCTCAGTGTAGGGATGTCCGATGTCTAGCCCTCGCTGTGTAGTGATGTCCGAAGTCGGATTTGTCGGGTTGAAAAGAGCATAGATCGAGTAAACTATCGACACAACACAACCAATGTATCTTAACGGGCGATGTCTAGCCTTCTCTGTGTAGTGATGTCCGATGTCTAGCCCTCTCTGTGTAGTGATGTCCGATGTCTTGCCCTCTCTGTGTAGTGATGTTAGATGTCTAGATCCCTCTGTGTAGTGATGTCCGATGTATAGCCCTCTCTGTGTAGTGATGTTCGATGATGGCATCCCTCTCTGTGTAGTGATGTCCGATGTCTAGCCCTCACTGTGTAGTGATGTTCGTTGTCTAGCCCTCTCAGTTTAGTTATGTCAGATGTCTAGCCCTCTCTGTGTAGGGATGTCTGATGTCTAGCCCTCTATGTGTAGTGAGGTCCGATGTCTAGCCCTCGCTGTGTAGTGATGACCGATGTCTAGCCCTCTCCGTGTAGTGATGCCTGATGTCTAGCCCTCTCTGTGTAGTGATGTTCGATGTCCAGACCTCTCTGTGTAGTGATGTCCGATGTCTAGTCTTCTCTGTGTAGTGATATCTGATGACTAGCCCTCTCTGTGTAGTGATGTCCGATGACTAGCCCTCTCTGTGTAGTGATGTCCGATGTCTAGCCCTCTCTGTGTAGTAATGTTCGATGACGGCATCCCTCTCTGTGTAGTGATGTCCGATGTCTATCTTTCTCTGTGTAGTGATGTTCGATGATGGCATCCCTCTCTGTTTAGTGATGTCCAATATCTAGCCCTCTCTGTCTAGTGATGTCCGATGTCTAGCCCTCTCTGTGTAGTGATGTCCGATGTCTAGCCTTCTCTGTGTAGTGATGTTCGACGTCTAGGTCTCTCTGTCTAGTGATGTCCGATGTCTAGCCCTCTCTGTGTAGTGATGTCCAATGTCTAGCCCTCTCTGTGTAGTGATGTTCGACGTCTAGCTCTCTCTGTCTAGTGATGTCCGATGTCTAGCCCTCTCTGTGTAGTGATGTCCGATGTCTAGCCCTCTCAGGGTAGTGATGTCCGAAGTCGGATGTGTCGGGTTGAAAAGTGCATAGATCGAGTAAACTATCGACACAACACCACCAATGTATCTTAACACGCAAATGCTAAAAAGAATTCTGGTGAATTTACAATTCGCTTCTAAAAGAGTAATTTTGCAGAGTAAAAGTCATGTAAAGAGTCCCCATCACGCCAAGTGGCGTATCGGGAAGATGGTTTTAATCAATTTTTGTCTATATTATTGCCATAATGAGAGCCGCGATAGCTCAGTGGTTAGAGAACTGAACTATAAAGAACGAGAGATAGGATTCGATCCCAACCGACGGCTTCCGGTTCACCCAGCCTTCAATGGGTACCGGATTTTTAGGGGGGAAAGTAAAGCGGCACAGGCGTAATACTGACCACATTACCCCAAAAATCATGTGCGAAGGTCTGTAAAATGTATGGTCACTAACACCATATTCCCTATACGCCACTTGGCGTGACGGGGGTACTTTACTTTTTTTACTATTACTGCCTGTAAATAAATGCTGATGGAACAAGTACAGTCCATACATTTATTTTATTGTCCAGATTTGTTGATTGTTTGTTCACATGTGTGTGCTTGTATACGCGGACACAGAAAAACATACACAAGTCTAGTCAACATGGCAAAGATTTCACAAATATGAGAAAATATGGGCAGAAAAATTCGTAGTTTATATCGTACATACAAAAATACAGAGAAACATACAGAAACACAGAGAAACATACATAAACACAGAGAAACATACAGAAACACTGAGAAACTTACAGAAACACAGAGAAACATACAGAAACACAGGCAAACATAGAGAAACACAGGCTAACACATATAAAATACAGACACAAATATGCAGAGCCAGTGTAGTGCACAGAAACTCAAACAAATAAAGAGATAGATAAAGAAACTCAGGCAAAGATACAGAAATACAGAGGTAGATAAAGAAACGCAAACAAAGATACACAAATACAGAGATAGATACAGAAACGCAAACAAAGATACAAAATACAAAGATAGATACAGAAACGCAAACAAAGATACAAAATACAAAGATAGATACAGAAACGCAAACAAAGATACAAAATACAAAGATAGATACAGAAACGCAAACAAAGATACAAAATACAAAGATATATACAGAAACGCAAACAAAGATACACAAATACAGAGATAGATACAGAAACTAAAACAAAGATACACAAATACAGAGATAGATACAGAAACTAAAACAAAGATACACAAATTAAAGATAGATACAGAAACGCAAACAAAGATACAAAATACAAAGATAGATACAGAAACGCAAACAAAGATACAAAATACAAAGATAGATACAGAAACGCAAACAAAGATACACAAATACAGAGATAGATACAGAAACTAAAACAAAGATACACAAATACAGAGATAGATACAGAAACTAAAACAAAGATACACAAATACAGACATAGATACAGAAAGGCAAACAAAGATACAAAATACAAAGATAGATACAGAAACGCAAACAAAGATACACAAATACAGAGATAGATACAGAAACGCAAACAAAGATACACAAATACAGAGATAGATACAGAAACGCAAACAAAGATACACAAATACAGAATAACATAGATAAAAGGGTACAAAATGTTAATCAGGAAGAGATACTAACAACCAGGGGGAGACAATTATACCAGTTTTCTATCACGATATCCCGATCAGACAAGGGGAAATAACAAGAGTCCCATCATTCATCAATTATTACACGTTTGTCCATCTCAATGGGTTAATATCGGTATGATGGAAATGGTTTCATTACTGTGTCTTCTGGAGACTTTTTGTCTTGTTCTCCATGATTTTTTCTATAACTTTCTCTCTCTCTCTCTCTCTCTCTCTCTCCCTTCGTCCCTGACCATGTAGTTAACTCACTATTTCTCTCCCAAAAAGTTAAAATTCCAGCTGACTCTCCAGTTTTCGAGAAACAAAATTCTAAAAGAAAAAAAAATGTAAAATGCCCCCGTCATGCCAAGTGACGTATAGGGAATATGGTGTTAGTGACCATAAAATTTACAGACCTTCAGCACATGAATTTTGGGGTAATGTGGTCGGTATTACGTCCGTGCCGCTTTGTAGAAGAGGAGGAAGAAAAGGATAGAGAGAGTGAAGGAGAAAGGAGAAAATAGGGGACAGGTCAGAAACAACGATCTAGAAATGAGGGGGCGAATAGGCGAGACAAAATGGGTAAAGATAGGTCAAGGAAAAACACATAAAGAAGACGACACAATAGAGAGGATGGGTCAGGAGAAACACGTGCGGAGTATCAAGGCCATCTTTAAGAAGTGAACGAACAAAGAGATGCGTAGGTGGAAAAGGAGAGAATTAAATAAACAGAGGCCAGGTCCAAAAGGTAGAACAAGGTCAAGGGAACCAGACAGACAGACAGACGCGGGGTGTACAAATAAAACGAATTCACGTGCAAAATATTAGGGGCATGCCTGTTAGTAGGTGTCCGGATGTGCGTGGGAGGAAAGAGATTTTCATTGGCTGACAAAAACCGAATTTAAGGGAAGACACATAAGATAGGGAGGTTAGTCAGGAACGGTGAGTGATTGATTATTAGTCAGATTGAGAGAAGTTATTCATAGGGGCACGCGCGTCTTAGGGGCCATTTGGGCCATAGAGTCGCCTCACCAGTCTAATAGAGTTAGCAGTGATATAGAGTAGTTGTGAGTAGAATAGTCAAGACGTAGCACGATCAACAGGCAGATGACAGAATAGACCAATAGATAGTAATTAGCGTAAGGGAGGCGCTCGATGGGAGCGTCTCAATTTAATTTAGTGCCAGAGTGTGTTGCAAGTGTGGTCCTGACATATGTAACGAGAGTCTGAAGTGGCATGAATAAAAGCCAGCTAACTTACCATCAAAAGGTGTTGTTCTGTGTTATACAGTTTCATTATCTAGCCTAAGTGTCACGAACCAGTCCACCAGTAAAGTTGTCGCGGAACACAACGCAACGGTCATCTTAATGAACCAGAAGTACTACCAGACCGAGCAAGGGTCAAGCTAATAAGAATCAAATAGTCCGGGGATGTGTATGTGACCTGATTACAAACAGGAGCCTAACGCCGGGGGGCAGGAACACAGCCATAGCATTCCAGAGAGGTCACACTAACATGATCTCAAGCTAACAGCTGATGAGTAGACACCACAGAGAACAGCTGAGCGAATAAACAACAACCAGCGGACGATCTGTTCAAAGATCCTCAAAGACTCGCTCAGAAGACAATCAAACAATCAAACATCGATTCAACATCTCAAAGTTATCACCGGCTACATTGGTGCCGGTACACAAGTAACGTTCTTTTTAAATGTATCTACACCAGATACAGCTTTACTTTCCCAGAAAAAAATTCGGTACCCATTTAAGGCTGGGTGAACTTGGAAGCCGTCGGTTGGGGGTCGAACCCTACCTCTTGTCCTTTGTAGTCCAGTTCACTAACCACTGAGCTATAGCGGCTCCCGAAACAAAAGTCTAAGGTTAACATATAACAAAAAAATATATCTGCCTCTCTATATTACTTACACTGCATTCATCTTTCTCTGTCATTCACGATAACATTTCTTTTCTTCGGGCCCCACGTTAAAATTCCTTTGTACAGGGCCTCATGTTAAAATTCCTTAGTACAGGCCCCACGTTAAAATTCCTTTGTACAGGGCCTCATGTCAAAATTCCTTAGTACAGGCCCCACGTTAAAACTCCTTTGTACAGGGCCTCATGTTAACATTCCTTTGTACAGAGCCTCATGTTAAAATTCGACTGTATATGTCCTTTTTTATCTGCATTCTTTCAACTCCTTGTGGAGCTTAGGTCTTCGACACACACCTCCAACTCCTTGTGGAGCTTAGGTCTTCAACAAACACTTTCAGCTCTTTGTGGAACATGGGGCTTCAAGAAACACCTTCAAATCCTTGTGCAGCTTAGGTCTTCGACACACACCTTCAACTCCTTGTGGAGCTTAGGTATTCAACAAACACTTTAAACTCCTTGTGGAGCTTAGGTCTTCAACAAACACTGTCAGCTCCCTGTGGAGCATAGGTCTTCAACGAAAACTTTCAGTTCTATATTGAGTATAAGTCTTCAACAAACACTTTCTAAGCCGTTCTGTTTCTTGCCATTCTTTAGAGATCATTCCATTTCTTCCCCATCATCTTCATTTCTGCTTCCAACTGTCTTCTACGAGAATTTGTGGGTCTTCCTCTTTGTCTTTTTCCAGAGAGATTCCAAAAAATGGCTTGTTGTGTAATACTCTCAGTTCTCTTCCGCGGTGTGTCATATCCAGCATCATAATCTTCGTTGTATCTCTTTATCCACTGGTATTTGACTGGTATTTGACTGGTATTTGACTGGTATTTGACTGGTATTTGACTGGTATTTGACTGGTATTTGACTGGTATTTGACTGGTATTTGACTGGTATTTGACTGGTATTTTTCCATAATTCTAAGCTTGGGATCTTTTGCAGCCATTTTCATCCTTTTATTCTGCGCACGCATCCATTAATGGAGGTCTTTGACTTGTCAATGTTTGTGTCGTTTTTGCGGCTTATTTTTTACAGTACAGGATAGCCAGTCCCATGCCCAACCCTCCCTACAGTACAGGATAGCCAGTCCCATGTCCAACCCTCCCTACAGTACAGGATAACCAGTCCCATGCCCAACCCTCCCTACAGTACAGGATAGCCAGTCCCATGTCCAACCCTTCCTACAGTACAGGATAGCCAGTCCAATGTCCAACCCTCCCTACAGTACAGGATAACCAGTCCCATGCCCAACCCTCCCTACAGTACAGGATAGCCAGTCCCATGTCCAACCCTTCCTACAGTACAGGATAGCCAGTCCCATGCCCAACCCTTCCTACAGTACAGGATAGCCAGTCCCATGTCCAACCCTCCCTACAGTACAGAATATCCAGTCCCATGCCCAACCCCCCCTACAGTACAGGATATCCAGTCCAATGTCCAACCCTTCCTACAGTACAGGATAGCCAGTCCCATGTCCAACCCTTCCTACAGTACAGGATATCCATTCCCATGTCCAATCCTTCCTACAGTACAGAATATCCAGTCCCATGTTCAATCCTTCCTACAGTACAGAATATCCAGTCCCATGCCCAACCCTCCCTACAGTACAGAATATCTAGTCCCATGCCCAACCCTCCCTACAGTACAGAATATCTAGTCCCATGCCCAATCCTCCCTACAGTACAGGATATCCAGTCCCATGTCCAACCCTTCCTACAGTACAGAATATCCAGTCCCATGCCCAACCCTCCCTACAGTACAGAATATCCATTCCCATGTCCAACCCTCCCTACGGTACAGAATATCTAGTCCCATGCTCAACCCTTCCTACAGTACAGGATAACCAGTCCCATGTCCAACCCTTCCTACAGTACAGAATATCTAGTCCCATGCCCAACCCTCCCTACAGTACAGAATATCTAGTCCCATGTCCAACCCTCCCTACAGTACAGGATAGCAAATCCCATGCCCCAACCCTCCCTACAGTACAGGATAGCAAGTCCCATGCCCCAACCCTCCCCACAGTACAGAATATTCAGTCCCATGCCCCAACCCTCCCTACAGTACAGAATATCCAGTCCTATGCCCCAACCCTCCCTACAGTACAGGATAGCAAGTCCCATGCCCCAACCCTCCCTACAGTACAGGATAGCAAGTCCCATGCCCCAACCCTCCCTACATTACAGAATATTTAGTCCCATGCCCAAACCCTCCCTACAGTACAGAATATCTAATCCCATGCCCAACCCTCCCTACAGTACAGAATATCTAGTCCCATGCCCAACCCTCCCTACAGTACAGGATAACAAGTCCCATGCCCCAACCCTCCCTACAGTACAGGATAGCAAGTCCCATGCCCCAACCCTCCCTACAGTACAGGATAACAAGTCCCATGCCCCAACCCTCCCTACAGTACAGGATAACAAGTCCCATGCCCAACCCTCCCTACAGTACAGGATAGCAAGTCCCATGCCCCAACCCTCCCTACATTACAGAATATTTAGTCCCATGCCCAAACCCTCCCTACAGTACAGAATATCTAATCCCATGCCCAACCCTCCCTACAGTACAGAATATCTAGTCCCATGCCCAACCCTCCCTACAGTACAGGATAACAAGTCCCATGCCCAACCCTCCCTACAGTACAGGATAGCAAGTCCCATGCCCCAACCCTCCCTACAGTACAGAATATCCAGTCCCATGCCCCAACCCTCCCTACAGTACAGAATAGCCAGTCCCATGCCCCAACCCTCCCTACAGTACAGAATAGCCAGTCCCATGCGCCAACCCTCCTTAGTGACCTCTTACGAACGTGCCTGGTAGGAAACAGCGCTACAATTCTTTACTCCCCTTTAGGACCCTGGCAGCGCAGGGACAATTCATCTGTATACATTCACCATGTTAATACTCGTCTGTATATGTTCACAATGTTAAAATATCATACACAAGCAACCATGGTGTTCTGGCACATCAACATATATATCATAGACAAGCAACCATGGTGTTCTGGCACATCGACATATATATCATACACAAACAACCATGGTGTTCTGGCACATCGACATATATATCATACACAAACAACCATGGTGTTCTGGCACATCGACATATATATCATACACAAACAACCATGGTGTTCTGGCACATCGACATATATATCATACTCCAGCCACCATGGTGTTCTAGTACATCGACATATATATCATACACAACCAACCTTGGTGTTCTAGTACATCGACATATATATCATACACAAACAACCAAGTGGTACACAGCATATCATCATAAAGCTACTGTATACAACTATATATTTACTCTGTCTCGTTTCATCCACCTTTACATCGACCTCGACAGTTATTTATCATTTCTGTTGTTCACCTTCTGCCAGGTCATTCTCTTAAGCTGTCTGGTATCTTTTCTCTTTGCTTTTCTCTCTACCCCTCAATTTTCCCACTTGTCACAATATATTCCAGCTGTTCCCTTCTCATTACATGACCACAAAGTGATGCTTGTCTGTTCCTAATATTGGAAATTAGCTATCTTTTTAGGACCGGCAAAGACCTTGTCCCCCCAGAGTTCCTCAGTTTGATCTGACGTCATGTTTGGCACGTGACAGTGGCTTCCTTTCTTTTCTCCCCTCACCAGGTCAAGTAGCCACTCGGGCGAGCGTATATTTGTGCCTCTCTATCTTCTGAGCACAATCCAGATGAACTGATGTATTCTTCTTATATAACCTGACACGATGTCTTGACACGAAGTATTAACACGATGTCTTGACACGAAGTCTTGACACGATGTCTTGATACGATGTCTTGACACGAAGTCTTGACACGATGTCTTGACACGAAGTCTTGACACGAAGTATTGACACGAAGTCTTGACACGAAGTCTTGACACGAAGTATTGACACGATGTCTTGACACGAAGTCTTGACACGATGTCTTGACACGATGTTTTGACACGAAGTCTTGACACGATGTCTTGACACGAAGTCTTGACACGAAGTATTGACACGAAGTCTTGACACGAAGTCTTGACACGATGTCTTGACACGAAGTCTTGACACGATGTCTTGACACGAAGTCTTGACACGATGTCTTGACACGATGTTTTGACACGAAGTCTTGACACGATGTTTTAACACGAAGTCTTGACACGAAGTCTTGACACGAAGTCTTGACACGATGTCTTGACACGATGTCTTGACACGAGGTATTGATAAGCTTCATTTATTACAATGAAAGTTGCTGTAATGTATGCTGAACAGCTTCTTGGGACATTAGTCTTTTGTTCAGGAGAAAGCGGGTTCGAAACCCGGGAGGGTCAATAGTTTGTTCTTTTTTTTGTGCGTGAGGGGGATAAAAACTCAGATCTGTACATCTTATGACGGCTGCACTGGATGAGCGGCCTTTACTCTCCGATCTACAATCCCCCCCCTCCCAGCCATGAGATAATTGCGTCATGTTTTGTTGTTCAGAGCTTCAGTTAATTCCAGATCTCATGGCCCCCATATCCGATGTTTAGTCCTCTCTGGGTAGTGAGATCCAATGTTTAGTCCTCTCTGGGTAGTGAGATCCGATGTTTAGTCCTCTCTGGGTAGTGAGATCCAATGTTTAGTCCTCTCTGGGTAGTGAGATCCGATGTTTAGTCCTCTCTGGGTAGTGAAATCCGATGTTTAGTCCTCTCTGGGTAGTGAGATCCGATGTCTAGTCCTCTCTGGGTAGTGAGATCCGATGTTTAGTCCTCTCTGGGTAGTGAGATCCGATGTTTAGTCCTCTCTGGGTAGTGAGATCCGATGTTTAGTCCTCTCTGGGTAGTGAGATCCGATGTTTAATCCTCTCTGGATAGTGAGATCCGATGTCTAGTCCTCTCTGGGTAGTGAGATCCGATGTTTAGTCCTCTCTGGGTAGTGAGATCCGATGTTTAGTCCTCTCTGGGTAGTGAGATCCGATGTCTAGTCCTCTTTGGGTAGTGAGATCCGATGTTTAGTCCTCTCTGGGTAGTGAGATCCGATGTTTAGTCCTCTCGAATAACGGTAAAATTCAGGAGTTCTCGTGTGCAATCTGCGTACGTTAAAAATCCATCAGCAGTTTAAAAAAGTTAAAAAAAATAAGAGTAGGGCATAATGGTCGCTGTCGGGGAAAAAATTTCTCAAATATACCCAAGGTCAATTGATTCTAGACCGTGCCACGGAGTTTGTACGCTTGGATAAGTGTTTGCCGATGAGGCTCTCAGTATTTCAAGAAGAAGATCGGAGCACCTATTGGTGTATCTGGAATGCAGTGGTGGTGATCTAAATAAAACAAAACATTCATTAGTTAGTAGCGGTAGAACACAAAGGTAGAACACAAAGGTAGAACACAAAGGTAGAACACAAAGGTAGAACACAGAGGTAGAACACAAAGGTAGAACAGTCTGGTCTATCGATCACTGGACCATTTATTTTAAAACTCGCCTCCATTTCTGACCCACACGTTTTTTTTTTTCATTTTCTTACAGATGAACTGGAGACGTTTAATAAATGTGGGATTCATGTAGCAGGAAGAGATTATGCCAAGTCGGGGAAAACTTCTCATGAATTTTCCATATCTCTTATAGCGAAAATGTGTACTAAATCCGAAATAGAAACCAAGAAAATAATGTAAAATATAATCACATGAAATCGTGTGTGGAAATATTGAGGAAAACTATCAGCGGTTTTGATAGTTAATCATTGATTGGAACTGGATGATTAGGACAAAATAAATATCACTTTTCATCCGGTCTTACTGTCGTCAAAATCATTAACTATGTCGATGTGTGTTTTTGGTGAATTGTTTCGCTGTTCTTTTGTGATGACTAGACAGAGATTATGGAATCATTACAGAGTTTGTGTTCCTGCCAAGAAAGGAACTTCAACAGCCATCGGTGATCTGTGTTTGGTGTTCTTTATTTTGAGTGGACATAAAATGGAGCTCGTGTGTATTTTTGTTTACAAGTTTTTACACATAAAACCTACCAAGTAGCGTAGGAAGATGGCTGCTTGAGGTAGTGGGGGTATATATGTGTGCTAGATAGCCTCGGTAGTTTTAGTGGTATATATGTAAAAGAAGATACCTCCGCGGTCGACCCAGCCGCTTGCAGAAATGGGTACCAGAGTTCATACTCTGGGACGATGAGGAATAGCGCCTCGTTCGTGAGTTACAATGCTTGAGGAGACACTAGACAGGAGTTTCTGAATACTTCTGGATAGGCGACAGAACACTTATGGGGAAATCCCGCGGGTTAAGACGCTGATTCCAGTCGCGTACCTTCCTAATGTTGTTAGCACTGATTAAATATCTGCATTATGTAGAATAGTTGAACAAAGCTTAAAACTACAGTCACCACTTTAAAACGGATTTATTGATTAAAAAAAGACATTTGATAGATTAGACAGAGGAATGCTTTGAAATTTGCCGAGCCATTACTGAATTCCCACAAAGTTTATCAACCAGATTACATACAATATGTGAAGGAATGAAATGTAGTGTTGTGCACGAGGCCAGCTTACAGAAGCTTTTGAAATAAGAACAGAAGTAAGACAGGGATGCCTTCTATCTCCATTTCTCTTTCCACTGACTATAAATTGTATTATGGGAATAACGCACAACAACAGAAATGGAATCCAGTGGTCACTGACCAAGCAACTTAATGGTTTAAACTTTTCTGATGACATAACTCTCCTATCACATAATCATCAACGGATGCAGGATAAAATGAGCATACTTGATGAGAGATCACAACAGCTGGGACTGACAATAACAAGAGATAATACAACCAAGATCATACCAGTGGACAAAGAGATACAACGAAAACGATGGCGCTGGATAGGGGACACACTGCTGAAGCCAACAGAGAGTATTACACAACATGCCCTTTATTGGAATCCAAAGGGGAAGGGACAAAGAGTAAGACCAAGTATTCTTAGAAAAGAGAGATGGAAGCAGAGATGAAGATGATGGGGAAGACATGGAATGATCTTAAAAGAATGGCAAAAAAACAGAACGGCGTGGAAAGTGTTTGTTGAAGACCTATGCTCAACAGGGAGCTGAAAGTATTTGTTGAAGACCTATGCTCCACAGGGAGCTGAAAGTGTTTGTTGAAGACCTATGCTCCACAGGGAGCTGAAAGTGTTTGTTGAAGACCTATGCTCCACAGGGAGTTGAAAGTGTTTGTTGAAGACCTATGCTCCACAGGGAGCTGAAAGTGTTTGTTGAAGACCTATGCTCCACAGGCAGTTGAAAGTGTTTGTTGAAGACCTATGCTCCACAGGGAGCTGAAAGTGTTTGTTGAAGACCTATGCTCAACAGGGAGCTGAAAGTGTTTGTTGAAGACCTATGCTCCACAGGGAGCTGAAAGTGTTTGTTGAAGACCTATGCTCCACAGGGAGCTGAAAGTGTTTGTTGAAGACCTATGCTCCACAGGGAGCTGAAAGTGTTTGTTGAAGACCTATGCTCCACAGGGAGCTGAAAGTGTTTGTTGAAGACCTATGCTCAACAGGGAGCTGAAAGTGTTTGTTGAAGACCTATGCTCCACAGGGAGCTGAAAGTGTTTGTTGAAGACCTATGCTCCACAGGGAGTTGAAAGTGTTTGTTGAAGACCTATGCTCCACAGGGAGCTGAAAGTGTTTGTTGAAGACATATGCTCCACAGGGAGTTGAAAGTGTTTGTTGAAGACATATGCTCCACAGGGAGTTGAAAGTGTTTGTTGAAGACATATGCTCCACAGGGAGTTGAAAGTGTTTGTTGAAGACATATGCTCCACAGGGAGTTGAAAGGTAGAAGAAGAATTATGCTAAGACAGACATACGAATATGTATATGGGAGAGAGAAACAGTGTGTGCGTGTTTATGTAAGATAGCCGTGGAAAGAGAGAGAAGAAATATAAGAAATTAGAATTTAGTTTAGTTTAGTCTGAGAAATTACTATTAGCTTAGTTTAGTTTACAAATTAATGTTAGTTTAGTTTAGTTTCCTTTCGTTAGAAAATTATAATTATAATTAGTTTAGTTTGGAAAAATAACTACTTAATAAATGGCAAAAAGAGAGGATTTGTATAGATAAGGTTGGCACTAAGTAAATGAGTGAGCTAAAGTTTGAGGAGAAGTAAACAACATTGGATTATGAAGAGCTATAAATTTAAAATAAAAAAGCGAGGGACCCCTGTGCACATGGCTGCCAGGGAGAAATGGATTAACACGCAAAATTAAGTTTCTAGTCTCTAGGAACTTCATCAGAGGTCAAAGCTGGCGAACGAAAAAAAAACAAGAAAAAAAAGAGAAAGCAGAAAGGAAGGAAGGAAGGAGGGAAGGAATGTATATATTCTTGATAAAGCATATTCTACCTCTACCTCTATCTCTCTCCAACTCTCTCTCTCTCTCTCTCTCTCTCTCTCCCATATATATATATATATATATATATATATTTGGGTATAAAATATTTGGGAACTTTGTTAACCTCAGACGGAAGATGTACAAAAGAGGTGAGATGTAGAATGGCTCAGGCAAAAGCAGCGTTCCAAAAAATGAGGAAGATACTATGCAATCCATTTTTGACAATAGAAACAAGGAAAAGAGTTCTTAAATGTTACGTAGAGCCAGTCTTAACATACGGATGCGAATCATGGACAATAGGACAACAGACAAGAAAATCACTGGGGTCTGTAGAAATGTGGTTTTACAGAAGAATGTTGAGAATACCATGGACAGCAAAGAAGAGTAATGAAGAGGTTCTGAGAAAGGTCAAAGCAAAAAGAGAGCTAATTTCCCAGGTTAGGAAGAGACAATCATCATTTTTTGGCCATGTAATGAGAAGAGAACAACTTGAATATATTGTAACAACTGGGAAAATTGAGGGACGAAGTTATAGAGGGAAGCAAAGAGAAAAAATAACAGCTTAAGAGAATGTCTTGGCAGAAGGTCAACAACAGAAATGATAAATAGCTGCCGAGATCGAATGTTGTGGAGAGACATGATCACCTACGCCACTAGGCCCGGTACTTGATGATGATGATGATGATATATATATATATATATATATATATATATAATGCTTAATGTAGCAATGTAATGAAATACTGACAGAACATGCAAGAGAGAGTTTTCAGAGACCAAATTAAAAAAATAATGTTAGAGAGAGTGAGAGAAAGAAAGAGGAATATTGTCTATATTAGAAATATCAATCTGATGCCAAGAAAGACAAGACGGGGGAAAATGATGGACCATTTATAGGGAGCCCTCTGCTAGCGGCGGGACACATGGGAGGTAATCTATCTCACTCTACAACTTGCTGCGTATAGGAACAATGAACGTGAAATGTTAATAATATTTTTATATACGTTGTGAGTAAATGTGCTAAGGATAGAGAGAGAGAGAGAGAGAGAGAGAGAGAGAGAGAGAGAGAGATAGACCTAAAGTAACGTGTTTTATGAAGTGGAAACACTAATTTGAATAATTGTAATCAGTTCCGCTTGTTAGTGATATCTGTCGATATATCTGTCGATATATCTGTCGATATTCATAGTGCGAGCCATCTTATTGTCGATTGATCTTTCGAATGGAAGAAACAGCGACGCATCGAATGATTTATGTATGAAAGGATTTACTGATAGTTCATATATTTATTTGTTTACTTTGTCTCTTCCAACAATTCATCCGGGGGTTATTTTTCTGGAACCAAAAGAGCAAGGACAATTTTTGATGGATGGACAGGAGTACATACGGTACGACAGATGAAAGCTAACAGCAACGAATAATTTGGTAAACAGTATGACATATGTACGATATGAATGAAGCATATGGCAAAATACAGGAAAAGAGAGATCGCGGAGAGAAAATACAAGATAGCTTGGTATCATGGCATAGAAAACAGTCAACAAGAGAATTGATACGATGCACGGTGGATAGAAGATTGTGGAAGAACATGATCGCCTACGCCAACAGGTATGGCACATGTTGATGATGATTGAAGAAAGTTAACAGCGGATGATTTGCGGACAGGATGGCCAGCTGTGGAGTCTTCACAGTTGATCAAACAATAGATCAGGTCATCATCATCATTGAGTGCCGTCTCCGCATCGAAGGTTGTCTACCATGGAGCGCCATTCTACTCTGTCTCTTGCTTTGATGATGCAGATTGTCATAGGTTGAATTGAACATCTTTTCATGTTACTCGTCCATGTTAGTCTTGGCCTGCCTCTGCCTGTTTTACCTTGTATTTTCCCTTCCAATATTCCTTATATTAGGCTGTTGTGTCTTTTAACATGCCCCAAAAATTTCATTTGTCTTATTCTAATTGTGTTTAGTAGTTCTCCTTAGACTAAATAGATCAGGTGGACGTCATTAATGACCTCCGAAATATGGGAAGGACACAGGACATGAGTCAATACCTCCTTAGGATGAATGAGAAGGAAACCTTTTTTGTGGTTTTTATTTTTATTTTTTGCTTGGAAATGAATTTTGTTATTCCGTTTTGCCCAGGGGTTCCCATGAAGGTAATGACGGGCACAGCCAGAAACACGAGACTTAGTGAGCGCACATGAGGAATTATCAGGAAACACAGAGCTGGAGTCGTCAGTCGCTGTTGGACTCGCTGAGGATGGCATCTGAGTAACTATGGACATGTTCGGAGTGCAGAAATGGTAACTCATAAATAAATCAATAACGAATAATTTGGTAAACGATAAGAGATACACAAACCATTCCTTCCAAAAGTTAAACGCCATCTTCACTCGTCAGACTGCATCGTCGACAGTCCGTGTCAGTAAATCTGAGACACGCACATAACCACAGGTTGTTATTGTCCTTCTCTTCGTGTGACCTTCCCGTTTAGATCTATTGTATTTCTGTAGTTGTACAGGGTGGCTGACGTGTGTAAACGTGACATGAAAACTCTGAACATAAACCCTGCAGCCTAGGAAGAAATAACTGCAAACCGGAATCTTTGGAAACACACTCAGAAGCTCCAACTCAAACAAGAAGCAGACACATTAATAGGAAAACAGAATACGGCGAAGGAGCAGAAAAAATAACATTTATAGGGGCGCTGGAGAAATCCATAGTCAACTATGACTGACGGAGGCTGCTATAGTCAACTATGACTGACGGTGGCTGCTATAGTCAACTATGACTGACGGTGGCTACTATAGTCAACTATGACTGACGGTGGCTACTATAGTCAACTATGACTGACGGTGGCTACTATAGTCAACTATGACTGACGGTGGCTACTATAGTCAACTATGACTGACGGTGGCTACTATAGTCAACTATGACTGACGGTGGCTACTATAGTCAACTATGACTGACGGTGGCTACTATAGTCAACTATGACTGACGGTGGCTACTATAGTCAACTATGACTGACGGTGGCTACTATAGTCAACTATGACTGACGGTGGCTACTATAGTCAACTATGACTGACGGTGGCTACTATAGTCAACTATGACTGACGGTGGCTACTATAGTCAACTATGACTGACGATTACTTAGTGAAATAAACATGACAAACAAAAAATATGGATTAGATATGAATATCAACAAGACTAAAACTATGATCATAAACAAAGATAATACTCAAAACCTACAAGTGGATATCAAAGTTCAAGGAAAACAAGAAGCCATTAGAGGGTGTAACGCACACTCATACAAGGTATGGTAACAGCTTTACAAAAAGGGACACAATAAAATACTGACGTTTCGGCCAACATACGGCCTTCTTCAGAAAACGAGAAAAACAACAAACGATGAGGTACAACTAAATACTACTACATCTAGGATGATTGGGACAGGTTAAGTTATGGAGAAGCGGATTGATGGATTAGAGATGAGATGATGAAATGAGAGAGAGAGAGAGAGAGAGAGAGAGAGAGAGAGAGATGTGCTACATGATGGGTGATAGGTGAAATGTGGAAATCATCATCATTAAGTACCGGGCCTACTATCGTAGGTGATCATGTCTCTCCCTCTCCGCAACCTTCGATCTCGGCAGCTATTTATCATTTCTGTTGTTGACCTTCTGTCAAGCCATTCTCTTAAGCGGTCTGTAATTTTTTTCTCTTTGCTTCCCACTATCTCTTCGTCCCTCAATTTTCCCAGTTGTTACAATATATTCCAGTTGTTCTCTTCTCATTAGATGGCCAAAAAATGATGATTCTTTCTTCCTAATATTGGAAATTAGCTCTCTTTTGGCTTTGACCTCTCTCAGAACATCTTCATTACTTTTCTTAGCTGTCCCTGGTATTCTCAACATTCTTCTGTAAAACCACATTTCTACAGACTCCAGTGATTTTCTTGCCTGTTGTCCTATTGCCCATGATTCGCATCCATATGCTAAGACTGGCTCTACATAACATTTAAAAACTCTTTTTCTTGTTTCTATTGTCAAAAATTGATTGCATAGTATCTTCCTCATTTTTTGGAAAGCTGATTTTGCCTGAGCCATTCTGCATCTCACCTCTTTTGTACATCTTCCGTCTGAGGTTAACAAAGTTCCCAAATATTTAAAACAAAATAAAATAAAATAAGTGAAATATCACTAGATGGCCACAATATCCTAGCCTCTCAAACAACTGTATTATTATGTTGTTGTTTATTGTTCCATCTAAAAGACTACTTGGCCGAAATGTCGTTTTAATTTGTGTTTTGTTTCTCACGTAAAGCAATTACCATACCATTTTGTTCCCTTTTTTTAACAATTTTCATTCTTATCATCAGCTTTACAACGACCTCACATTTCTGAACACTTACTGCCTTTACTTTCTTTTGATGAAGAAGCGAGCAGACTAACCACTCAGCCACCGAGGCTTTTTGTACAAAATTAGGAGATTCCTTGTCAAAGAGTGCACCAACACGCTGTCACGTGTCAACACACGTCCATGATGTCATGCTATGTTTTAAAGCGTGTAGATCACTCTGGTTCACAAAAACAAGAAAACAAATGGAATTTTCTGTAAATTCACATTTTTTTTCACTTCCGGTGACCATTCACAATTTGGTTTACTTCCGGTGACCATTCACAATTTGGTTCCCTTCAGGCAAAAGAAAAAAAAATGAGAAACAAAGGTGGTAAAGATACAGCTTTCGTGAAATAAAACACAATCGATCGACGTTTCGGCTCAAAAGACCTTCTGCGGGAACAGTGGATAACACACAAACAGATATTTAATTAAATAAACCTAACACTACACAGCAAAAATAATATCCAAAAGACAACAATATCGAACATGAGTGAAAAGGCAACTTCTCTGCAATGCTTGCTCAGTGTCAATCGTTGGTTTCATTTGCACTAGGACGTAAAATGTCTCAAACTTTCAAACTATGTAATCAACGCCACTTTTACGCCATTTTCAATGTGTTGACGAGGCAAAGCAGTAAAAACCACATTGAATGCGGGAACAACACAGATCTTTTTTTTTCTCTTCTCTCTCTCTCTCTCTCTCTCTCTCTCTCTTATTTATATCTATCTATTGACCTTTCGAGCCGTAGCCGGCCCATAGGGCGTAGACCAAGATACTCCTTCTCTTATCTAAATTTTTATTCTAGTAGTTTTTAATAGAGAATAGTGATACTGTGACCTTCCAGGCATGTCGTAAGAGGCGACTAAGGAGGTTGATCGTTGGCTTGACAAGCTGTCATTGTAAAAAGTATTGTTATGGAAACAGAGCCATATATTTTAGAGCAGTGATCTCTGCAATATGTGCCATTTTGGCACGCAAGGTTTCTGAGATTGTGGTTCTGCCCTATGTGCCGTCTTCGGCTCGAAAGGACAATAGATAGAGTTTTCAATTCTTTTAAAGATGTTTTATCAAATCTCGCCATTTGTCTCTGTTCTGAGCAAGCAGCTCTATCTCATTGAGGGAGCTGATTCTTGTTCATATAGCCGCTTATTAGTCTCTGATATATAAATGAGCATATGTCGGACATGCTTCCAGCTCAGGAAACAAAAAAAAAAAGTGAGCTAAAGATGAAGTGGCGTGTTCTTAAGAGCTAGTCAGAGATAGCACGTGCATTTCCTAGAAATCACAGGACGAGACACATACGATGCATTTAAGGAAAGCGTGGGACTAAAAGAATCTTGAATTTGAAACTTTCACTGAAATCGAGTCAACAGATGCGGGGAAAACCCAGTTCAGATAACCGATTCGGTTCAGATAACCGATAACCGATTTCCGACTTAGATAACCTCCTAAATATAGTCCAACTTGTCGCCTGCAATGAACGAAATTCGATTTGTTTCCGCCCATGATTCTTACGTTCGTCTCGAAACATTTATTTTTAAGCATTTTTTTTAGCGACCCGAAACAGCATTTTATATTTTATTTGTATTTTTATCTTATTTTAAATTGATATTTGTTTGAAGACTTTTAGTGTATCGAGCGTAAATTGAATCTTATCAAATGAACCACCGGAGTAAATGTGAAGCAAATATTACACCCAGCAAAGCGATATCTGGTAATACTGATAATCTCAGTGTGATATGCACAACTGAAATAAAAATGTGGTCCGACAGAGTTCTAAAAAAATATGTCGACGTTCAGCAATCGCAATCAAAGGGCGTGATCAAGAATGCTTTTTTTTTCTTTTAATGATAAATTAAACATATTTTAAAATGTAGATGTGAATCATGGACAACTGATAAAGAGGCATTCGAACACGTGAGCTCAGTGAATTATGATAAAAAAAAACAAAGGTCAGGATAAGGTAGCAACAGCGGGGGAGTGATATTTTGGGTAACCAGTGATACAGGCTAAACATTGTTGATGGAATTTACTAAATAAAATAAAGCTACAATTTTTAAATAGCAATGTTTATATTTTTTAAATACAAAACTGTAAAAACAATTTAAATGTGTGTGCAAATGTACCGTTTTTTTTTATTTTTATTTATTTATTTATTTTTTTTGTTTGAGAGACGCAAAAGTCACAAAGAGCTTACCGTGAGAAAGTAAAGTTGTAAAGTGTAATGATGAAATGGAAAGTCACAAAGAGCTTACCGTGAGAAAGTAAAGTTGTAAAGTGTAATGATGAAATGGAAAGTCACAAAGAGCTTACCGTGAGAAAGTAAAGTTGTAAAGTGTAATGATGAAATGGAAAGTCACATAGAGCTTACCGTGAGAAAGTAAAGTTGTGTAAAGTGATGAAATGGAAACCCGAGTAAGAAAATGTGTTGAATTTGTGTAGGAAAAATGCTGAGGTAAAACAGACTATTAGTTACGTACTCTGTCAAAAAAGAAGATGGAGTGTTCAACAAGCTGTTTCACACCTCGCACGCCGCCTTGCGCAGTTTGCCCTCCCATCTCTCCACACTGCCGTGGATCACACGAAGTTATTATACCCTCTACTTCCCCTCGGTTCGGTAACCAAGTTTTGCCACGGATGTAATAATATTGTTCTGTGAGTTATGATCTGTGACGCAGTGTTAACTTCTCAGTGGCTAGACTGACATTGTTAACAATAATTCTTATGAGATCATATTTGTAGTTTTACTTGGCGTTAAAACTGACATTCTTAAATTGAGTTTAAAAGAAGGAAAAAAAAACATAAAAAAATTTTCTGGTAAAATTTATGTTTTCTCCATTTTTACTTCAACAACGGCAATAATTTCAATAATAATTTTGTATTTGAAAAATTTTGTTTTACTCTTTTTTTATTCATAAAAAAGTATATATTTTGTGTTAATAATAAAACAGGGTGTTTTTAGCAAGGTTGTGTGCTGTCATAGATTTGTTTAATATTTATAGTGAGATTATTTTAAGATCCATAAGGGGCATAACTGGAATAACAATCGGAGGCCATAGTATAAATAATCTAAGGTTTACTGATGATGTAGTCTTAGTCGCTAAGAGTGAAAATGAGTTACAAGAAATGTTTGACGTTATAGTAAAGAAAAACAAACATAAAAGACTCGGCCTTAATAGCAAAAATACAGAAGTAATGGTAACAACAAATAAAAAGACATCACCTCAGTGCAAATTAAAGACAAGTGGAACAATATTAAAAAAGGTAAATGAATTTAAATATTTGGGAACTTTGTTAACCTCAGACGAAAGATGTACAAAAGAGTTGAGATACACAATGGCTCAGACAAAAGCAGCTTTCCAAAAAATGAGGAAGATACTGTGCAATCCATTGTTGACAACTGAAACAAGAAAAGAGTTCTTAAATGTTATGTAGAGACAGTCTTAACATATGGATGTGAATTATGGACAATATGACAACAGACAAGAAAATCACTGGAGGCAGTAGAAATATGGTTTTATTACAGAATGTTAAGAATACCATGGACAGCTAAGAAGAGTAATGAAAACGTTCTGAAAGAGGCGAAAACAAAAAGAAAGCTAATATCCAATATTAAGATGAAACAATCATCAGTTTTTCGACACGTAATGAGAAGGGAACAGCTGAAATATATTGTGACAACTGGGAAAATTGAGGGACGAAGAGATAGTGGGAAGCAAAGAGAAAAGATACCAGACAGCTTGAGAGAACGGCTTGCCAGAAGTTCAACAACAGAAATGATAAATAGCTGTCGAGATCGAAGTTGTTGAGAGACATGATCACCTACGCCAGGAGGTACGGTACTTGATGATGATGATAATGATGATTTTGTGTCACTTTCACAATTATCAACAATTTCTGAGCAGAAAAGCTGCCGTGTTTACTCGATCTAACTATTCTTAATGTTTGTGTAACGAACTATTCTCAATGTTTGTGTAACGAAACTATTCTCAATGTTTGTGTAACGAACTATTCTCAACGTTTGTGTAACGAAACTATTCTCAATGTTTGTGTAACGAAACTATTCTCAATGTTTGTGTAACGAAACTATTCTCAATGTTTGTGTAACGAAACTATTCTCAATGTTTGTGTAACGAACTATTCTCAATGTTTGTGTAACGAAACTATTCTCAATGTTTGTGTAACGAAACTATTCTCAATGTTTGTGTAACGAACTATTCTCAACGTTTGTGTAACGAAACTATTCTCAACGTTTGTGTAACGAAACTATTCTCAATGTTTGTGTAACGAAACTATTCTCAATGTTTGTGTAACGAAACTATTCTCAATGTTTGTGTAACGAAACTATTCTCAATGTTTGTGTAACGAAACTATTCTCAATGTTTGTGTAACGAAACTATTCTCAATGTTTGTGTAACGAAACTATTCTCAATGTTTGTGTAACGAAACTATTCTCAATGTTTGTGTAACGAAACTATTCTCAATGTTTGTGTAACGAAACTATTCTCAATGTTTGTGTAACGAAACTATTCTCAATGTTTGTGTAACGAAACTATTCTCAATGTTTGTGTAACGAAACTATTCTCAACGTTTGTGTAAAGAAACTATTCTCAATGTTTGTGTAACGAAACTATTCTCAATGTTTGTGTAACGAAACTATTCTCAATGTTTGTGTAACGAAACTATTCTCAATGTTTGTGTAACGAAACTATTCTCAATGTTTGTGTAACGAAACTATTCTCAACGTTTGTGTAACTAAACTATTCTCGATGTTTGTGTAACGAAACTATTCTCAATGTTTGTGTAACGAAACTATTCTCAATGTTTGTGTAACGAAACTATTCTCAATGTTTGTGTAACGAAAAGTCTACACACAAACTAAAATAAGCAGTTCAAGAAAAGTTTAATAAAAGTACAAACACGTAGAAGGGTTAGAATACGTTTCACAAACACGTAGAAGGGTTAGAACACGTTTCACAAACACCTGCACAATTCTGCTAAATACATCTATCGACATATCATCATTGTGTGCCGTCTCCGCATCAAAGGTTGGCTAGCATTGGGCGCCATTCCGCTCTGCCTCTTGCTTTGATGGTGCAGATTTCATAGGCTGACTAGTCCATCTTTTGATGTTATTCGTCCATATTAGTCCTGGTCTGCCTCTTGCTTTGATAGTGCAGCATGTGATAGGTTGACTTGTCTATCCTTTGACTTCACTCGTCCATATTAGTCCTGGTCTGCCTCTTGCTTTGATAGTGCGGCATGTCATAGGTTGACCTATCTATCCTTTGATGTTATTCGTCCATATTAGTCTTGGTCTGCCTCTGCCTCTTGCTTTGATAGTGCAGCATGTCACAGGTTGACTTGTCTATTCTTTGATGTTATTCGTCCATATTAGTCTTGGTCTGCCTCTGCCTCTTGCTTTGATAGTGCAGCATGTCACAGGTTGACTTGTCTATCCTTTGATGTTATTCGTCCATATTAGTCTTGGTCTGCCTCTGCCTCTTGCTTTGATAGTGCAGCATGTCACAGGTTGACTTGTCTATTCTTTGATGTTAATCGTCCATATTAGTCCTGGTCTAGATCTGCCTCTTGCTTTGATAGTGCAGCATGTGATAGGTTGACTTGTCTATCCTTTGATGTTACTCGTCCATAGTAGCCCTGGTCTGCCTCTGCCTCTTGCTTTGATAGTGCAGCATGTGATAGGTTGACCTATCTATCCTTTGATGTTACTCGTCCATAGTAGCCCTGGTCTGCCTCTGCCTCTTGCTTTGATAGTGCAGCATGTGATAGGTTGACTTGTCTATCCTTTGATGTTACTCGTCCATATTAGTCCTGGTCTAGATCTGCCTCTTTTACCTTGTATTTCCCCCTCTAAGATTACTTTTAGTAGGCTACTGTGTCGTTTAACAAGCCCCGAAGATCGCATTCAAATGCATGTATCCAAATACATTGACAAGTAAACAAAGCGCTGTTGTTAGTTCAGAGTTACATTTTAGTTACAACCCAAACACCTGTCAACTTTGTGAGTGAAGATATCTCGAGTCAGCCACATGTCCCTTATTCTTACAACTAATAATTGATGCGTGAACGTACCGTGAGTCAACAATGTTAAACTTATTCTTAGAACTTGTATTTTACGTGTGAAGAAACATTTTGAGTCAGCACTATATCAATACATATATATTCTGACACCATATGTTTTACGTGTGAAGAAACATTTTGAGTCAGCACTATATCAATACAGGGTGTCCGGTTAGCGCAATCGATAGGCGGTTGGCTTACCACGGCAACAGCCGGGGTTCGTTCCCTGGCGAGGACACCTGGGTTTGACTAATTCCCTAAAAATTAGTGGGAGCCGCGATAGCTCAGTGGTTAGTGAACTGGACTACTACGGACAAGGGGTAGGGTTCGATCCCAACCGACGGCTCCGGGTTCACCCAGCCTTAAATGGGTACCGGATTTTTTCTGGGAAAGTAAAGCAGCACGGGCGTAATACCGACCACATTACCCCAAAAATCATGTGCTGAAGGTCTGTAAAATATAGGGTCACTAACACCATATTTCCCTATACGCCACTTGGCGTGACGGGGGGTACTTTACTTTTTTTTTTACTATATCAATACATATATTCTGACACCATATATTTTACAAGTGAAACTACACTACGTCATCGTACTTTAGCTCATTCGTAGATTTGATATTTTATGAAAGTGGTTCACCAATGTCAATCCTCAAAAAAAAACACCATATTCCTGGAATCATTAATATTTGAATTCTATTCTATCTTTCGAGCCGTAGCCGGCCCATAGGGCGTAGACCAAGATGCTCCTTCTCTTATCTGAATTTTTGTTCCAGCAGTTTTCAATTCTTTTAAAGATATTTTATCAAATCTCGCCATTTATCTCTGTTCTGTGCAAGCTCTATCTCATTGAGGGAGCCGAATCCTGCTGCTCTTGCCTCTCTCATCAATGTTAATATTTGAATTAATGACACAATAATTGATTAATGATTATAGGAAATAGACTCATAAACTGACAAACTTGAGAGCTACTGAAATATTCCCTAAACCAGCACGGACGATTCCAAAATCTGGTGCAACTTGTTGTTCTCAACTTGTTGTTCTCAACTTGTTGTTCTCAACTTGTTCTCAACTTTAACTTTTTCTGGAAGAATTCACAAGCAAATTATTATTTTTTTAATGGCTAAATGAGTAAAACAAAGGACGAAAATCGTAGATATCGCTGATAAACAGGTGTGCCAAATTAAAAATAAAGTGATTGTTGTGATACTAAAATTTAAAAGGGGCAATGCTCTCATGTCAAGCCCTCATGTCAAGCCCTCGTGTCAAGTCCTCATGTGACAAACAACAGGTAAGAGGAAAGGAGGCCGACTCAGAGAGTGGGACACTGAGAAGAACATTGATGAGAGAGGCAAGGGCAGCAGGAACCGGCTCCCTCAATGAGACAGAGTTGTTTGCATAGAACAGAGACAAATGGCGAGATTTGATAACAGATCTTTACACCGATTGAAAATTGCTAGAAAACATAGGCCGGCTACGGCTTGAAAGGTTAATAGATAGATTTGTTGTTATAGGTAGAATGAAGACAATATTTACAAGTTTGATAAACTGAGAGAAAGTAGTGAGAGAGTTGAGAAGTATAGCTATCTAAGATCTATCATAAAGTTTGATGGGAAGTGCAAGACTAAAAATAAAATAAAAGATCTGAATAGCAACAAAGTATTTTTAGCATCAAATATATACTCTTATCAAAGAAAAAAATAACATTAAATCTAAAACTGGAATTAGGAAAGTGATAGAACTACTTAATATATCTGTGTGGTTTATAAAAAGGAAACGTTTTTGATAAGAAAATAAAAACAACTTTTGCAGCAAAAAATGTGGATTTATAGAAAATGGGAAGAATGGTGAAAAGCAAATATTGCAGTTTTGAAAAAGCTGTTGGTAGAAAGAGAATAAAACAAATATTGCAGTTTTGAAAAAGCTGTTGGTAGAAAGAGAATAAAACAAATATTGCAGTTTTGAAAAAGCTGTTGGTAGAAAGAGAATAAAACAAATATTGCAGTTTTGAAAAAGCTGTTGGTAGAAAGAGAATAAAACAAATATTGCAGTTTTGAAAAAGCTGTTGGTAGAAAGAGAATAAAACAAATATTGCAGTTTTGAAAAAGCTGTTGGTAGAAAGAGAATAAAACAAATATTGCAGTTTTGAAAAAGCTGTTGGTAGAAAGAGAATAAAACAAATATTGCAGTTTTGAAAAAGCTGTTGGTAGAAAGAGAATAAAACAAATATTGCAGTTTTGAAAAAGCTGTTGGTAGAAAGAGAATAAAACAAATATTGCAGTTTTGAAACAGCAGCAGAAAATAAAGAAAGAAATATTGAACACAATTCGAACATGGCGGATGCAATTTGTGACACAGAAAGAGAAAACACTGGAAGTCATCTTGGAAGGAAAAATAAAAGGTATAAACGAGGCAGAGGTGGAAAAAGATAAAAGTAAGGAAACAACATTAAGAGATCGACAGGAGATCATCTGACGGGTTGTACCATGAAGACATGCGATAGTGAAATGGTTGCTAACATTCGATGTTAGACTTCACCTGTGCGACATATTTGATAACACCTGCTCATTTATTTAAAGTTTTAAAAAAAAATGTTAAAAAGCAGTGAACAATTTATACAATTTGAAATTATATCAATATCTAGAACTGAGTAGTTAAGAAATATAACAAGATATTCAATAATTGGCAGCTATAATATTTTAGATGGACGGTCGATAGAAACAACATATGCATGAAGGTGATTTTGTTTTGCAGTTGAGAGGTGTGATCCGATGATTTCAAACAATATTCTTTGAGTTGGCTGAATTTGTTGTGCTTGTTATTTATTGACGTTTTCCAAACGATTACTCAACTTCATGCTACTTCTTCCTTAACTATTACATAACTTTATCGTTCACCTTTAGTTATTACTTAACTTTATAGTCCACTCTTAACTATTACTTAACTTTATAGTCCACTCTTAACTATTACTTATCTTTATAGTCCACTCTTAACTTTTACTTAACTTTATAGTCCACTCTTAACTATTACTTAACTTTATAGTCCACTCTTAACTATTACTTAACTTTATCATCATTATCATCAAGTACCGGGCCTACTGGCGTAGGTGATCATGTCTCTCCACAACTTTCGATCTCAGCAGCCATTTATCATTTCTGTTGTTGACCTTCTGCCAAGCCATGCTCTTAAGCTGTCTGTTATATTTTTTCTCTTTGCTTCCCTCTATCTCTTCGTCCCTCAATTTTTCCAGCTGTTACAATATATTCTAGTTGTTCTCTTCTCATTACATGGCCAAAAAAATGATGATTGTTTCTTCCTAATATTGGAAATTAGCTCTCTTTTTGCTTTGACCTCTCTCAGAACATTTTCATTACTCTTCTTAGCTGTCCATGCTACTCTCAACATTCTTCTGTAAAACCACATTTCTACAGACTCCAGTGAAAGCCTTAAAACAATTCAAAGCCTTACCTATTACTTAACATTATACTAGGGACGTTCAAAAAGTAATGAACCACATCGGGTTTTTCTCAGCTAATAATAATGAACATAGAAGCGTGACATTTTGCACACTTTAAATATGGCATATGTAGATTGTGTGCACAAAATTGCACTGCAATCGGCTAAGAAAAACAATGCACTAAACAGTTGGAATAGAGCAAATTAGAAACTCGCAATACAAACAGCGAATTGTGATAGGGTTTCTCGTTTTAGAGAAAGAAACTGTTGTGAACATTCACAAGCGCCTATGTGATGTGTATGGAAGTTTTGCTGTCGACGGGAGCACGGTAAGTCGCTGGGAATAAAAGAATCGGAAAGCGGAGATACTGAGTTTCTTGATCGGCCCTTATGGACGGCCTGCCACAGTCACCAATGCAGAGATGATGAAATGTGCTGAGGGCATTATTCTTGCTGATAGGCGCATCACTACTCAACAATTGGCCTTGAAGTTCTCAGTCAGCATTGGTAGTGTAAATGCAATTATAAAAACTCTCGGATTCTCTAAGGTTTGTGCAAGATGGGCTCCATGAAATCTCGCAAATGATCACCGATTGCAAAGAAAAGCAATTTCTTCTGAACTGTTGGAGCATTTAAATGTTGATGGAGAGAACTTGTTGGCTAAGATTGTTACAGGGGACGTAACCTGGGCGCATCATTTTGAACTTGAGACAAAAAGACAATCAATGGAGTGGCATCATCCGCACTCACCACCTGAAGATAAAAATTCAAGACATCTCCTTCAGCTGGAAAGGTCATGGTCACTGTCTTTTGGAACATTGAAGGTGTGATTCTTGTGGATGTTATGTCAAGAGGAGAGACAATCAATTCGCAAGCTTACATTAAGATAAGCAATGAGGAATGAGATAAGATAAGCAATGAGGAATGAGATAAGATAAGCAATGAGGAATGAGATAAGATAAGCAATGAGGAATGAGATAAGATAAGCAATGAGGAATGAGATAAGATAAGCAATGAGGAATGAGACAAGATAAGCAATGAGGAATGAGATAAAATGAGGAACAAGAAGACAATTCTGTTTGTAAACAGATAAACATTTTGTCCGGACGATTACTCCTCTTTAAATACCGTTAAGTGGGCGTTGTTGCTTTATGTTGTAGTGTTGTTGCTTTATGTTGTAGTGTTGTTGCGTTATGTTGTAGTGTTGTTGCGTTATGTTGTAGTGTTGTTTCGTTATGTTGTAGTGCTGTTGCGTTATGTTGTAGTGTTGTTGCGTTATGTTGTAGTTTGCAGCAAAGCTGTGATTTTCTCACATTTCGACCCAACATATATGACGTCAGCATAATTCTCAAAGATAATCAGCGTGTGATAATTTTGACAACATTTTCGATAAATTACTCCACTTTTTTTCATGGGATTCGAAAATCTTCGACTTTATTCTTGGATTCAAAATATTTAACTTTGTTCTTGAGTTTCGAAAATATTCAACTTTATTCCTAGGATTCGAAAATATTCAACTTTATTCCTAGGATTCGAATATATTCTACTTTATTCCTAGGATTCGAAAATATTCAACTTTATTCCTACGATTCGAATATATTCTACTTTATTCCTAGGATTCCAAAATATTCAACTTTTTTCCAAGGATTTGAAGATATTCTACTTTAATCTTGGGACTTTAGCCACGCCAACTGATATAATTGGCACGTACTATCATCATTATAAATCGTACCGACTGACGGCTGCTATCATATCGGTCCAGAACTTTTCAATCTGTCTCAGTTACTGGCTACCAATTCTTACTTCCTACCAATTCTTACTTCCTACCAATTCTTACTTCCTACCAAGATATTGAAAGTCACATACAATAAAAGAATGCAGCAAGAATGATGATGTGAAGGACACTGTCCGTTCGCTCCCATAGGTCAAAAAAAGACCATACTAACATCAAAAGAAATAACACCAGGGCTATACCTAAGAATAGCAAAATGTTACATCTTCTCAATATTCCTGTATGGTGCAGAAACATCGACATTAGACCAGAAAACAGAACAGAAAATTGAAGCCTTTGAAATGTGGATATATAGAAAGAATAAGTAGAATTGAATGGAAAGAAAAGAAAACAAACGAGGAAGTTTTAAAACAACTAAAAATGAAAAGAGAACTACTAAACACAATTAAAACAGACAAATGAAATTGTTGGGTCATGTTACAAGACACAGCAGCCTAATATAAGTTATATTGGAAGGGAAAATACAAGGTAAAAGAGGCAGAGGCAGACCAAGACTAACGTGGACGAGTAACATCAAAAGATGGACAATCAGCCTATGACAATCTGCACCATCAAAGCAAGAGACTGAGTGGAATGGCGCTCCATGCTAGCCAACCTTTGATGCGGAGACGGCACTCGATGATGATGACCTAGATATTCTCTTGTGGCACATTTTCTCTCTTTCCTTTTACTTCTTCATCCCTCGAATTCCCCAGTTATCACAATATGATCAGTTTGCTTCTCATTACTGTCACAAATATTACTGATACCTCACATTGGTAATACACGTCCAAATCTAACTGACCTCTAGTAGAACACGCACATTTCTTCATACTGGATGTATGCAACTGCCAGGGACATATTTTGAAAGAAAAATTCAGAGTCCTACCAATTCAACAGTTAATCAGGATTCTGATTTAACCCTCGGGTCGTCCTCGGTATATGGATGTGGTTGACCAAGGTTAGATCTTTCTCTCCTCGTGATGAGCTCAACAAAATGTTGATTATTTCTTTTAGATGTTGTTTTTGGGAGCTCCCTTTTTGTGTTGGCCTCTTTGACAATTTCTTCATTGGTCTTTTTAACTGTCGAGGGAACTTTGGACATTCTTCTGAGAAATCCCATCTCTGTGTCCTCTAATTGTCTTTTCATTTGTTTGTCTACTGTCCATAATTCGCATCCATAGGTCAGAATTGGCTCTATATAGCACATATATTCTCTTTTTTTCACTTTTTTTTTACATATACCTGTTGGAAAAGATGTTTTTTTTTTAATTTTCTGAAATGCTATTTTGGCCTGAGCTATTCCGTAATTTTTAAAATTTCTATTGTGGATCTTCCATCTGATGTTATTATTGTGCCCAAGTATTTGACGCATTGCACTTGTTTCAGATTTGTCCCACTATTTTTATGTGATAGTGATGATTGTTTCTCCCATATGACGAGCATCACTTCTGTTTTCTTACTTTAATGGCTGAGCCCATTCTTGCTGCATTCTTGTATAGTATGGGGTTTCTTGTAGTTCATATTTGTACGTTCAGCTGCCATTAAGTGCAGCAGTAATGATATATTTATGATAAACTAACTATCCCTCTCTCTTTCACTCTCCCTCTCTCTCTATCTCCCTCTCTCTTTCTCTCTCTTTTTCTCTCTCTCTCACATTATTAAATGGATGCTGACGATCATAAAACACAAACACATACACACATATATCATCATCATCATCATCAAGTACCGGGCCTGCTGGCGTAGGTGATCATGTCTCTCCACAATTTTCGATCTCGACAGTTATTTATCATTTCTGTTGTTGACCTTCTTCCAAGTCATTCTCTTAAGCTGTCTGGTACTTTTTCTCTTTGCTTTCCTCTATCTCTTCGTCCCTCAATTTTCCCAGTTGTTACAATATATTCCAGTTGTTCCAAAAAATGATGATTGTTTCTTCCTAATAACACACATACATATGTATACATAAAACAGACTTTCGTTAAAATCTTCAAATTATATTCAAATTTGTCTAACAAGGAAAAATAAATATTTGAGAAATAGCAAACATTAACAGGTCATTAACAGTTGAAAATAAGGACGGACGGGACTGAGGACATGATGGAGTGTGCAGGGGGAGATATTTGAGAAAACCTAAAGGCTGTTGAACACTTTTGCAGTTACAGCTGTTGGTGTTAGATGCGCTTTCTGTATAAACCATTTTTTTGTTTTGTATTGTCACTGACTATGATTATAAGTCAGGGTGTGTGAAGATTCATTAAGTGATATAAGTTATGTTAAATGGGAGGACGTGAGATTACGTTTATTTTTGCGTTGGTTAACACAGTCAGTGATAGATTTGTTGTGTAGGTTGGTACACATGTGATAGATTTGTTGTGTAGGTTGGTACAGATGTAATAGATTTGTTGTGTAGGTTGGTACAGATGTGATAGATTTGTTGTGTAGGTTGGTACACATGTGATAGATTTGTTGTGTAGGTTGGTACACATGTGATAGATTTGTTTTGTAGGTTGGAGTAATTGTGATAGATTTGTTGTGTAGGTTGGTACTTTTGTTATAGATTTGTTGTGTAGATTGATACAGTTGTGATAGTTTAGTTGTGTAGGTTGGCGCAATTGTGATAGATTTGTTGTGTAGGTTGGTACAGTTGTGATAGATTTGCTGTGTAGGTGGGTATAGTTGTGACAGATCTGTTATGTAGGTTGGAGTAATTGATATATATGTGTTATGTAGGTTGGAGTAATTGATATATATGTGTTATGTAGGTTGGAGTAATTGAGATAAATTTGTTGTGTAGGTTGGAGTAATTGAGATAAATTTGTTTTGTAGAATGGTACATTTGAGATAGTTTAGTTGTATAGGTTGGCGCAGTTGTGATAGATTTGTTGTGTAGGCTGGAGTAGTTGTGATAGATTTGTTGTGTATATTGGGATATTTGTGACAGATGTGTTGTGTAGGTTGAAGTAATTGAGATAAAATTGTTGTGTCGGTTGATACAGTTGTGATAGATTTGTTGTGTAGGTTGGAGTAATTTAGATAAATTTGTTGTGTAGGTTGGCGCAGTTGTGATAGATTTGGTATATAGGTTGGCGCAGCTGTGATATATTGTGATAGATTGGTTGTGTAGGTTGGTGCAGCTGTGAAATATTATAATAGGTTTGTTGTGTAGGTATGTGCTATATTGTGAAAGATTTGTTATGTAAGCTGGTGGAGCTGTGATAGATTGTGAAAGATTTGTTATGTAAGCTGGTGGAGCTGTGATAGATTGTGAAAGATTTGTTATGTAAGCTGGTGGAGCTGTGATAGATTGTGGCAGATTTGTTATGTAGGCTGGTGCAGCTGTGATAGATTGTGAAAGATGTGTTATGTAAGCTGGTGCAGCTGTGATAGATTGTGGCAGATTTGTTATGTAAGCTGGTTCAGCTGTGATAGATTGTGGCAGATTTGTTATGTAAGCTGGTTCAGCTGTGATAGATTGAATAGATGTGTTATGTAAGCTGGTTCAGCTGTGATAGATTGTGAAAGATTTATGTAAGCTGGTTCAGCTGTGATAGATTGTGAAAGATTTGTTATGTAAGCTGGTTCAGCTGTGATAGATTGTGAAAGATTTGTTATGTAAGCTGGTTCAGCTGTGATAGATTGTGAAAGATTTGTTATGTAAGCTGGTTCAGCTGTGACAGATTGTGGCAGATTTGTTATGTAAGCTGGTTCAGCTGTGATAGATTGTGAAAGATGTGTTATGTAAGCTGGTTCAGCTGTGATAGATTGTGTAAGATTTGTTATGTAAGCTGGTTCAGCTGTGACAGATTGTGGCAGATTTGTTATTTAAGCTGGTTCAGCTGTGATAGATTGTGGCAGATTTGTTATATAAGCTGGTTCAGCTGTGATAGATTGTGAAAGATTTGTTATGTAAGCTGGTGCAGCTGTGATAGATTGTGAATGATTTGTTATGTAAGCTGGTTCAGCTGTGATAGATTGTGAAAGATTTGTTATGTAAGCTGGTTCAGCTGTGATAGCTTGTGAAAGATTTGTTATGTAAGCTGGTTCAGCTGTGATAGATTGTGAAAGATTTGTTATGTAATCTGGTTCAGCTGTGATAGATTGTGAAAGATTTGTTATGTAAGCTGGTTCAGCTGTGATAGATTGTGAAAGATTTGTTACGTAAGCTGGTGCAGCTGTGATAAATATCTTATATTAAATAGTTTATAAGTGACAGATCGTTTTTTCGATGATGTAAAATTGTTGATAAATGCTATAGTAGAATATGAATATGTGGTAGATATGTTAACTTGTATGGTAGTGAAAGGTTTGTTTTAGCAAAGAACACCTTGTTTATGACAACGGATTTGTGATATGTTTTTTTTTATTGATTGCTGTTTTGGGTTGAGTGATATTGTGTTAGTGAAAGGTTGTTGTAAGGAACAAAGGATGCTGTTCAGTGATTACACGGTTTAAACTGAAAGCATTTGTGATATATTTAACGACCGAAAAGTTGAATCAATTAGCGATATTTGTTATGGAAATAAGCATTAATGGAATAATGAACTGGCAATCGATCAGCGAAGACTTTCCATGTTTGAAGAATGAGACTTTTTCCCCTGTCGGGTTCCACTCACAAGCAACTCAGTCTATAATAGGAGGTTGGGGGGTGGGGGGGGGAAGGTTCATCTGATCAATCTTATTTACAAACTTGCTGATCAATTTTATTTACAAACTTGCTGATCAATCTTGTTTACAAACTTGCTGATCAATTTTATTTACAAACTTGCTGATCAATCTTGTTTACAAACTTGCTGATCAATTTTATTTACAAACTTGCTGATCAATTTTATTTACAAACTTGCTGATCAATCTTATTTACAAACTTGCTGATCAATTTTATTTACAAACTTGCTGATCAATCTTGTTTACAAACTTGTTGATCAATCTTGTTTACAAACTTGCTGATCAATCTTGTTTACAAACTTGCTGATCAATCTTGTTTACAAACTTGCTGATCAATCTTGTTTACAAACTTGCTGATCAATCTTGTTTACAAATGTGCTGATCAATTTTATTTACAAACTTGCTGATCAATCTTATTTACAAACTTGCTGATCAATTTTATTTACAAACTTGCTGATCAATCTTGTTTACAAACTTGTTGATCAATCTTGTTTACAAACTTGCTGATCAATCTTGTTTACAAACTTGCTATTCAATCTTGTTTACAAACTTGCTGATCAATCTTGTTTACAAACTTGCTGATCAATCTTGTTTACAAATGTGCTGATCAATCTTATTTACAAACTTGCTGTTCAATCTTATTTACAAACTTGCTGATCAATCTTGTTTACAAACTTGCTGATCAATCTTATTTACAAACTTGCTGATCAATCTTGTTTACAAACTTGCTGATCAATCTTGTTTACAAACTTGCTGATCAATCTTGTTTACAAACTTGTTGATCAATCTTGTTTACAAACTTGCTGATCAATCTTGTTTACAAACTTGCTGATCAATCTTGTTTACAAACTTGCTGATCAATCTTGTTTACAAACTTGCTGATCAATCTTATTTACAAACTTGCTGATCAATCTTGTTTATAAACTTGCTGATCAATCTTCAATTGGAGACTTCCGTTTCAAAATGGTGGAACGTTTCACGTTCTCTCGATCGCTGCAGAAAATGCATCTGGGGTTTGATTAATTTTGGTTCTCTGAAGCAATTTTCTGTGTTGAAATTAAAATGATGTTCTACTTAGCAAATCTGCGTGGACGAAGTGGACAAATCTGCGCCGTCGAGTACACAAAGCAATGTTCCTTTTTGACAAGTTAAGTATTGTAAAAGCGACCTTCACCGTCTAGTGTTGACATGCGGTTTACGTCACATTAAGTGCTGTTCAATGGCCGACGTTAGAATTGTTTGACGCAAGTTATTTACATGCTGAAACGCAATAATGAGTACTGTTCCGTCAAGTCGACAGAAGATTTTCCTCTTTCGGAAATTTGCACCGTGTTTCGTTCGTTGTACGCTAACCGTAGGGTCTGTTGTTTGAAGTGCGACGGGGATAATTCGACGACTGTGTGTTTATATGTTCGGTTGGAGTCAAGAACGATGTCCTAACATCATCAAGCGCTATACAATTAAAAAAAATATGACGATCATCATTTTCGGGAGGACGTGAACTTCCGGTATATGGTGGATAGGCGGCAGGAACCATTGAAGGCTATGTCTCAAAAGTTTGTCCTTGTTGCAGTTTCCTCATATTCCAAGTCCGGCTTGTTGCAGGAGCTACTTAGTTATGTGCTCTATGCACACAGTGAGCTGTGTGTCTCATTCGTTTTGATCTTGTTTCGATATTCCAATTGTTTACGATTAATGATGATATCGTATGACGGGGAACAGTTGGGTGTGTTCCCTTTCCTCGCGGTTTCGCCTTATGTCTTTTGGCGTGTGCTGAGACTGCTACGATGGGGACTACAGTTACCTTTCTTTGTTTGGGAGATGGGTTAGTGATTCGGATGATTCCACTGGCACGGGCGGTTGCGCGATTATGAATTTTAATTAGTTTGCAGTGATACCGAGGCCTTGCATAACCAATAACCAATGATCAATCTTATTTACAAACTTGCTGATAAATCTTATTCACAAACTTGCTGATAAATCTTATTTACAAACTTGCTGATAATTCGTATTCACAAACTTGCTGATAAATCTTATTCACAAACTTGCTGAACATTCTTATTTAGAAAGGTCAAGCTGCAAGTTCAAACTTAAAATACAGGATGTCTTAGTGAGGGACAACGTCATGACTATTATCTCATTATCTTATTCTCTCAAGAAGTGAAGATTTTCGGCTGTTAAATATGTAAAGGTCATGGACAGGATCAACTAGTGAAGACTAAGGTCTGGATCAAGAAGTGAAGGTAATGGGCAGGATTAAGAAGTGAAGATTAAGGACTGGATCAATAAATGAAGGTAATGGACAGGATTAAGAAGTGAAGATTAAGGACTGGATCAAGAAGTGAAGGTAATGGGCAGGATTAAGAAGTGAAGATTAAGGACTGGATCAAGAAATGAAGGTAATGGACAGGATTAAGAAGTGAAGGTTAAGGACTGGATCAAGAAGTGAAGGTAATGGACAGGATTAAGAGTGAAAATTTAGGACTGGATCAAGAAATTAAAGTTACCGTCTTGAGATAGAAGTGAGAATCGTGGACCTGACCAGGAAGTGAATATTCAGACTGGATTAAGAAGTGAAGATTATCGACTGGGAAAAGAAGTGACGATCATGGACTGCATCAAGAAGTGAAAACTTGCAGGAAAGATAAAACACAATTATATGAACAACTTAGTTTCAGAAGAAACAAAGAAAATAACTTCACCGCATTGCTCAGTAAAGACAAGTGGAGCAATATTAAAACAGGTAAATGAATTTAAATATGGGGGAACAATGTCAACCTCATATGGTAGATGTACAATAAAGGTAAGATGCAGAATCATTATCATCATCATCATGTGCCATACCGGTTGGAGTAGGCGATCATGTCCCTCCACAATCTTCTATCTACAGTGCATCGTATCTGTTCTGTTGTTGACTGTTTTCCATGCCATGACACCAAGCTATCCAGCATTTTCTCTCTTTATCGTCCGCGATCTCTCTTTCCTTTTATTTTGCCAGTTGTAACCAAGTATCCCAACTTCCCTCTTCTCATGATGTGCCCGAAAAATGTTGATTGTTTGTTTCTGATGTTTTTTTAGGAATTCCCTTTTTGTGTTGGCCTCTTTGAGAACTTCCTCATTGGTCTTTTTATCTGTCCAGGGAACTTTCAACATTCTTCTGAGAAATCCCATCTCTGTGGCCTCTAATCATCTTTTCATTTGTTTGTCTACTGTCCATGATTCGCTTCCATAGGTCAGAATTGGTTCTATACAGCACCGATGAACTCTCTTTCTCACTTCTATTGACATAGATTTGTTGCATAAGAAATTTTTCATTTTCTGATATGCTATTTCGGCCTGCTCTATTCTGCTTGTTATTTCTGTGGTGCATCTCCCATCTGATGTTATTATTGTGCCCAAGTATTTGACACGTTGCACCTGTTTCAGATTTGCCCTGTTTATATTTATGCTGCATGCTGGTGATGATTGTTTCTTTGATATGACCATTACTACTGTCTTCTTACTATATAATTATTATGAATGGCTTAGGCAAAATCAGCTTTCCAAAAAATGAGGGTGATACTGTGCAATCCAGTTTTGAAAATAGAAACAAGAAAACGAGTTCTAAATGGTTATGTAGAGACATTGTTAACATATAGATGTGCATGTTAGACAAGAGGACAACAGACAACAAAATCGCTGGAGGCTGTAGAGATGTGGTTTTACAGAAGAATGTTGAGAATACCATGGACAGCTAAGAAGAATAATGAAAACATTCTAGAAAAGGTCAAAGCAAAAAAGAGATCTAATTTCTAGTATTAGGAAGAAACATTTAAAAATCATAATTTTTTGGGCCATGCAATGAGAAGGGAACAATTGGAAAATATTGTAACAACTGCAAAATTGTAGGGACGAAGAGATAGAGGGAAGCAAAGAGAAAAGATACCAGACAGCTTAAGAGAATGGCTTAACAGAAGGTCAACAGCAGAAATGATAATCAACTGTCGATATTGAGAGTTGTGGAGAGACATGATCATCTGCGCCAGCAGGCACGGTACTTGATGATGATGAGTCTCAGAAGCAAAAATACTGGCAACAAAAGAGTCAATAAAATCGTACACCATATTACGACACAGCCGTGAAACCATCCACAGACACCGATCGTTTCTCTCAAAGATAGTCATGCCATCATATTTTTTTATAAAAATATGATCAGAAGCAAAGGTGTGTAGACAATTTTGAAGAGATATTAAACAGATCGTAAGTGTGTCTACTCCAGGTGGAAAGGAAATAGTGCGAGACGTTCACACTTGAAGGATTAAACACTCCCAAACAAACACTAAAGATCAAGAAATAGCCTGGAGATGATAAAATATGGGAAATGAGGAAAGCAAGTGATGCTATCACGAATGATTGATAATTTTATTGCAAATATTTCCTAAAATAATCTCATTCGCAATAATGGAAACTTCACGTCATAGTTCATCATCATTATGTGCCATACCGGTTGGCGTAGGCGATCATGTCCTTCCACAATCTGCTATCTACAGTGCATTGTATCAGTTCAGTTGTTGACCGTTTTCTATGCCATGACGCCAAGCTATCCAGTATTTTCTCTCTTTGTCGTTCGCGATCTCTCTTTCCTTTTATTGTGCCTGTTGTAACCATGTTTCCCAACTTTCCTCTTCTCATGATGTGCCCGAAAAATGTTGATTGTTTCTTTCTGATATTTTTGTTAGGAATTCCCTGTTTTGTGTTGGGCTCTTTGAGAAGTTCGTCATTGGTCTTTTTAGCTGTCCAGGGAACTTTCAACATTCTTCTGAGAAATCACATCTATGTGACTTCTAATCGTCTTTTCGTTTGTTTGTCTAATGTCCATAATTCGCTTCCATAGGTCAGAATTGGTTCTATATAGCACCGATGAACTCTCTTTCTCATTTTTATTGACGTAGAGTTGTTGCATAAGATATTTGTGATTTTCTGAAATTCTATTTTGGCCTGAGCTATTCTGACGTCATAGTTAAACCACTGAAAAACAGAAGACTGAGGTGATTGTAACAACGAGCGTGGTGTGTTACCTTACATGTAACAATTGACGTGGTGTGTTACCTTACATGTAACAATTGACGTGGTGTGTTACCTTACATGTAACAATTGACGTGGTGTGTTACCTTACATGTAACAATTGACGTGGTGTGTTACCTTACATGTAACAATTGACGTGGTGTGTTACCTTACATGTAACAATTGACGTGGTGTGTTACCTTACATGTAACAATTGACGTGGTTTGTTACCTTACATGTAACAATTGACGTGGTGTGTTACCTTACATGTAACAATTGACGTGGTGTGTTACCTTACATGTAACAATTGACGTGGTGTGTTACCTTACATGTAACAATTGACGTGGTTTGTTACCTTACTATCAACACCAGTGATATCATGCCATGGCATGTTGCTAGAAATATGGAAGAGGCGAGTAGAGGAGAATCACAGAGAATGACAATTTGAGCTCACACCACATAGGTCCATATATTTACATGGTTCCGCTTTAAACCACAATCGAGCAACCTATCATCATCATCATCATCAAGTATCATGTTCATCATCATCATCATCATCATCATCATCATCAAGTAGCATGTTCATCATTATCATCATCCTCATCATCATCATCAAGTATCATGTTCATCATCATCATCATCATCATCATCATCAAGTATCATGTTCATCATCATCATCATCATCATCATCAAGTAGCATGTTCATCATCATCATCATCATCATCAAGTATCATGTTCATCATCATCATCAAGTATCATGTTCATCATCATCATCATCATCATCATCATCAAGTATCATGTTCATCATCATCATCATCATCATCAAGTAGCATGTTCATCATTATCATTATCATCAAGTATCATGTTCATCATCATCAAGTATCATGTTCATCATCATCATTATCATCAAGTATCATGTTCATCATTATCATCATCATCATCATCATCATCATCAAGTACCTTGTTCATCATCTTCATCATCATCATCATCATCAAGTACCTTGCTCATCATCATCATCATCATCATCATTATCAAATACCATGTTCAACATCATCATTATCATCATCATCATCATCATCATCATCATCATCATCATAATCAACATTAAGTACCATGTTCATCATCATCATCATCATCAAGTACCATGTTCAACATCATCATTATCAAGTACCATGTTCATCATCATCATTATCATCATCATCTTTATCAAATACTATGTTCATCATCATCATTATCAAATACCATGCCTGCTGACGTAGGTGATCATGTTTCTCCACAAATTTCGATCTATACAGCTGTTTATCACTTCTGTTGTTGACCCTCTGCCAAGCCATTCTCTTAAGCTGTCTGGTATCTTTTCTCTTTGTTTCCCTCTATCTCTTCGTTCCCCAATTTTCCCAGTTGTCGCAATATATATCTTATATTCCCTAATTATTACTTGATCAAGAAATCATGATTGTTTCTTCCTAATATCGAAACCTGACTCTCTTTTTGCGCTGGCCTCTTTCAGAACGTTTTCATTACTCAACATTCTTCTGTAAAACCACATTTGAAAAATCAATAATATTCCAATGGTCGCCCATTTGCAGCTTTGCTGATTTAAATAAAAACAATGTTTGATAACTCACATCGGCCTACACTTTAGATAATCATTAAGCAGATTCTGGCCATATTGTGTGAACAAATTAAAGTAGTTTTATTATTCGGATTCAGTCTCATGTGGGGATGGTACTCTCTGGCTGCCAGTTATAAATAAGTGAGACTAGTGTCATGCCACGACCAATTTTATTCGAAATAATAATCGATCTATGTCTTTCCTTCGGATAAAAGAGATAGGAGGAAAGATGCCTACATCCGGAAATGAGAGGCCAGTTGCGCATAAGAGGACTTATTAACCAACACAGAACTGGAGTCGTCAGTCGCTGGACGTTGCGGATCTTGCTGAGGAGGGGATCTGAACACCGATGATCTTGTTCGGATGAAATGATGATAACCCTCAAATAACTCAATCTGTTATGCCGTTTAATGGCTGTACTACTACTACTACTACTACTACTACTACTACTACTACTACTACTACTACTACTACCTTTTTAGCTCCCAGTGGAGCATAGGTCTTAAACAAACACTTTCCAAGTCGTTCTGTCTTTTGACATTCTCCTAAGATCATTCCATGTCTTCCCCATCATCTTCATCTCTGCTTCTATCTGTCTTCTCCAAGAATTCCTTGGTCTTCCTCTTTGTCTTTTCCCCTGGGGATTCCAAAAAAGGGCCTGTTGTGTTATACTCTTAGTTGGCTTCCGTAGTGTGTGTCCTATCCAGCGCCTTCGTCTTCGCTGTATCTCTTTGTCCAATGGTGTTTGACTGGTACATTTTTTAATAGCTGTGGGTGACGAGAAATTAGGCGTTAATTAGGTAAACAATTACATGATAACATCGACTTTACAGTTGGCCTGGTCTTTGTGAGTTGAAAATGTCCCAGGTTGAACAAGGATGGAATCTGTCACTTTGTTGAAGCAATAGGTTTACAGAGAAAAAAACAAAATCATCAACCTCTACAGAATTAGAATTATGCTAGAGAAGTATAGTTACATTACAAAATTTACATTACAAAATACGTGAGGTCACCTTTGTCTATGTCCCTGGACATGCGGGAGTACGGGGAAATGAAAGCGCGGACAGGTTGGCTAGCTGCGCTGTCGTTGAGGACGGGCAACCAATGGACCGGGAGGACATCATCAATGCCCTCCGAGATGTGGGAAGAGCACAGGACTTCGACAAACACAGATCCACGTCACTTCTTCGGATGATGGAAATGGGAGTTAAGTTGGGCACAGCCAGAAATGAGAAACTTAGTGGCCGTGTAAGAAGACTTATCAACCAACATAGAACTGGAGTCGTCAGTCGCTGGACACTGAGGGAATTGCTGAGGAGGGGATCTGGGCACCTATGTACATGTTCGGAGTGCAATGATGATGATGACCCGCAAATAACTCAATAACTCAATACAAAAGTGGAATTAATTTAAACAGAAGTAGAATTATGTTAGAGAATTAAATCATGAAGTGACATGTACGTAGATGTTCTTAGTTAGAGATCAATAGAAACCATTTGTAATTATGTCCCTGGAAGGTCTGCGCAATGTAAGAATAAAGATAGGGAACAGGAAAATAATTGCAGTGCTACGGTAAAGCTGATAGCAAGGAGCCAGTAGTACCAGCTTTACAGCAGTTCTGCACTGATTTGCTTATTTCCTACTTAACTGATACCGCTCCTACTTTATATTTGTTTAATGTCATCCATTTTGCTGTGTTCTAGTTTGACTCATCATTTTAGTTCTCTCGCCTGTTTAGATAACACCAGTCTCCCCCAAAATTAATCATCTTAAATGTTTCAATAGGTATCTGTGCCTCCCTGGTTGTTGTTGTTGTCCTCGTTTTCTGAAGAAGGCCTCATGTAGGCCGAAACGCCAGTACTTTGTTGTCTTCCTTTTATGTAAAGCTGTTATCGTACCTTGTAGTAGTGTATGTCACATCCCACTTCTGGGTCCATGAATAAAGCTGGACTAAGCCTAGTACATTCCATTGATTCTTACATTGCATATTTCACGGAGGTGGTTTCAATCTGCGACACAAAGTATCAAATTTCTAGTTCAAGTAAATATTGATTTATGAATAAAGCTGTCCTAAGCCTAATACATTCCATCATTATCAAGTGCCATGTGTGCTGGCGTAGGTGATCATGTCACTCCACAACATTCGATCTCGACAGTTAGTTATCATTTCTGATGTTGACCTGCGAAAAAGTTCTCTTAAGCTGTCTGGTATCTTTTTTTCTTTACTTCCCTCTATCTCTTCGTCCCTCAATTTTTCTACTTGTCACAATAAATTCCATCTGTTCCCTTCTCATTACATGGCAAAAAAAAATGATTGTTTCTTCCTAATATTGGAAATTAGCTCTCTTTTTTGCTTTGGCCTCTTTCTGAACGTTTTCATTGCTCTTCTTAGCTGTCGATGGTATTCTCAACATTCTTCTGTAAAACCATATTTCTACAGCTTCCAGTTATTTCTTTGTCCGTTGTCCCATTGTCAATGGTTTCCATCCATATGTTAATACTGTCTGTACATAATATTTAAGAACCCTTTTTCTATTTTAAAAAATGGATTGCATAGTATATTCCTCAATTTTAGGAAAGATGCTTTTCTCTGAGCCATTCTGTATCTCACTTCTGTTGTATTTCTACCATCTGAGATTAATATTATTCCCAGATATTAAAATTCATTTACCTGTTTTAATATTCTTCCACTTGTCTTTATCGTGCATTTCTGTTGTGTGTGTTTTTTTTTTTTTTTTTTTTTTTTTTGCTATTAAGGCTGATTTCTTTATTTTTGCTTTCTTTCACTACAATGTCCAACATTTCTTGTAACTCAGTTTCGCTCTTAGCGATTAATACTGTATCATCAGTTTAGCGATTATTGACATTTTGACCTCCAATTGTTATTCCAGGCATGCCCCTTATGGATCTTAAAATAACCTCACTATACATATTAAATAAATCTGGTGATAGCACACAACCTTGCCTAACACCCAGTTTTATTTGTTGAAACATTCCCAATTAGTTTCCAGTTCTTATGGCCGCTGTTTGTTGCCAGTACATGGATAGTACATCCCACTGAATATTACATTTGGTATTTCATGGAAGTGGCTTCAATTTACGACACCTCACACAAAACATGAAGTTTGTAATTGCCACAAATATTGATCTATCAATACTATTTGAGTAACTATTGCTCATAACAAAAGGATTAAAGGTTAGCCAGCCTTAAATGGGTACCGGATTTTTTCTGGGAAAGTAAAAGCAGCACGGGCGTAATACCGACCACATTACCCCAAAAATCATGTGCTGAAGGTCTGTAAAATATAGGGTCACTAACACCATATTTCCCTATACGCCACTTGGCGTGACGGGGGGTACTTTACTTATTTATATCTACGAATTCCGGGAGATGCAATATTCAATTTTGAACCACAGAGAGTATTTACGTTTTTAAGATACGATTTTTTGTTATGACATTAAATATGGAATAGAAGACGTTTGTGTATCTTATCTTCACGGAAAGGCACATATAAATGCACATATAAATACACATATAAATGCACATATAAATGCACGAATAAACAAATCAACTAAAGTGTCGATGACAAACAACTGTGATCAAAATCGTTGACTTCCATATAGGCTGTATGGCTAGCTTGCAATGAACTAATGCCCCAACATGTGAAAGCTCATTAATAAAGTGACGAGAGTGGAACGCTTGTTAACAACGACAGGTTACTTTAATTATTGAGATATACTTTGTTATGACATCGTTTGGTTTACACTGAAACTGAGTGATGATAATGTTTAATTAGATGTGTTAATTAGAATTCCTAATTATTATAACAGTCAGTTCATTAACCATTAATGAATGTAGTGGACCTCATTATGAATTAATTGTGAAAGAAATTAATTTTCGTTCTGGATTATCAAATGCGTTGATGAAGATATATTTTCGTGACGATGTTTTTACATTTAGTTACATTTCCAGAATCAGGTCATACGGTTACGGTTTCTATTCTGGAATAAACTTGAAACTATAGTAAGATATGATTGTGAATGGACACCACAGTGAACTAGAAGAGAAAAGTTTATTAGGAAATACATGAAAATACAGAGATACATTTTTCTACTGAAAGCTATAAGTGAAGGGACGAGGTTTTCAGATGACAACATAATATAGAGCATGTGTCAAAAAGAAGAAGTAGATGATTCTAAGTGTGGTTGTGAAGGCAAAATGTGAAGTCGACTTAATGACAGCTAAAGATGTGCTTCTCTTGTGTCATTTGTGCTGCCATCTGGTGTCACGTATGATACCAATGATTATCGGAAATGCTGTCCGTGTCTGATGGCGGAGATGTGAGTCTATCTACAGCACTGACTCTTGTCACAGTTTACGACGTGACAGATTCACCTTTTACGACCACTATCAACTCTAGTCACGCGTTATATAATTTGTCAACAGCCACAAGCATCAACATGACAGATATAGTCACGAACGTGACTGGTGAGTCATTAGAGAAGCTGTCTTTCTCATCTCGCGTCTTCCTCATCGTCCTCTACACCCTCACTACGATCGCCGCCGTTGTTGGTAACTCTCTCGCCATTCTCGTTTTCGCCAAAGGCCGTCGTTCAAACACCGATCTTCGCCATTTTCTCCTAAACCTAGCGATCGCTGATCTCATCATGGCGATATTCTGTATCCCGTTTACATTAGCATACCAGATAGCAGACACGTGGATCTTTCCACACTTTATGTGCCCCGTAGTTCAAGGTTGCCAGGTTGTCAGTGTGACTGCGTCTGTCAGTACAAACACAGCAATAGGAGTAGATCGTTTTATGGCTGTTAAGTTTCCTTTACAAGCGCGCGTGACAGATTCTAGGTCAAGGCTGTTTGTATTCTCAATATGGATATTCGCTCTATCCTTGGGTGCGATTCCGTTCGGGATAAGCAGAACGATCTTGAAGAAAGATGGAAAACTGGCGTGCGAGGAGCATTTTCTTGATGAGGATATCCGGGTGATGTACGGATTCTTCATCACCATTATAACGTACTTCCTTCCTGTCACAGTGCTGTCTGTGACCTACATCATGATCGGAAAGTTGCTCTGGCGGCACAAGGTGCCCGGAAATGCCGATGATCAAAGAGATGCTGTTCAGCTAAGGTATAAGAGAAAGGTAAGAGAAAGTATAAGAGAAAGGTAAGAGTGTGTCAATTGTTCCAGTCGTTACTTGTGACGTCACATAATATCCTTCCATATTTATCTTTTCTTTGAATATTTATATTTACCCCGTGTAGTTACACGGGGCCCCCACGGTGAGGGGAGACACGAATAGAGCTACTGTTACCTGCCATGTATGTAATAAGAGATGACTAAGGAGTTTTGGTATCATCGCACGTGTGGTTGAGTAAGACGCGCACAGAACGACATTGTCAAAAGAATTCACCGATGCATTGTGGGAAATGCTTAGATAAGTGTTGGAGCGGATATGGGAAGTTCCTGACTGCAATGAAACTGGTTCCATGGATAGAATAGAATGTTTATTGCTATTACATCACCTTCCATATCTTTCCTTCCGTCAATTCTGGAATTCTTCTCTCCTTATTTCATCTACTTGGCCTCCGTGATCACTTATCGAAGTGAATACCCTGCACAGTCTACAATATGCTACATACAGGCAGTGGCGTAGCATGGTTTGGAGGCAAAATAAATAAACTGGTTGGCAACGGCTGGGGTAAGGCAACTATTGCGTCCCATAATCTGCTATATTTTATGTATTATTAATAGCTTTCTCTTAAGAAATGTTTGCCTCCTCCCCTCTGGCAACTACCCCTTTCCAGGTTACGCCACTGCAAAAGCGACCTCACAATATCTGTGATATCTGTTGAACACCTTTATGGCTGCCTTGTATGCAGTAAAGAAATTCCTAACGGATTTTACAAATTAAAAAAAAAATCATCATTGCAAGATATAACGATGTCGTGATCATTAAATGAAGCATGGATTTATTTCAATGATAATTTGTGCTTGCAAAAATAAAAGGAAACAAACAAGACCAAGGTTTGGGCCCACAAAACCCTTAACAGTAGGCCATACATTACGAATTAATCATCAGTCGGCTACCATACCCACCGGGGGACCGCGGTAGCCGAGTTGGGAGAACCACCCGACTGGACTACCGACATTCGGACAACCCGTGTTCGATTCCCGCTGGGAGCAGTGTGAGTTGTACTCGTGGTTGGAAAAAAAAAATACCCCTACGGTCGACCCAGCCGTTGGCAGAAATGGGTACCTTGGTAGCACCCTGAGAAGGTGAGGATTTGCCGCCTCGCATCGTGAGTGTCGATGCTTGAAGCAACACTATCCAGAAGTCTTCGAACTCTTCTGGCTAGACGACCGAGCACATATGGGTAAAAACTCGCGTGCTAAGACGCCGATTCAAGTCTCGTACTTTACTTTACCTTTACTTTACCTTTACTTTACCTTTACTTTATGTTTACTTTACCTTTACTTTACCTTTACTTTATGTTTACTTTACCTTTACTTTACCCACCGTCGTAAACGAACATTTTACTCAACCCATTTCTGTGCAAGTTTTGCTAATCAGTTCCACTTTTCATGTCAAACAGCAAAGCTTTCAAATAATTGCTGTCGTTATGCTCTCTCTCTCTCTCTCTCTCTCTCTCTCTCTCTCTCTCTCTCATTTATCAGGGCAGTACCAATTAGTCACGGCTGCAGCCAACACCGATCGTGTTCTTTATTTTGATTCTAAGCAAAATGCTGACAAACAGACGGAAAGTAAACTTTCAAGAAAAAAAGTATGTAGATGAAACGTAAATATATCACTCTATATGAAGCAGACTAATGCAACGATGTCTGTCTGATCCGCTAGCATGAACTAGCGAGTAATCCCAGAGCACCAGGAAGTGGTCATAGAACTATTGATTTAAAATAGACATACAAGACTTTAATTTGGGTATCTATGGGAGCAGACTTGTACATTATAGTTGGATAAAAGGGAATAAGACTTTTATTTGGGGGATGTGGATGCAGACTCGTATATGAGAGTTGGATAAATAGATACAAGACTTTAGTTGCGGTATCTATTAAACCTATAGAAGGCAGGCAGCTAAAACAAGTAGAGGAATTCAAATACCTAGAAAGTCTAATGACAAACGATAATTCACAAACAGCAGAGATAGAATCAAGATGCAACAAAACATGTCAAATCATTGGAAAGTTATCACCACTATTGTCCAACAAGGAAATAACTCTAGAGGCAAAACGAGCACTATATAATACAATCTTCTTCCCAACGTTGTGCTACCAATGTCAGACGTAGACCCTAGATGCAAGAACAATAAGAAAAAATAACCACTACTGAGATTAAATGTGTTAGACGAATGACAGGAAACAGCCTGAGAGATCAGATCAGAAATGAAGAACTAAGAAAATAGCTAGGAATAGCCCCCGGCATATATGATATATAAAAAAACAACAGATAAAATGGTCTGGCCACATGACAAGGCAGAAAGATTAAAACACAACACAGCGAGCCTTCAGCAAACGTTGTGAGAATACCAGACCCAAGGGTCGACTACGAAAAAGATGGTTGGATGGAATATTAGAAGCACTACTAAACATAACAGCTGCAGAGGCGATCAGAAGAGCTAAAGACCGCAAATTCTATCTCCCCTTGACGCTGAAAGGCAAATGAGGATGGAAAGAAGAATAAGATTTAAAGCCGATATGTACAAGAATATTGAAGAGACAGATACAATACTTTTATAGTAGTGTCTGTAGCAGAAGACATGTACATAATGCTTGTCGTATGCTACGTCATCATAATGGTTCATCGTATAGCCCTAGACCGACTGTACCCTAATCTTACGGTCTGTTGTTTGATGTGCGACGGGGATAATCTGACGACTAACTGTATGTCTATATGTTCGTAATTGGAGTCAACAACGATGGCTTAACGTCATCAAGCGCTATACATTTTGAAGAAAATATGACGATCATCATTTTCAAGAGGACGTGAACTTCCGGTATATGGTGGATAGGCGGCAGGAACCATTGAAGGCTATGTCTGAAAAGTGTTCCTTGTTGCAGTTTCCTCATTCAAAGTTCGGCTTGTTGCAGGAGCTACTGAGTTAAGTGCTCTGTGCACACCGTGAGCTGTGTGTCTCATCCGTTTTGATCATGTTTCGATATTCCAATTCAATGATGATATCGTATGACAGGGAACCATTGGCTGTGTTCACTTTCTGCGCGGTTTCGCCTTATGTCTTTTGGCGTGTGCTGAGACTGCTATGATGGGGACTACAGTTACCTTTCTTTGTTTGGGAGATGAGTTAGTAATTCGGATGATTCCACTGGCACGGGTGGTTGAGCAATTATGGATTTTAATTCGTTTGCAGTGATACCGGGGCCTTCCATAACCAAATAACCAAATAACCAAATGTACCTAATATTTGGAAAACCAGGTACAAGATTTATTGTAGCGTCTGTGTGAGAAGACATGTATATAAGATTTGGATCACAAGTCCAGCCATTATGTGGGTCGCAAGTCTCTAGTGATTTCTTGCAAGTGAATCAATTTACTTTTAATGACAATAACATTTAACAGGACATTTGAAGGTGAAGGTTTTCAGCACTATTTTATTTCATTGCACCCATGCGTCCACTAGTGGGTGTTGCTCATGAAACAAATGAAATAGTTTGCTCATCAATTAAAAAAAAAAAAAAAAAAAAAACAGGCAAGAGAATCTAGAGCATGTAAAACATAAATTAAAAGAGAAGATGGAGCCCGTGGTAGGTCCAACGTAAAATGAATCACAGCCTACTATAGTATCGCAAAGGCCTGCGGGCTGAGAAGTATGTCCGAAATCATTCAAATGTGATGACGTCTTAAACTATGCCAGCTGTAGACCGCTGCTGTTATTTTACAAACAACTGGCCATGTTAACAAGATTGAAAACGTCACAAGCTTTGGGTGATCCCTTTCAGCTGCGGAACTTAGTAAAACTAAAGTTGGCCGTGAGTGGGCTGACAACATCATAGAAACGCTACAAGAATATCAATTGACAATATGTGAGACTGGTTGGTCTCGAGGCAAGACGTCGGCATCGAGACAGAGAGGTTGTGGGTTCAAATCCCGGCTACACCGGTTGGGATTTTTATTTCTGATTTCTCTCTGCGGCAACCACCCCTGGTCTCAGCAGCGAGGCCCGGCTTGAAACGTCAATTATTCATCGACGGAAAAAATATGAGTACCCCCGAAGTCGTAGTTATCTGTCTGTGCGGCGAGGGACCCCTGTGCACACAGCTGCCAGGGAGAAATGGATTAACAGGCAAAATTCAGTTCCTAGTCTCTAGGGACTTCGCCAGAGGTAAAAGCTGGCGAACGAAAAAAAATTGACAATGTTTGAGGCTGTGAGGAGGGCGAGAACTAGAACTTTGTATGAACAAGTGAATAGAGAGACACAGACAGACATAGAGAGAAAGGAAGAGAGCTATTCAGACGAGAGAGACACAGACAGACATAGAGAGAAAGGAAGAGAGCTATTCAGACGAGAGAGACACAGACAGACATAGAGAGAAAGGAAGAGAGCTATTCAGACGAGAGAGACACAGACAGACATAGAGAGAAAGGAAGAGAGCTATTCAGACGAGAGAGACACAGACAGACATAGAGAGAAAGGAAGAGAGCTATTCAGACGAGAGAGACACAGACAGACATAGAGAGAAAGGGAGAGAGCTATTCAGACGAGAGAGACACAGACAGACATAGAGAGAAAGGGAGAGAGCTATTCAGAGCGAGAGACAGAGATAGAGAAAGACAGAGAGATATACAGAGATAGAGGGAGACATAGAGTCAAAGAGTGACAGAGAAAGACATAAAGAGAGACAGAGAGAGACAGGGGGGTAAAGCGACAGAGAGGTAGAGAGAAAGAGAGAGAGAGAGAAATAAAGAGAGAGAAATGCTTCAATACTGATGTCTTCCTCTAAATAAAAAAACAGCGATATCCGCAGTGGCAAATAAAGATAAAAGAAATCAAGAAACCAAGAAATCAAGAAATCAAGAAACCAAGAAACAACACATTTCATATGCGATAGTACCTCCACCCTCAACAGACTCCAACATACAAAGTACATGTCGATAGATCGTTGCCTTATTACTAAATGATGAAGACATGATGCGCCAGTGAGTCACCAACTCCGAAGCCGATTGCCGACCTACAAGAACAACTGCAGCGTTAAATACTAAATTAATTAACTCAATGTTGCAATAATATTCAGAGTAACAAATTAATGTATTTTCTGTCGTCATCACCATCATCATGTGTCATACCGGTTGGCGTAGGCGATCATGTTTTTCCACAATCTTCTATCTACTGTGCATCGTATCAGTTCTACATTTTCCATGCCATGACATCAAGCTAACTAGCACTTTCTCTCTTTGTCGTCCGCGATCTCTGTTTCCTTGTATTTTGTCAGCTGCAAAATAAGTATTTCAACTTTCCTCTTCTCATGATGTCCCCGAAAAATGTTCATTGTTTTTTTCTGATGTTTTTCAGGAGTTACTTTTTATGTTGGCCTCTTTGAGAATTTCCTCATTGGTCTTTTTATCTGTCCAGGGAACATTCAACTATTTTCTGAGAAATCCCATCTCTGTGGCCTCTAATCGTCTTTTCATTTGTTTGTTTACTTACTGTCCATGATTCGCCTCCATAGTTCAGAATTGGCTCTGAAAAGCACCGATGAACTCTCTTTCTCACTTCTGTTGACATAGATTTGTTGCACAAGATATTTTTCATTTTCTGAAATACTATTTTGGCCTGAACTATTCTGTTTTTTTTTTATTTCTGTGGTGCATCTTCCATCTGATGTTATTATTGTGCCCAAGTATTTGACGCGTTGCAATTGTTTCAGATTTGTTCTCTTGAATCGTATGCTGCATGCTGCTAATTGTTTCTTCGATATGACCATTACTTCTGTTTTCTTTCTATTCAGGCTCAGACCATCCTTCTTGCTTTCTTTTAGAATTATGTCTATCATTTCATGTGTTCATTCTCTTGTCTCTGATATTAAGACCGTGCCGTCCACATTTCTGTTGCTTATTATAAATGTGTTGCTGAAGCAAACAGTTGAGGTAGAGGCTGTAGATTACTTGGGTTTTGTGAAAGAATATCTATCTATCTATCTATCTATCTATCTATCTATCTATCTATCTATCTATCTATCTATCTATCTATCTATCTATCTATCTATCTATCTATCTATCTATCTATCTATCTGTCTGTCTGTCTGTCTGTCTGTCTGTCTGTCTGTCTGTCTGTCTGTCTGTCTGTCTGTCTGTCTGTCTGTCTGTCTATCTATCTGTCTATATATCTATCTATCTATCTGCCTACCTACCTACCTATTTACCTACCTACCTACCAACCTACCTATCTATCTATCTATCTATCTATCTATCTATCTATCTATCTATCTATCTATCTATCTATCTATCTATCTATCTATCTATCTATCTATCTATCTATCTATCTATCTATCTATCTATCTATCTATCTATCTATCTATCTATCTATCTATCTATCTATCTATCTATCTATCTATCTATCTGCCTACCTACCTACCTATTTACCTACCTACCTACCTACCTACCTATCTACCTATCTATCTATCTATCTTTCTATCTATCTATCTATCTATCTATCTATCTATCTATCTATCTATCTATCTATCTATCTATCTATCTATCTATCTATCTATCTATCTATCTATCTATCTATCTATCTATCTATCTATCTATCTATCTATCTATCTATCTATCTATCTTAACATCTTACAAACTTACAACTTTGGATATACCAACATCTAACAAACATACATTGGATATAGCAACATCTCACAAACATACAACATGTTTACGCTACAGAAACTACGGCCGCTATTAAATTATAAAGATAATCTATTTTGTGCGAGCATGAACATTATGTTGGGGGAGGGGTGGGGGAGTGGCAAGAGGAAGGAAGTAGATGAAACCGGAAATGAAAGTGGTTTGAAGCAGGTGAAAGAGAGAGAGAGAGAGAGAGAGAGAGAGAGGGAGAGAGTCGGGGCAAACAACAAACAGGAAACAAACCATGCACCCTCCTGCTGTAATGGCCTGGCTGTAGGCGTCACACAGAAACTGTAATTGCTTCATATATGTAGGGATAAATAAATCCCTGGTCTACATAAACAAGCTCTTTAAGGCCAGGCTTGCAGGAGAAAAAAGGAAACATGAGATTTTATTTGCAAAAAGAGACACAAATTATTACATGTTGATGAAAGTTTCGGCTATAGAAATTAGGTAGAAGATGTGATTTTGTTTCTCTATCAGATCTTAGCGGAAATCTGTGATTCCATCAAATAACAATATGGCAGGCCTGTGAATCTCTGGTGTAATTGACCATCATAATCATGTGACAAACCGGTTGGTGTAGGCGACCATGTCCTACTGCAATTTTCTGTGCACAGCGCATCGTATCAATTCTGTTGTTGACAGTTTATCGTGCCACGATACCAAGCTATCTATTTTTATAGTATCTTCTCTGTTTGTCGTCCGCGGTCTCTTTTTCCCTGTATTTTGTTAGTTGTAACCAAGTATTTCAACTTTCCTCACTCATGATGTGCTCGAAAAGGTCGATTGTTTCTTTCTGATGTTCTTAAGAGCTTTTTTGTGTTGGCCTCTTTGAGAATTTATTCCTTGGTCTTTTAAACTGTCCACATGACTGAACATTCTTCTGAGAAATCTTATCTCTGTGGCCTCTAATCGTTTTTCCATTTGTTTGTCTACTGTCCATGATTCGCTTCCATAGGTCAGAATTAGCTCTATATAATACTGATGAACTCTCTTTTTCACTTCTATTGACATAGACTTATTTTACAAGACGTTTTTCACTTTCTGAAATGCTTTTTTGGCCTAAGCTTTTCTGATCTTTCTTTCCCGTGGTGCATCTTCCATCTGATGCTATTATTGTGCCCAAGTATTTGACGCGTTGCACTTGCTTTAGATTTGTCCTGTTTATTTGTATGATCTACTTCTTCTTCTTCTTCTTTCCTTCCTCATCTGCCTTTCAGCGTCGGGAGGAGATATAATTTGCGGTCTTTTGCTCTTCTGTTCGCCTATGCTGTTGTTATGTTTCCTAGTACTTCTAATATTCCATCGACCCATCTTTTTCGTGGTCGACCCTTGGGTCTGGTGTTCTCACAACGTTTGTTGAAGGCTCGTTATGTTGTGTTTTGTTTTTTCTGCCTTGTCACGTGGCCAAACCATTTTATCTGTTGTTTACTTATATATTCTATGGCTGGGGCTATTCCTAGCTTTTTTCTCAGTTCTTCATTTCTGATCTTATCTCTCAGACTGTTTCCTGTCATTTGTCTAACACATTTCATCTCTGTAGAGGTTATTTTTATTCTTATTGTTCTTGCATCTAGAGTCCAGGACTGGCATTGGTAGCACAACGTTGGGATGAAGATTGTATTGTATAGTGCTCGTTTTGCCTCCAGAGTTATTTCCTTGTTGGACAATAGTGGTGATAACTGTCCGATGATTTGACAAGCTTTGTTGCATCTTGATTCAATCTCTGCTGTTTGAGAATTATCGTTTGTCATTAGACTTCCTAGGTATTTGAATTCCTCTATTTGTCTTAGTTGTCTGCCTTCTATAGTTATGTTCGTTCGTTCGTTCGCTTTCGTCAGCTTTGACCTCTGACGAAGTCCCACCCACTCAATTTTGTGGGACTGAATTTTGCGTGTAAAGTCTGTTTTATCCCATTACAGGATGCCCCTCGCCATGTAGGCAGATTTACTCCGACTTCAGAGGTTATAGTTATGTTGATCTTCTGTTTATTTTTGGCGACATTCATGACTTCTGTTTTGTTGATATTGATTGTCATGTTGTATTTTGTGCCTGAGATGCTGAGTTTGTTTAAGTGTTCTTGTAGGTCTTCTATTGTTTCATGTATTAGTGCTTGATCGTCTGCAAACAAAAGCTTGTTGATCTCCTCTGTCTCTGATGGGTTGGCTAGCTTGCATATATGGTCCATGTATGTAATAAACAGTAGGTGGAGGGGTGGGGAGGGGGGGGGGGTTAGAACGCACCCCTGTCTTACACCTGATCTAACTTCGAAGTGGTCTGTGTAGTCTGCTGCTGTTCTGACCCTGCAGCTGTTGTTGATGTAGAGACTTTTAATTAGGTTGGTTAGATGTTGGCTTACTCTGTATGTTGTTAGTATCTCCCACAGTTCTCTGTTTACTCTGTCGAATGCTTTTTCCTGGTCAATGAAGGCTATGTATAAGTTTCGATTGTGTTTTGTCGTTTTTTTCTGCAAGCTGTTTTAGTGTGAACAGTGCGTCGGTACATCCTGTGTTTTTTCGGAACCACATTTGAGAGTCGCTTAACTGTAGTTCTATTATATTTTTTTATATTTTTATGTTGCATGCTGATAATTATTGTTTCTTGGGTATTGCCATTATTTCTGTTTCTTTTTTTTTTAAACATTCTGGTGTAATTACATGTGTATTTTTATTGTCAATAATCTTAACATGAGAAAGCGAGTATAAAATTGCCTGTTAATTCTTAATTTGTTAATTGTTAATTTGTTAATTGTTAATTTGTTAATTGTTAATTTGTTAATTTGTTAATTTGTTAATTGTTAATTTGTCAATTTGTTAATTTGTTAATTGTTAATTTGTTAATTTGTTAATTGTTAATTTGTTAATTTGTTAATTGTTAATTTGTTAATTTGTTAATTTGTTAATTTGTATATCGAAATTGTTAATGTCCTGATTATTTACCGAAACGCGTTCGGACACGTTCCGGTTAAAGAAAAACTATGTGAATAAGTAAGGAATTACCAAAACTTTACAAGATAAAGATGATATATACATATATATTTATGTTTATATGTGAACCTGTTCACATGAAGAGAAACTGCTAATAAGGAGGACGAGATGGACTTGTATATGATGGAATGAATGAATAGTTATATGGAATTAATGGATGAATAGATTGATTGAAAGAATTAGTGGATGAATTGAATAAATTTATTGTATGAATTAAAATAATAAATGTAATGAATGAACAATTGAATGAATTTATCAGAATCAATGGATGGGAGTACATGATGGAGGTATACTACAGGCAAACGTTTTCATCTCAGGTGGCACTGGTCTTGGCTTTTCGAATTTGTAAATAAAAAATATTTACCTCAAGAAAATCAGATCCTGTTAATGGATTTATTTTTATTTTAAAACCCGAGAGGAGCGTTTATAATATAAGCGAAATAAATAGACCTTTTATTGCTCTGTTTATAGAAATATAAACGCCCTCGACCGACAGCTCGCCAGATGTACAAACTGAATATTTATATAAAACAGTTTAATGTGTCTACGGTCATTACTGCCCACATGTGTGACCATTTGCTAGTTGTGATTAAAGACACTTTTTGTTTCGATTTCTGTCATAGCGTGGGTAGAATTGATAAACTGTTAATATCTTGAATCCGAATTATGAATATCTGGAATCTGTAATAACTATCAATGGAGACTTTCAGAAAGAGATCAAAAAAGTATTAGCAGTAACAACTACACAAATTAAACACCATGAAGAACATGTAGAGCAACACCTGCAAGGCAGTAGAAATAAAATTAATGACGGTGTGTATCTTCCCGATAGCAACATCTGACTATCGCAAACAGCGATGAAGAAAATAGGTTCAATCAAAACAAAATGCTACAGAAAAATCCTTAAAATACCTTGGATAATGAAAAAAGAGCAATGAAGACATATTAAAAAATGTAAATGTTACAAAGAACTGGCTAATAAACACCATTCTACAAGGATTAAAATATGATGGTCACGTCAAAAGATACAGCGGGCAGGAAAGAACAATAATGGAAGGCATGGTTCATGTGTGACGCATCAGGGACAGACCAAGAAGCAGGTGGTTTCAAGACATCAAGGAGACATTGAATGTGACAACATAAGAAGTGGTAGATTTTAATAGAGACATAGATTCTTTCAGACGGGCTGTGGTGAATACGAGACAACGATCTGTGGGAGATCTGACTAGAGACAGAGATTCTTTCAGACGAGCTGTGGTGAATGTAACGTTTTGTGGGAGATCTGAGTAGAGACAGAGATTCGTTCAGACGAGCTGTGGTGAATGTAACGTTTTGTGGGAGATCTGACTAGAGACAGAGATTCTTTCAGACGAGCTGTGGTGAATGTAACGTTTTGTGGGAGATCTGACCAGAGACAGAGATTCTTTCAGACGAGCTGTGGTGAATGTAACGTTTTGTGGGAGATCTGACTAGAGACAGATATTTAAGACGGGCTGTGGTGAATACAACGATCTGTGGGAGATCTGACTAGAGACAGAGATTCTTTCATACGAGCTGTGGTGAATGTAACGTTTTGTGGGAGATCTGACTAGAGACAGATATTTAAGACGGGCTGTGGTGAATACAACGATCTGTGGGAGATCTGACTAGAGACCGAGAATCTTTCAGAAGAGCTGTGGTGAATACAACTATCTGTGGGATATCTGACTAGAGACAGATATTTAAGACGGGCTATGGTGAATACAACGTTCTGTGGTGGATCCTAAGTGATGCAAACTCGACGTCCACATCGAATGGTGCCTGGGTGTTTGTAGTTTGAGCGGGTAGGCGGCTCTTTACAAGTATGTCTCTCAGACTCCTCGCATTTGAAGGCGAAGAAAAAGGAGGATCGCTGAAACGTAGGTGAGGCTGGGATCTGAGTGCAGAATGGAGCGGGACCGGATCCTCACCGCAGCCAAATTGTGAGTGTGGTATGTGAGCGTGAATGTTATCCTATTGAATGAGCGGTGGGTGGATGGGGTGAGTGCCACCGGACAGGAATTCCTGAGATTTCGTTGGAAGGAAAATTGGAGAACGAATTTAGGATAGAGACGACGGCTAAAGAAAATTAAGATCAGTAGGGCATGTTGGGGAAATTCGTTACCATCCTGACAGATAAGACGATGTCATATCAATAAGAAAATGGAATCGAATCTCTGCAGTGAGATGGATGAGACGAGGTGTAGAGAAGATAACAGTGGGATGGATGAGACGAGGTGTAGAGAAGATAACAGTGGGATGGATGAGACGAGGTGTAGAGAAGATAACAGTGGGATGGATGAGACGAGGTGTAGAGAAGATAACAGTGAGATGGATGACACGAGGTGTAGAGAAGATAACAGTGGGATGGATGAGACGAGGTGTAGAGAAGATAACAGTGGGATGGATGACACGAGGTGTAGAGAAGATAACAGTGGGATGGATGAGACGAGGTGTAGAGAAGATAACAGTGGGATGGATGAGACGAGGTGTAGAGAAGATAACAGTGGGATGGATGAGACGAGGTGTAGAGAAGATAACAGTGGGATGGATGAGACGAGGTGTAGAGAAGATAACAGTGGGATGGATGAGACGAGGTGTAGAGAAGATAACAGTGGGCTTATAGAAGACGGAAGTGTGGAGACTGGGGGTACCCAGGAAGACGATCAAAAAGGTGACGGACTATGTAGAGATATGTTATGTCATCTTGATGGATTTATGAAAGTTGCCAATGTAGTCGATGAACCTGGAGATGTCATCTTGATGGATTTATGAAAGTTGCCAATGTAGTCGATGAACCTGGAGATGTCATCTTGATGGATTTATGAAAGTTGCCAATGTAGTCGATGAACCTGGAGATGTCATCTTCCGGCAAGTCAGTCAGTCCAAAGACATCATCGATGTACCGGAGGTATTTAAGGGGAAGGGGGCCACGGTACGAGTTCAGTATTTGATGTTCAAGGTAACCCATGAACAGGCAAGCATAACTAGCACCTATCTTGGCTCCCATAGCTACACCACTGACTTGGTCATAGAACTGACCATTGAATTCGAAAGTATTAAGGTTGAGAACAAGTTCAGTGAGACGGAGGAGAGTAGAAGTATCCACGGATGGATGTTTTCTTTGGTCAAGAAAGAATTGAAGAGCTATAAGGCCATCAGCATGGGGGATAGAGGTATACAGAGAGCATAAGTCCAGGACGGGGATAGAGGTATACAGAGAGCATACGTCGAGGACGGGGATAGAGGTATACAGAGAGCATACGTCGAGGACGGGGATAGAGGTATACAGACAGCATACGTCGAGGATGGGGATAGAGGTATACAGAGAGCATACGTCGAGGACGAAAAGTCGGTACGAGCGTTCTGGGGTAAGGGAAAGAAAAAAGAAGATAGTGAGGGCATGATTCGTGTCCTTGACATAGGTGGGAAGGGATGTCACTATTGGTTGGAAAATGCTGTCGAGATAGTCGGATATATGTTCTGTGGGACAACTACATGCTGAAACAATGGGACGACCAGGACTATTGGGCTTGTGGATTCTAGGGAGCATGTAGAAGAAAGATTTGCCTAGAGCACTGGTTGGTATGATGACACGGGACGCTATAAGAGGGAGGAATTTGTTGCTGAGACGGGAGTTGCTCGATCTCCCGTAAAGTGACCTGTCGATAATAAGTCGAGAGCCCTCGAGGCACCAGAAGACGGTGTCCAATCAGATTTACGAGAGTGGAAACGAGAAAATTCACCAACATCGGAGCAAAATGAGGTGTCCGATTTACCTCAGTGGTAGTATTCTAAAAGCATCTGTCTGTAAAGGTCATGGACATCCCTTAGGAGACTGACGGTCACTCGTTGAGCGCAACGGGACATATTGTAACCCTTTAGAGAGGACTACGCGTTTGTTGTCGGAGAATGTGAGGTCCGTTGGAATGCAAGCAACTTGTGAATCGTGGTTAGCAGGAGCATGAGAGGGTGGTGTAGGTCGGTGATCTGATATCTCCTGTATGTGCTGGGAGGACATGAAAGTGCAGAGTTGTCTATTTAAGTTGTTGATAAGCTCACGAATCAGGTGTGTTAGACCCGGTCGTTAAGAGACAAAGTTGGGATAGTAAAACTATATGTCTGCTAGTAGGCTGTTAAGTAGGCGAGAATGGTTTACTAGAACAACACATATCCGTTGAAAAACGCATCGATTTTCTGTGTTATCGAATTTACGAATCTCACTGGCGTTCAGGTTGTGAACAAAGGGAGTGAAGTTGGAGCACAGTCGCGTGGGAGAGTTTTAAGCCGTAGGCAGCTGTGGAGGAAATTAGGCAGGTGAATCTAGTCAGTTTATAGGTTGTGGAGGAAATGAGACAGGTGAATCTAGTCAGTTTATAGGTTGTGGAGGAAATGAGACAGGTGAATCTAGTCAGTTTATAGGTTGTGGAGGAAATGAGACAGGTGAATCTAGTCAGTTTATAGGTTGTGGAGGAAATGAGACAGGTGAATCTAGTCAGTTTATAGGTTGTGGAGGAAATGAGACAGGTAAATCTAGTCAGTTTATAGGTTGTAGAGGAAATGAAACAGGTGAATCTAGTCAGTTTATAGGTTGTGGAGGAAATGAGACAGGTGAATCTAGTCAGTTTATAGGTTGTGGAGGAAATGAGACAGGTGAATCTAGTCAGTTTATAGGTTGTGGAGGAAATGAGACAGGTAAATCTAGTCAGTTTATAGGTTGTGGAGGAAATGAGACAGGTGAATCTAGGCAGTTTATAGGTTGTGGAGGAAATGAAACAGGTGAATCTAGTCAGTTTATAGGTTGGGGAGGAAATGAGACAGGTGAATCTAGTCAGTTTATAGGTTGGGGAGGAAATGAGACAGGTGAATCTAGTCAGTTTATAGGTTGGGGAGGAAATGAGACAGGTGAATCTAGTCAGTTTATAGGTTGGGGAGGAAATGAGACAGGTGAATCTAGTCAGTTTATAGGTTGGGGAGGAAATGAGACAGGTGAATCTAGTCAGTTTATAGGTTGGGGAGGAAATGAGACAGGTGAATCTAGTCAGTTTATAGGTTGGGGAGGAAATTTGGTTCTTTGGTTATGGAAGACCCCAGTATCACTGCAAACGAATTAAAATCCATAATTGCTCAACCGCCCGTGCCAGCGCAATCATCCGAATCTCATCTGCCAAACAAAGAAAGATAACTGTAGTCCCCATCATAGCAGTGTCAGCACACGCCAAAAGACATAAGGTGAAACAGCGCAGAAAGTGAACACAGCCAACTGTTCCCTGTCATACGATATCATCATTCATCGTAAACAATTGGAATATTGAAACATGATCAAAACGGATGAGACACACAGCTCACGGTGCGCACAGAGCACATAACTCAGTAGTTCATGCAACAAGCCGGACTTGGAATATGAGGAAACTGCAACAAGGAACACTTTTCATGCATAGCCTTCAATTGTTCCCGCCGCCTATCCACCACATACTATGGAAGTTCACGTCCTCTTGAAAATGATGATTGTCATATTTTTTTAAAATGTAGAGCGCTTGATGATGTTAGGCCATCGTTGTTGACTCCAAATCCGAACATATAGACACACAGTTAGTCGTCAGATTATCCCCGTCGCACATCAAACAACCGACCCTAAGATTAGCGTACGGATAGTTAGAGTCTAGGGATATACGATGAACCATTATGATGATGTAGCACACAATAAAAGTCGTACACACAATTTCGCTCCTTTTCGATTTCTGATTATTATCAAAAAGGGACTGTTGCCGGCTTACAACATCGCTTTAGCGACGCAGATGTAATAAGAAGATCATCACTTTTAATTTAACGCAGAAAAGTACAACGGAGAACGGAATCACATTCCGAATGCACTTACTGCATCGATCAAGAGAACGTGACCTAGTTCCCACCATCTTTACAACGGAAATCCAACAGGAGGAAATGAGACAGGTAAATCTCGTCAGTTTATAAGTTGTGGAGGAAATGAGGCAGGTAAATCTAGTCAGTTTATAGGATGTGGAGGAAATGAGGCAGGTAAATCTAGTCAGTTTATAAGTTGTGGAGGAAATGAGACAGGTAAATCTAGTCAGTTTATAAGTTGTGGAGGAAATGAGACAGGTAAATCTAGTCAGTTTATAAGTTGTGGAGGAAATGAGACAGGTAAATCTAGTCAGTTTATAAGTTGTGGAGGAAATGAGACAGGTAAATCTAGTCAGTTTATAAGTTGTGGAGGAAATGAGACAGGTAAATCTAGTCAGTTTATAAGTTGTGGAGGAAATGAGACAGGTAAATCTAGTCAGTTTATAAGTTGTGGAGGAAATGAGACAGGTAAATCTAGTCAGTTTATAAGTTGTGGAGGAAATGAGACAGGTAAATCTAGTCAGTTTATAAGTTGTGGAGGAAATGAGACAGGTAAATCTAGTCAGTTTATAAGTTGTGGAGGAAATGAGACAGGTAAATCTAGTCAGTTTATAGGTTGTGGAGGAAATGAGGCAGGTAAATCTAGTCAGTTTATAGGATGTGGAAGTGTGTTTTTTAGAGACACCGGCGATGTCCTGTGGTAGATTTTGGAGGGTAGATAATGTGGATTGGCAGAGAGTGTTGCAGAACTTGTTGAGGAAAGGCAAGTTATCAGATATGAGTGTGTGAGTCAAAGAAGCAGGGATGTTGACTCCAGTTGATAACATGAATGATGAGAGAAATAACTGTCGTGTAAAAAATGATAATAATTGTGCTATTAATATTAATTATAACAACATTATAATAAATGTAAGATAAGGACACTAGCTCTGCGAAACTAGTCTGAAAAATAATGTAAACAATAACAGTCTACAGAATGAAGTTCGTGTGTAAACATGTAGGACGGTATACAAACATTGTGTAAACACGTAGGACGGTATACAAACATTGTGTAAACATGTAGGACGGTATACAAACATTGTGTAAACATGTAGGACGGTATACAAACATTGTGTAAACATGTATAACGGTTTACAAACATTGTGTATCAGCGGTATGGTGTTGTAAACGAGTAAAGGTATCAAGATACATCAAGATACATAGAATTGCGAAGCTGCTGTAAAGCTGATGTTCAGAATGAAAATAAAAAAAAGTAATATGGTAACAGCTTTACTTAGATGAGAAACAGAACAAAAGTAGAACGACGTTTCGGCCAAGAAGGCCCTCAGCTGGAACAGAAAACATTAGCACAAAAATATAGGATTTGCACAGAAATCTAACTACATGGTGAAGATATGCTAGACTCTCAAAAAAGGAAGTAAGTCACTTCGCTGTGGTCCAGAGCTTCGTTAGGCACCGACTGGACTAAATTTGATAAGGTCGGTGGACAAGGCTGGATACAGGTGTGAAATAGAGTAAAATGAAAGGGTTCTAAAAATATGTTGAGGTGGGTACAAGATCCCAGACTCTACTATTACTGGAAACGTTTATATGAGTTGATTCCCAATAAGTTAATCCACGTGGACATATTTTTATGTACACAAGCGAGCACACAAATCTGTGCATATCTGTAACTATGGGTGTGTACCCAGAAAGGATTTACACAAACGAATGCGCACGTAACCATATTATTCATAAATTCGTACGTCTGTATTTATTACCACAATACACATAAAAGACCCAAAGGTATCCAAATGTGCAAGTACACATGCAGACAAACATACACAGATTTATGTAGGTGAGGGTACGCATGATGGTAAGAAATGTGTATCAAGTATCCTATGTGTATGAGAGCGATATGTTCATGTCGTGTGAGGACACCGAACCAAAACTGTACTATAAGACGATTCTCAAGAGCGAACCGGCTATGATTGCTGGCGTGACATGAAACACTGAGGTGATTTGCATGTCGAGTTTACCACTGTGACGTGAAAAATTTAAATGAAACAACACTAGACTGCCAGTGCTCTGCTCAACATGATGGATATGTTTACCCAGCTGGGGTGTCACCCAGGCATCCACCTGTCTTACCTATATAACTCATCTGGCAATGCTGACATATTTAAACCCCTCCTACATATGAAATCGTCCATTGTTGAACAGGACGGAATCGGTGCAAAGTACATGGTCCCAAAAGTCGCAGATTCGACGTCCACATTGAACGGTGCCTAACCCCTTTTGTTGCTATTGATGTGCTTTATGATTATATATACAGACGTACACGTTTATAAGTGTATGTTTACGTACGCATATATTTGTGTACATCGAACAGCTATGCACGCCCATATTTGCAGATATACATAGATTTATGTGTTCGTTTTGAGTACGTAATAAAATGTTCAGGTGGATAAACTTATTGGGGATCAGCTCACATAAACGTTTCCAGTAATAGTAGAGTCTGGTGTCTTGTACCCACCTCCACACATTTTTAGAACCCTTCCTTTTTACTGTATTTCACACCTGTGTCCTGCCCTGTCAGCCCGCCATATTAATTTCAAAACAGTCGATGTCTGACCAAGCTCCGGACCACAGTAGAGTGACTTATTTTCCTTATTTGAGAGTGTAGCATAGTATCGCTATGTAGTTAGATTTCGGTATATATCCTTATATATTGGTGTGATATTGTTTTTTTGTTCCAGCTGAAGGCCTTCTTGGCAGAAACGTCGCTCTAATTTTGTTTTGTTTTTCACCAGCGAAAACCTGTTACCATAACCCCGTTTCTGTTTTTTTTGTCTAAACTTCCATTATTTTCTTGATGACTTAGAATCTGCTTTAAAAAGACATGACGTTCTCGTTCATCGATGTCTTATTTTTTTCCTTCTCGTGAAACAAGAACTAGATTTATGACAAGTTTCAAGGTTTGTTCATGTCTTGTGCAATGTTTTACTTCAGCCTGCCAGAAAAAAAGTAACATATTTGGGTGGAACATAATTAGCAAGCAAGAACTGCCCAACAGCTTGATCCAGGAGAGAAAACACACAGTGATACTTGGAGGGAGCTGGAGCTGGATTTATTGTCAGTTTAGAAGAAAGTCAGAAAGGAAAGCAAGAACTGTTGTACTGTGAATACTAAAGGAAAGGATGAGGGAAGGCCAAGGAAAACTTGAAAGAAGACAGAGATTGTGCCAGACTTTGGGCACTAGTAAAGGTTGGACACAAAGCGTCCAAGTTATGGGAACGCTGTTTTTGCCCTGTACAATTGGTACAGTTTTTTTTATTTTTTTATTTTCACGGTGGTTACACGACAGCAGCACAGATCACAATGTCTTCACATGTATCCTTGTAGTCAATAATCGTTGACTATGAAATGTTGCTTGCACAGGTTTATTAGATCGTCGGTTGCACAAGTAAATGTACTTGTGGAGTACATAAAAAATTACAAGTTCTGGATGCGCTCAATAGGTTATCACCGTTAATTATTTGAGTCATCTCTTAATACATATTGTCTGTGGCATTTCTAATTCTATCTCGTAATACTATTAAAATATCACAACTTGTCTTGTTTGACACTTGCTATTATATATCTATGTCATAACTTATTCAATGCTGCTCTTGCTATTCTATGTCCATGTCCTAACTTGAGTTATTGAGTTATTTTCGGGTCATCATCATTGCACTCCGTACATGTCCATAGGTGCTCAGATCCCCTTCTCAGCAAGTCCCGCAGTGTCCAGCGACTGACGACTCCAGTTCTATTTTGGTTGATAAGTCTTCTTACACGCCCACTAAGTTTCTCATTTCTGGCTGTGCCCATCTTAATTCCCATTTCCATCATCAGAAGAAGTGACGTGGATCTGTGTTTGTCGAAGTCCTGTGCTCTTCCCACATCTCGGAGGGCATTGATGATGTCCGCCCGATCCATTGGTTGCCCGTCCTCAACGACAGCGCAGCTAGCCAACCTGTCCACTCTTTCATTTCCCCGTACTCCCACATGTCCAGGGACATAGACAAAGGTGACCTTACGTATTTTGGACTTCTGCATAGACTCTACCCATTGCATGCATACAGAGCCCGCCTCGACTTTTTTATCATGCCTATCGAATCACTCAGTATACATGCGTGGGTGTAGTCTTGTGACTCTAACCATTTGAATGCCTTGGTCACTGCCATCGCCTCCATTGTCATGCTACTCGTGGTCATGACGTATGCACCACTGTCTTCCTGGACTATTCTGCCTGCCGAGCGTGCTGTAAATGTAAGGTGACCATTCGTCCCGGATTGTCCGGGACAGTCCCGGAATTTGACATTTTTTGAACCTTTGTCCCGGATTAGCTGCCGTACCGGTTTTGTCCCGATTTTGGCATATTTTTTAGCTTTTGTCCCGGATTTGATAAAAAATAATTTGGGACACAAACGTTTACCAATTTTGCCATTTTGCTATACGGCGTACATTTCTTCAATAAAAAAAATATTATTCCGTTGCTGTGTAGACAATTTTGTTTAATATCAAAACAGTAGAATGCGCTCCTAGTTTTAAATCTCGTATATATTCGTTGTGTTACTAACTTTCACTTTCACTTTCGCAAAAAATGGCACCGAAGCGTAATTGTAGTTTTAATTAAGATTTACAAAAGGAATACCCTTTTATAAAAAAGTCTACATCGTCATCAGACTTCACTGTAAGATGTAATATATGTTCATCCGGGTTTACTATTAACCATAGTGGACGTGGTGATATTAAGAGCCACATAAATAGTGATAAACATAAGAGAGCCGTCGCTACTGCTGCATTAAGCTCGTCGTTGACAAATTTTTTTCGAGCTGAACAGGTTGGTGACAAAGAAGAGCAGTTAGCTGCTACAGAAGGTGCCTTTGCATATCATACAGTGATGCACAATCACACGTTTAGATCTATGGACTGCACATCAAAATTGCTTCAGGTAACTTTAGAGCAAAAATTTACTTGTGCACGTACGAAAACAGAAGCTATTATTCGGAATGTGTTCACACCCCATGCTCTAAACGAGTTGAGATGTGACCTAGAAAACGTAACATTTATCTCCATACTGACAGATGCCTCCAACCACAAAGAAATCAAGATTTTTCCTTTGCTTGTCAGATACTTTGATCGCAATAAGGGACTTAAAGTTAAAATATTAGAGTTGAAGTCATTGCCGGGTGAAACATCTGATATAGTAAGTAGTTTTCTTATTGACTGTCTAACTGAAAATGGTTTAGAACTGAAAGTAGTTGGATTATGTGCAGACAGCACAAATACTAATTTTGGGGGCGCTGAAAGAAAAGGACAGAACAATGTTTTCACAAAACTGAAAGAAAACCTTGGACATAGTTTGATAGGTGTTGGGTGTGCTTGCCATATTTTCCACAACACTGTTCGAGCAGCTGCAGACGTATTGCCTGTTGATGTTGAAATGACTATTGCAAAAATTTATCTGTACTTCAAATCATACACAGTTAGAGTTGAAAGTCTCAAGGAGTTTTGTCAGTTTGTCGACACAAACTTCCAGATGATTTAAGGTTATGCACAAACTAGGTGGCTTGCGCTCTTGCCTGCTGTTGAAAGGGTTCTTTACATGTTCCTGCCTCTAAAATCATATTTTCAATCTCAAGACAGATGCCCAGTTTTTATACAGGAATTCTTTGAAAACCCACTGTCTGAGGCATGGCTTATTTTGGTTCACAGTCAGGCATCCTCTTTCCACGAAGCAGTGCAGAAAGTAGAGGGACAGATGGTCACTGTATTTGAAGTCATTGACAACATCAATAGGTTGAAAGTTATCTTGGAGTCCAAGCTGGAAGACGGCTTCTTGCCATCAAGAGTTCAGATAATCCTTAAAAAGCTGGAAATGGAAGGATTTCCACGTGATGATGTGAACAAGTTTAACGCCAGTGTTTCTTCATTTTATGAAACAGCTTTAAGTTATTTGAAGAAATGGGCTGCAAATAATTTTCAAAACCTAGAGTCTTACAGCTGGGTAATGCTGAACAGCACACCAAATTGGGAAGATATTGAGAAGTCTTCATCATTAGTGAGTCAAACAGTGCCTTCAGTCGACTTTCCAGAAAATGAAATGTATGACGAATATGTCTACATGAAACAGTTCGTTACTTAACAAAAAATTAGTGAGTGGAGTCTTAATAAAACATTACCAGGGCAGCGTTGGGGTGAACTAGCTTCCCACTTCAGAAACAATCATGTGCCCGTTTCACATATTCTGAAGTTGGCAGAGTTCTTTTTGTGTCTACCTGGAACAAATGCTGCAACAGAACGAGTGTTTTCTCTGATGAACAGTTTGTGGACAAATGATAAAACACAACTAGGTGTTGAAACTTTAAAAGCCATGTTGATCACCAAAGTGAACTATGAGGGAACATGTGTTGAATTTTATCAGATGCTGCATACAAAGAAGGACATTTGACAGAAAATTCACTCATCTGAAAAGTACATCATCTCTGTTTCACCTTCAATTTAAGTGAGTATCACTGTTTTTTTTTTTTATCTCCTGATTATCCTGATAGCGTATTATAGGTCTATATTATTAGATGTTTTAAAATGTATGTATTATTCACTTGAAAATGACAGCAAGAAGAAATGTAATTTTATTGGTGGAAAATTGAAGTAAAATTATTCCGTCCCGGAATGGGATTTAAACAAATATGGTCAGCTTAGTAAATGCCCATGCATTTCTTTGGTGTCGTCTTTCAGATCCGTCTGTATATATGACTGCATCTTTCTCATTGGTGTTATCGCAGATGAGATAGTAGACCTCAGCATTACCCACGACCGGGTTCTTCAGTCGCTGGACACTGCGGGACTTGCTGAGGAAGGGATCTGAGCACCTATGGACATGTTCGGAGTGCAACGATGATGACCCGCAAATAACTCAATAACTCAAATAACTCAATGTTTATATATGTCTGTTTGTTTATATATGTCTGTTTATATATGTCTGTTTGTTTATATATGTTTGCATGTTTAGATAGGCTTGTTTTATATATACCTATGTGTTTAGATATGCCTGTATGTTTAGATAAGCCTGTGTATTTTTTTAATATTTTCTAAAACAAGTAATTATTGTTTATGCCAAAAATTACCATGATACTCCGTCATTTTCTTGTTGTTCTTTACATGCAATCTTCGTCATAATATCTCATTACTTTTATAACAAAATGGCGTTGGAACGTTCTTGTCAACAACCTACGTCATTCAGCAGTTGATTCTCTTCTATCGATCAATCATGGACCACATTGATGCCTGCTATGATACCGTTGCTTGTGTTATTGTTGATAGAATGCTGATATGGATCATGAGAGAATATTGCTTCATACGCTCCTCACGCTCTACTGACTTCTTCCAGTTCTTATTTTGCTACTTTTTCTGCTTCTTCTTCTTTACTTCCACTTCTACATCTTTTTCTACTTCCACTTCTTCCACTTATTCTACTTCTACTTATACATCTTCCTCTACTTCTACATCTTCTTCTACTTCTGTCATCCTCTTCTACTTCTTTTTTCTTTATCTTCTCCTTCCTCTTCTCCATCTTCTTATACTTCTTTCTTCCTCTTCTACTACTTCTTTTTTCTTTTTTTTCCTCTTCTGCTTCTTCTTGTTTTTCATTTTCTTCCTCTTCTACTACTACTTCTTCTTTTCCTTCTTCTTCTTCTTATGCGTCCACTACTTCTATTTTTTTTCTTATCTTCTCACTTCTACAATTTCTTCTTCTACTTCTACATCTTCTTCTACTTCTGTCTTCCTCTTCTACTTCTTCTTCTTTTTTTCTCCTTCCTCTTCTCCATCTTCTTCTACTTCTGTCTTCCTCTTCTACTTCTTCTTCTTTTTTTCTCCTTCCTCTTCTACATCTTCTTCTACTTCTGTCTTCCTCTTCTACTTCTTCTTCTTCTTTTTCTCCTTCCTCTTCTCCATCTTCTTCTACTTCTTTCTTACTCTTCTACTTCTTCTTTTTTCTTCTTCTTCCTCTTCTCCATCTTCTTATACTTCTTTCTTCCTCTTCTACTACTTCTTTTTTCATTTTCTTCCTCTTCTGCTTCTTCTTGTTTTTCATTTTCCTCCTCATCTACTACTACTTCTTCTTATACGTCCACTACTTCTATTTTTTTTCTTATCTTCTCACTTCTACAATTTCTTCCTCTACTTCCTTTTTTTTCTTCCTACTTCTTCTACTTCCTATATTTCTTCCACTTCTACTTCTTTTTCTACTTCCACTTCTACCATTTCTCCTTCTGAATCTCCTTTTCTCTTCATCTACTACTTCTTCTTTCTCTTCTTCTTTTCTTCTTCCGCTTTTTCCTCACGATCTCTTTAGTAATTCTCCACTTTAAGCTCAGTTCTCTAAATACTTGTTGCTGTGTTTGAGCTTTCCCTGGAGGCCCAAACTTGTGGTTCCAAGATAAGACTATTTAATACAAATGTAGAAACAGCTTTAATATGGCTCAGAGACTAGGATGTTTAACAATACAACTGAACAAAGTTACAAACATTTGTAGACAAGCTGAGGAACAGGTAAATAAATGCAGGGCTGCGGTAAAGCTGGTAGCACGGAGTCAGTATTGGGATGTGGCTTACACTCCTACAAGGTATGGGTGACGGCTTTACAGTAAAGGAATGCAACAAAATACTGACGTTTCGGTCTACATGCGGCCTTCTTCAGAGAACGAGAACAACAACAACAAACGATAAGGTACAGATAAATGCTACTACATCTAGGATGATTGGGACAGGTAAGTTAAGGAGTGGAAAGAGGGATAAGAGATGAAATGATGACACGAGAGATATGTGCTACATGTTGGAGGTTACATACAATGTGGAAATATGCAAGTATAAGTATATATAGAGAAGTGATTATATATAAGTATATATAGAGAAGTGATTATATATAAGTATATATAGAGAAGTGATTATATATAAGTATATATAGAGAAGTGATTATATATAAACATGAGACTTAGCGTGTAGGCAGAATCCGTCAGCAAACAGTGAAACATAGTTGTCAAATTCTAGTGGAAGGGCCTGCTGGAGAGTCAGTCACGTGGTTACGTAACAGGAGGTCAGACACGTTGTGATGCAGTCAAGCGTGACACAGGTAACACCTTAATTAATTAGAAGTGTAACACTTTCATTAATAAGGTAAAAGGTAACACCTTAATTACCTGTGTCACGTGTGATTGCCTCACAACAATGTGAGGACAATTCTGAACATCAGATGATGTGATTAAGATAAGGAAAAAGATGAAGCTATCTGGAGGTAACAAAACACGACCAATCTAGCATCAGATGATGTGATTAAGATAAGGAAAAAGATGAAGATATCTGGAGGTAACAAAACACGACCAATCTAGCATCAGATTATGAATTCACAACGGAGATTGATTAGACACATTTAAAAACCTGGTGCTAATATAAAAAAAGCAGGCGCAGTCATGGAACCCACAACGTAGGAATACATGAAGAAGAGAATTTATGGAAACTCCTAACAGTATTAGCATAGAATGGAGATAACAAGAGAAGATATAAACAAATAGGGATGGAGAAACCCTGTCTGTGGCTAGGTTTTAAAACGGGATCTAAAAGGGCTTTGGCTGATTGAGGGTAAGGCGGCTTGGTATAATGCTGATCTTGACACCCATTAATGTGCCGATGGTCATGAAAAGTTATGAACATTGATCGAAGCCATATTACTCGACGCTGTAAGGCGTGTCGAATGCTTCAAAATGATTGTTGTAGTAGATCGTACATGCAACGTCACAGCCAAACATTCACCTTCCGTCCCCGTCCTTCCAGGGTCAATGCCATCACACCATTTCTCTATTTCGATATAAATAGATCATGTTAGCCTTGAACCCGCACTTGCCTTGAACTTTGCAAGTTACAGTTTTCAGTGTGCGCTGATCAGGCCGAACAACATATCAGCATCCATGTAACGCATCTCGAAAGGGATATCGTATGTCTATCAGATACTGTGCAATCCATTTTTGACAATAGAAACAAGAAAAAGAGTTCTTAAATGTTATGTAGAGCCAGTCTTAACATATGGATGAGATTCATGGACAATAGGACAACTGACAAGAAAATCAATGGGGTCTGTAGAAATGTAGTTTTACAGAAGAATGTTGAGAGTACCATGGACAGCTAAGAAGAGTAATGAAGATGTTCTGAGAGAGGTCAAAACAGAGAGCTAATTTCCAATATTAGGAAGAAACAATCATCATTTTTTGGCCATGTAATGAGAAGAGAACAACTGGAATATATTGTAACAACTGGAAAAATTGAGGGACGAAGAGATAGAAGGAAGCAAATAGAAAAAATAACAGACAACTTTAGAGAATGGCTTGGCAGAAGGTCGACAACAAAAATGATAAACAGCTGCCGAGATCGAAAGTTGTGGAGAGACATGATCACCTACGCCAGCAGGCCCGGTACTTGATGATGATGATGATGTCTATCAGCTTTTACATATCGTTTCTACAACCATCTGTTGCTCATATTTGAGCACATGATTATATAAACATGTTATGATGATATATACATCTCTGCTCTACTAGTCCACACTGCATCACTTCGTCTGTCCCCTATATTTCTTACCCTACTCTACAACACTTCTATCTTTCCTCCTCTCTAGTCTGTCCCCTATATCTATTACCCCACTCTACAACACTTCTATCTTTCCTTCTCTCTAGTCTGTCCCCTATATCTATTACCCCACTCTACAACACTTCTATCTTTCCTTCTCTCTAGTCTGTCCTCTATATCTATTACCCCACTCTACAACACTTTTATCTTTCCTCCTCTCTAGTCTGTCCCCTATATCTATTACCCCACTCTACAACACTTTTATCTTTCCTTCTCTCTAGTCTGTCCCCTATATCTATTACCCCACTCTACAACACTTTTATCTTTCCTTCTCTCTAGTCTGTCCCCTATATCTATTACCCCACTCTACAACACCTCTATCTTTCCTCCTCTCTAGTCTGCCCCCTATATCTATTACCCCACTCTACAACACTTCTATCTTTCCTCCTCTATAGTCTGTCCTCTACATTTCTTACCCCACTCTACAACACCTCTATCTTTCCTCCTCTCTAGTCTGACCCTATATTTCTTACCCCACTCTACAATACTTCTATCTTTCCTCCTCTCTAGTCTGCCCCCTATATCTATTACCCCACTCTACAACACTTCTATCTTTCCTCCTCTATAGTCTGTCCTCTATATTTCTTACCCCACTCTACAACACCTCTATCTTTCCTCCTCTCTAGTCTGACCCTATATTTCTTACCCCACTCTACAACACTTCTATCTTTCCTCCTCTCTAGTCTGACCCTATATTTCTTACCCCACTCTACAACACTTCTATCTTTCCTCCTTTCTAGTCTGTCCCCTATATTTCTTACCCCCCTCTACAACACCTCTATCTTTCCTCCTCTCTAGTCTGTCCCCTATATTTCTTACCCCACTCTACAACACTTCTATCTTTCCTCCTCTATAGTCTGTCCTCTATATTTCTTACCCCACTCCACAACACCTCTATCTTTCCTCCTCTCTAGTCTGACCCTATATTTCTTACCCCACTCTACAACACTTCTATCTTTCCTCCTCTCTAGTCTGCCCCCTATATCTATTACCCCACTCTACAACACTTCTATCTTTCCTCCTCTATAGTCTGTCCTCTATATTTCTTACCCCACTCTACAACACCTCTATCTTTCCTCCTCTCTAGTCTGACCCTATATTTCTTACCCCACTCTACAACACTTCTATCTTTCCTCCTCTCTAGTCTGACCCTATATTTCCCTATATTTAAGGCCTGTTGCACCGAAACGTCGTTCTGGTTTGTGTTACCCACTTGTATCGTGAAGCTCTAAACATACCGTTTTTATTTCTATGTTTTTCTATATCTATATTTTTTTCTCACTATTAGCTTCACGAGGGAGCCGCGATAGCTCAGTGGTTAGTGAACTGGACTACTAAGGACAAGGGGTAGGGTTCGATCCCAACCGACGGCTTCCGGGTTCACCCAGCCTTAAATGGGTACCGGATTTTTTTCTGGGAAAGTAATTCAGCACGTGTGTAATACCGACCACATTACCCCAAAAATCATGTGCTGAAGGTCTGTAAAATATAGGGTCACTAACACCATATTTCCCTATACGCCACTTGGCGTGACGGGGGTACTTTACTTACTTTGTTAGCTTCACGGCAGCTTCCCATTTTGATGCATTGATTTGTATTTCTTTGTCTTGACACTGCCCTGTAGTGCCAAACATTTTGTTTGTTCTGGCCTGGATTATTCCACCCACCATCCTGACATTAAAAGCAGTTATAGAAGTCTGTGATGGCTCTTGTGCCGGACGGACACGTCACCAACCTCAAACAAGACAAAGTCGAGCACAGCTTCTCTCACGAGCCTCTGTAGTTGTTATTCTTCTTCTACTCATGTTGTAAACCACTTATATTTATACACATTGTTTCATATAGACCAGAGCTCGTTACCCTTGTTTGTTATAGATCTTGGGTGAATTAGTTAAATTTATTTCGAGTTTCATGATTCGTTATGAGCATATTCATCTACAGAAACTTGCAGTTAGACAGTCACTTGTGCAAGGTTACGATAAAGTAAAACTAAAGTTATTTATTTTTATTGTTTAAAGCAGGGTTTTGAAATAAATGCTTGGACATAAACACCTCTTGGTGAAAACATTGTGCATGCGTTCCTTATTTTCCGATTCTATCGTAAATTATTTTTTTTCTTTCAGGCACAGGCTCAAACGTGGTCAAGTTCTTTCAACGAGAGAGAGAGAGAGAGACAGAGAGAGAGAGAAAGAGAGGGAGAGAGGGAGAGAGACGGAGAGAGACAGAGAGAGAGAGAAAGAGAGGGAGAGAGACGGAGAGAGATAGAGAGGGAGACAGAGACAGAGAGAGAGAGAGACAGAGAGAGAGAAAGAGAGGGAGAGAGAGGGAGAGAGATACAGAGAGAGACAGAGACAAAGAGAGAGCAAGACAGACAGAGAGAGAGAAAGAGCGGGAGAGTGACAGAGAGAGAGACAGAAACAGAGAGAGAGAAATAGAAGGAGAGAGGGAGAGAGAGACAGAGAGATTGGGAGAGAGACAAAGAGAGAAAGAGAGAGAGGGAGAGAGAGAAAGAGAGGGAGAGAGACAGAGAGAGAAAGAGAGGGAGAGAGACAGAGAGAGAGAAAGTGAGAGAGACATAGAGAGAAAGAAAGAGAGAGGGAGACACAGAGAAAGAGAGGGAGAGAGACAGGGAGAGAGAGACAAAGGGAGAGAGATAGAGAGAGACAGAGAGAGAGAAAGAGAGGGAGAGAGACAGCGAGAGACAGAGAGAGACAGAGAGAGACGCAGAGAGAGACACAGAGAGGCAGAGAGAGAAAGAGAGGGAGAGAAAGAGAAAGAGAAAGAGAGAGACAGAGAGAGACAGAGAGAGACAGAGAGAGAAAGAGAGTGAGAGAAAGAGAGACAGAGAGAGAAAGAGACAGAAGAAAAGAGAGATAGACAAAGAGAAAGAGAGAGACAAAGAGAAAGAGAGACAGACAGACAGAGAGAGAGTGAGCGAGAGTAAAATAGAGTGAGAGAGAGAGTGAGAGAGACAGAGAGAGTGAGAGAGAGGGTGAGTGAGAGAGTGAGTGAGAGAGAATGAGAGAGTGAGAGAATGAGAGAGTGAGAGAGTAAGAGAAAGAGTGAGAGAGAGAGTGAGAGAGTGTGAGAGAGAGTGAGAATGAGAAATAGTGAGAGAGAGAGTGAGAGAGAGACAGAGACAAAGAGAGAGTGAGAGAGTGAGAGAGATTGAGTGAGAGAGTGAGTGAGAGAGAATGAGAGAGAATGAGAGAGTGAGAGTAAGAGAAAGAGTGAGAGAGAGAGTGAGAGAGTGTGAGAAATAGAGAGGTTGAGGGAGAGTGAGAGAGAGTGAGAGAGAGTGATAGAGAGAGTGAGAGAATGAAAAAGAGTGGGAGAGAGAGTTTGAGAGAGAGAAAGAAAGCTGCTATTTTTTTCATTCTTTTCTGTAACGACCTTCTAGTGGTGTTTGAGTAGGTCCTAATATATCAGCTTTTTGTTATGGTTTCATTAACGACCACCTTGTGCTCTCCTTGATATCATCGAGGGGGATATCCTATGTCTATTTTATCAGCTTTTGCATTTACAACGATCTCCTAGTGGTGATTAAGTAGGTCCTAAAAATATCAGCTTTTATCTTTGGCTTCTATGTGGTTGGCATAGGGACTGATTCTTATCCTGCATCTTAATATTGGCACCAGAGTAGGTGATGCGGCCTGATGTGATCCTGAACACTTCAACCACTACTGCATCGATTGCAATGAGCACGGAACCTAATAGAATGTACTGGAAAGTAGATCAGTCATTCATTTTCCTCTTGGGCTGAAGACGGCACTTAGGGCGGAAGTCACAGGTCACCATGATTAAAGATTTGTTGCTAGTTCTTGTAGGTCTTGGATGTTTCATAGTCCCATGGCTTAGCCTTCCCTAATAATCTCTTGGTCTGCGTTGTTTTCTTTTACCAGATGGTTTCCACATGAATGCCTGAAGAGGGGAGTCATTCTTCATTCATTCTCAGCACATGACCAATGTATTACTGGATAGCTTGGTGTCATGGCATGGAAAACAGTCAACAACAGAACTGATACGATGCACTGTAGATAGAAGATTGTGGAGGGACATGATCGCCTACGCCAACCGGTATGGCACATGATGATTATGACCATTGTATATCCATCTACTTCTCCTTATAAAGCTCGACACGTTTTCTTGTTTTGACTCGACGAGTCTTATCTGTTCATTTGAAATGCATTCCTTCCAGCTTATGTTTGAGATCATAACTGGTTGCCAGCAGAATAACATTAGGAAGCTGACACGACTCTGATGGTACCACAGAGAGATCCGATATCAGCATGTATCGCAGCGTGAATATGTGCATCAATGGTTACTGCAGCTAATTATTGCAAATGTGGTGCGTGTGCTTAACACATTATTAGTAGCAGCATCCAAAAGTCATAGTTGACTATGGATTTTTCAGCGCCCATAGGACATGCTTTTGTTTTCTTTTCTTTCACCGTGTATTCTCTCTTCCTATGAATCTGTCTGCTTCTTGCTTGAGTTGGATCTTTAGAGTGTAATTCGAAAGATGCCTGCAGTTATCTCCTCCCAGGCTGCAGGGTTTATGTTCAATGTCTTCATGTCACTTTTACGCACGTCGATAAATCGGAGTTTTGAGCGTCCCCTGTTTATTTTTCCCATCTGCTTGTTGTCCACAAAGTATACCTTTTGGTATGCGGTCATATTTGATATGGTGTAAGTGGCCAAGCCAGGTTGACCTTGTAACTTTGAGCAGCGCCTAAATGTTCGGGAGACCTGATAATGAGATTTAACTCAAGGGCAGTTATAATTCATGAAACTTTCTGTCATTTCATTAAATCGCTTGGGATGTACAGAGTAACCTTTAGGTTCCCGTCTGTATGTAACATGTATAAATAAAGGGATGCTAGATAATCTGGGCACCAGCTCAGGATAGGTAGGACCCGGATTCAAAACCCACCAGAAGCGGTGGTGATTTTTCAAACCGGAAAAACTTAATCCGTGGTTTCTCTATGACGTCACCCTCCCCTGATCTCTAGGATAGCGGGGATAAACATGATGTCCCGTGCCCTCGCACACGTTAACGAACTCTTGGCAGTTAAGGTTGAAAAGAGTAGCCCATGAACATGATGTCCCGTGTGCCATCGCACACGTTAACGAACTCTTGGCAGTTAAGGTTGAAAAGGGTAGCCCATGAACATGATGTCCCGTGTGCCATCGCACACGTTAACGAACTCTTGGCAGTTAAGGTTGAAAAGAGTAGCCCATGAACATTATGTCCCGTGTGCCATCGCACACGTTAACGAACTCTTGGCAGTTAAGGTTGAAAAGGGTAGCCCATCAATATGGCCGTTGCCCGGGCAACGTTGTCAGCAAAAACCTACCCACACCGTAGAATCCAGGTCACGGAGTTCGTGCACGTGGGCCAGGATTCTTCTCGAAGTGGATATTGAAGCACTTATGGGTTCGTCTGGTGTACAGTGATGATCTTAACAACAAGCAAATGTCTACACTGTTTATTGATTTGTGTCTCATCATCATGGGCCATACCGGTTGGCATAGGTGATCAGGGCGTATCAGAATTTTTTACCCACAGTGCATCGTATCAGTTCTGTTGTTGACTTTTCCATGCCATGACACCAAGTTATCCAGTATTTTCTCTCTTTGTCGTCCGCGATCTCTCTTTCCTTTTATTTTCCAAGTTGTAACCAAGTATTCCAACTTTTCTCTTCTAATGATGCCCCCAAAAATGTTGATTGTCTCTTTATGATGTTTTTAAGGAGCTCCCTTTGTGTTTTGGCCTGTATGAGAATGTGCTCGTTGATCTTTTTATCTGTCCAGGGAACTTTCAACAGTCATCTCAGAATTCCCGTCTCTGCGGACTTTGATCGTCTTTTCATTTTGTTGTTTACTGTCCATGATTCGCTTCCATAGGTCACAACTGGCTATATAAAACACCGATTAACTCTCTTTCCCACTTTTAGTAACATAGGCTTGTTGCACAAACCTTTTTTTCATTTTCTGAAATGTTATTTTGGCTTGAGCGATGCTGATTTCGTTTTCTCTGTGGTACGTCTTCCATCTGATGTTATTATTGTGGCCAAAGACCCTCTGCGCTTGTGTCAGAATTATACCATTTATTTTTATGTTGCTTTGTGGTGATGATTGTTTCTTCGACATAAGAAATATAGATTTCTTCCCTGTGTTCTGTCGAGGGATTTGTTCTCAATTTATATCGAAAATATCATGAAGTCAATAGTGAAAAAAAAAAAGGAATTGAAGTCAACGGTCGCGATATAAACAATTAGCGATATGCGGATGACACGGTCTTAATAGCAGAGACGGAGAATGAACTACAAGAAATGATAGACTTGTGTCTACGTGTAGCATAAACAAAGTCGTAGATAGATGGTAGGAGCGATTATGAAACCATAAGATCTCTTCGAAAAGTTGGAACTAAAATCTGATAAGCTACTAAAATTGATATGTTTTTAATGATAACACCTGAGACTGTATCACAACTTTAATACAACTTTAATACACATGTAAAGTAACACACCTGCAAGGCTGTAACACAATTGTTTCACAACTATAAGACAAAGTTCTCCTCTTTGCCTCCTTGTCCTCCAAGCTTCATTGTTCCATATTTTTTGTTTCCGTCCGGCCGTTAGATCTTGTAACATTCTGTATCAGTATAATTACACTTTCTCTACCAATGTAACAAAACTCAACATATGGGTTAATATAAGTTTGGACGGTTTTCAGTTTAAGAAATGTCTGGTTCATGATGTCTGCGATGTTATGTTATATTTGCATCATCATCACTGCACACCACACTCATCCATAGATGCTTTGTTTTTACCATCTAAATATCGGGAATCTCCGTGCACCTCGTGCACGAACTCCGTACCACGGGTTGGGATCCAAGATGTGACATACACGACCTCCGTACCATGGGCTGGGATCCAAGGTGTGACATACACGACCTCCGTACCATGGGCTGGGATCCAAGGTGTGACATGTACGACCTCCGTACCATGGGCTGGGATCCAAGGTGTGACATGTACGACCTCCGTACCATGGGCTGGGATCCAAGGTGTGACATGTACGACCTCCGTACCATGGGCTGGGATCCAAGGTGTGACATGTACGACCTCCGTACCACGGGTTGGGATCCAAGGTGTGACATGTACGACCTCCGTACCATGGGCTGGGATCCAAGGTGTGACATACACGAACTCCGTATCACGGGCTGGGATCCAAGGTGTGACATACACGACCTCCGTACCACGGGTTGGGATCCAAGGTGTGACATGCACGACCTCCGTACCATGAGCTGGGATCCAAGGTGTGACATACACGACCTCCGTACCATGAGCTGGGATCCAAGGTGTGACATGCACGACCTCCGTACCACGAGCTGGGATCCATCGTTGTGGGTTGGTTATTTGTTGACAAATTTGCTCGGACTGCGGCCATTTTTTGGCCTACTCTTTTCGATTTTTTATTGGCCAGGGTTATTTAACGTTGTTTTCTGCCGTTATCCGATAGGTCTAGACATGAAACCTCACTACCCAGAAAGGTCTAAACATAATATCTCACTACCCAGAAAGGTCTAAACATAATATCTCACTACCCAGAAAGGTCTAAACATAATATCTCACTACCCAGAAAGGTCTAAACATAATATCTCACTACCCAGAAAGGTCTAAACATAATATCTCACTACCCAAAGAGGTCTAGACATCATATATCACTATCCAGAGAGGTCTAGACATCATATCTCACTACCTAGAGAGGTCTATACATCATATCTCACTACCCAGAGAGGTCTACACGTCATATCTCACTACACAGAATGGTCTAGACATCATATCTCACTACCCAGAAAGGTCTAGACATCATATCTCACTACTCAGAGAGGTCTAGACATCATATCTCACTACCCAGAGAGGTCCAGACATCATATATCACTACCCAGAGAGGTCTAGACATCATATCTCACTACCCAAAGAGGTCTAGACATCATATCTCACTACCCAGAGAGGTCCAGACATCATATATCACTACCCAGAGAGGTCTAGACATCATATCTCACTACCCAGAGAGGTATAGCCATCATATCTCACTACCCAGAGAGGTCTAGACATCATATCTCACTACCCAGAGAGGTCTAGACATCATATCTCACTACACAGAGAGGTCTAGACATCATATCTCACTACCCAGAGAGGTCTAGACATCATATCTCACTACCCAGCGACCAGGGAAGGGTAAAGCCACAAAGAAACCACGCTTAGAATATGTCTTCACTTTTGAAAAAAAAATACCTTGGTGGAATCGAACTCGAGACCTTCCTGTCCAGATGCCAACGCCTTACCTCTAGATCACTAAGGCCTTTGTTGTCTGTGAGTGAAGTGCCTAGAATTCCAAGATAGATCCCATTTCTATATATTTTTTTTTATTATTTTTTTTTTACTGTATTCTGCATCTTCGATTATAATCCATAATTCATATCAACAAATTGATATTACCAGGGCAATCACTAGCTCAATCGTATATTTTAAAGCTTCTTACAGGTAAAGTTAACAATTGTTACAGGTAAAGTTAACAATTGTTACAGGTAAAGTTAACAATTGTTACAGGTAAAGTTAACAATTGTTACAGTTAAAGTTAACAATTGTTACAGGTAAAGTTAACAATTGTTACAGGTAAAGTTAACAATTGTTACAGATAAAGTTAAAAATTTGATAAGCAGCCTAGTGTGTTTGTGGCCACTTTGTACAGTTTATTAAATTATCTAACAACTGTAGGAAAACAACGACAACACAACGATCTTCTAATGACTACAGGAAAACAACGACAACACAACGATCTTCTAATGACTACAGGAAAACAACGACAACACAACGATCTTCTAATGACTACAGGAAAACAACGACAACACAACGATCTTCTAATGACTACAGGAAAACAACGACAACACAACGATCTTCTAATGACTACAGGAAAACAACGACAACACAACGATCTTCTAACTACTGTAGGAAAACAACGACAACACAACGATCTTCTAATGACTGTAGGAAAACAACGACAACACAACGATCTTCTAATGACTGTAGGAAAACAACGACAACACAACGATCTTCTAACTACTGCAGGAAAACAACGACAACACAACGATCTTCTAACTACTGCAGGAAAACAACGACAACACAACGATCTTCTAACTACTGTAGGAAAACAACGACAACACAACGATCTTCTAACTACTGTAGGAAAACAACGACAACACAACGATCTTCTAACTACTGTAGGAAAACAACGACAACACAACTATCTTCTAATGACTGCAGGAAAACAACGACAACACAACGATCTTCTAACTACTGCAGGAAAACAACGACAACACAACGATCTTCTAACTACTGCAGGAAAACAACGACAACACAACGATCTTCTAATGACTGTAGGAAAACAACGACAACACAACGATCTTCTAACTACTGTAGGAAAACAACGACAACACAACGATCTTCTAACTACTGCAGGAAAACAACGACAACACAACGATCTTCTAACTACTGCAGGAAAACAACGACAACACAACGATCTTCTAACTACTGCAGGAAAACAACGACAACACAACGATCTTCTAATGACTGTAGGAAAACAACGACAACACAACGATCTTCTAACTACTGCAGGAAAACAACGACAACACAACGATCTTCTAACTACTGCAGGAAAACAACGACAACACAACGATCTTCTAATGACTACAGGAAAACAACGACAACACAACGATCTTCTAACTACTGTAGGAAAACAACGACAACACAACGATCTTCTAATGACTGTAGGAAAACAACGACAACACAACGATCTTCTAATGACTACAGGAAAACAACGACAACACAACGATCTTCTAACTACTGCAGGAAAACAACGACAACACAACGATCTTCTAACTACTGCAGGAAAACAACGACAACACAACGATCTTCTAATGACTACAGGAAAACAACGACAACACAACGATCTTCTAACTACTGTAGGAAAACAACGACAACACAACGATCTTCTAATGACTGTAGGAAAACAACGACAACACAACGATCTTCTAATGACTGTAGGAAAACAACGACAACACAACGATCTTCTAATGACTGTAGGAAAACAACGACAACACAACGATCTTCTAATGACTGTAGGAAAACAACGACAACACAACGATCTTCTAATGACTGTAGGAAAACAACGACAACACAACGATCTTCTAATGACTGTAGGAAAACAACGACAACACAACTATCTTCTAATGACTGTAGGAAAACAACGACAACACAACGATCTTCTAACAACTGTAGGAAAACAACGACAACACAACGATCTTCTAATGACTACAGGAAAACAACGACAACACAACTATCTTCTAACTACTGTAGGAAAACAACGACAACACAACGATCTTCTAACTACTGTAGGAAAACAACGACAACACAACGATCTTCTAATGACAGTAGGAAAACAACGACAACACAACTATCTTCTAATGACTACAGGAAAACAACGACAACACAACGATCTTCTAATGGCTACAGGAAAACAACGACAACACAACGATCTTCTAACAGCTGTAGGAAAACAACGACAACACAACTATCCTCTAATGACTACAGGAAAACAACGACAACACAACTATCCTCTAATGGCTACAGGAAAACAACGACAACACAACGATCTTCTAACAGCTGTAGGAAAACAACGACAACACAACTATCCTCTAATGACTACAGGAAAACAACGACAACACAACTATCCTCTAATGACTACAGGAAAACAACGACAACACAACTATCCTCTAATGACTACAGGAAAACAACGACAACACAACGATCTTCTAATGGCTACAGGAAAACAACGACAACACAACGATCTTCTAACAGCTGTAGGAAAACAACGACAACACAACTATCCTCTAATGACTACAGGAAAACAACGACAACACAACTATCCTCTAATGGCTACAGGAAAACAACGACAACACAACGATCTTCTAACAGCTGTAGGAAAACAACGACAACACAACTATCCTCTAATGACTACAGGAAAACAACGACAACACAACTATCCTCTAATGACTACAGGAAAACAACGACAACACAACTATCCTCTAATGACTACAGGAAAACAACGACAACACAACTATCCTCTAATGACTACAGGAAAACAACGACAACACAACTATCCTCTAATGGCTACAGGAAAACAACGACAACACAACGATCTTCTAACAGCTGTAGGAAAACAACGACAACACAACTATCCTCTAATGACTACAGGAAAACAACGACAACACAACTATCTTGTAACTACTGCAGGAAAACAACGACAACACAACGATCTTCTAACTACTGTAGGAAAACAACGACAACACAACGATCTTCTAACTACTGCAGGAAAACAACGACAACACAACGATCTTCTAACTACTGCAGGAAAACAACGACAACACAACGATCTTCTAACCACTGTAGGAAAACAACGACAACACAACGATCTTCTAGTGACTGTAGGAAAACAACGACAACACAACGATCTTCTAATGACTGTAGGAAAACAACGACAACACAACTATCTTCTAATGACTGTAGGAAAACAACGACAACACAACGATCTTCTAACAACTGTAGGAAAACAACGACAACACAACGATCTTCTAACTACTGCAGGAAAACAACGACAACACAAAGATCTTCTAATGACTGTAGGAAAACAACGACAACACAACTATCTTCTAATGACTGTAGGAAAACAACGACAACACAAAGATCTTCTAGTGACTGTAGGAAAACAACGACAACACAACTATCTTCTAACTACTGCAGGAAAACAACGACAACACAACGATCTTCTAGTGACTGTAGGAAAACAACGACAACACAACTATCTTCTAACTACTGTAGGAAAACAACGTCAACACAACGATCTTCTAATGACTGTAGGAAAACAACGACAACACAACTATCTTCTAACTACTGTAGGAAAACAACGACAACACAACTATCTTCTAACTACTGCAGGAAAACAACGACAACACAACTATCTTCTAACTACTGCAGGAAAACAACGACAACACAAAGATCTTCTAATGACTGTAGGAAAACAACGACAACACAACGATCTTCTAATGACTACAGGAAAACAACGACAACACAACTATCTTCTAACTACTGTAGGAAAACAACGTCAACACAACGATCTTCTAACTACTGCAGGAAAACAACGACAACACAACGATCTTCTAACTACTGCAGGAAAACAACGACAACACAACGATCTTCTAACTACTGCAGGAAAACAACGACAACACAACGATCTTCTAACTACTGCAGGAAAACAAGTTAAACTCACATCATCATCATCACGGCTGAGCGAACCTGTCGCTCTGGGATAGATTTTGAAAGTAAGAAGAATGAAAGAAGAATGAAAGAAGAATGAAAGACAGACAAATGGACACGTTTTGGATTTCGCTTACTTCCAGGAGCTGTGAAAGATGAAGGGCGATAGAGATCGCTAATTGCAGACGTTCGTGCCCCGATCTCACATATAGCAGTTGGGCAACAAAATGACATGAAACACTCTACGTGTACAGCGATGAGTAGGCTTGTTTGTTGGATGTCGCTTTGTGGCTCGATAGGAAGAAACACGGGGGCGTATCAGACGGGATATGTTTATGGTTTTTAATAAAGTTCAGGAAATAAATGCGATCATGCATTAGCCGGAAACGTCAGCGACATGAATTGAAAATCAAACAGGAAATTATCATAGTAAATTTAATCCTTGCGCAAGGATATGTGCTATCACGAGATTGGGTTTGCTCTGTGCCATTAAACACGTTCTCTGGAAGATGTTGCAGTTGTCGTTGTAGCTAAATATTGAGTCCGGTAGTGTGAGACATAATTGACGTGTAGTCTATATGCAGAAACGTTCACACAGAGGGAATACAAATACTTGGTGTTACACAAAAGTTGTTAGATTGTTACATACACAAAAGTTGTTAGATGGCTGCATACACAAAAGTTGTTAGATGGCTACATACACAAAAGTTGTTAGATGGCTACATACACAAACGTTGTTAGATGGCTACATACACAAACGTTGTTAGATGGCTACATAAACAAAAGTTGTTAGAATGTTACATACACAAAAGTTGTTAGATGGCTACATACACAAAAGTTGTTAGATGGCTACATACACAAAAGTTGTTAGAATGTTACATACACAAAAGTTGTTAGATGGCTGCATACACAAAAGTTGTTAGATGGCTACATACACAAAAGTTGTTAGATGGCTACATACACAAAAGTTGTTACATGGCTACATACACAAACGTTGTTAGATTGTTACATACACAAAAGTTGTTAGATTGTTACATACAACAGTTGCTAGATTGTTACATACACAAATGTTGTTAGATTGTTACATACACAAAAGTTGTTAAATTGTTCCATACACAAAAGTTGTTAAATTGTTACATATACAAAAGTTGTTAAATTGTTCCATACACAAAAGTTGTTAAATTGTTACATACACAAAAGTTATTAGATTGTTACATACACAAACGTTGTTAAATTGTTACATAAACAAAAGTTATTAGATTGTTACATACACAAAAGTTGTTAAATTGTTACATAAACAAAAGATGTTAAATTATTACATACACAAAAGTTGTTAGAATGTTAAATACACAAAAGTTTTTAGATTGTTACGTACACAAAAGTTGCTAGATTGTTATAGAAAAGTTGTAAGATTGTTGTACATAAGTTATTAGATTATGAAATACACAAAAGTTGTTATATTGTTACATACACAAAAGTTGTTAAATTGTTACATACACAAAAGTTGTTAAATTGTTACATACACAAAAGTTGTTAAATTGTTACATACACAAAAGTTGTTAAATTGTTACATACACAAAAGTTGTTATATTGTTACATACACAAAAGTTGTTAAATTTTTACATACACAAAAGTTGTTAAATTGTTACATACACAAAAGAAGTTGTTAAATTGTTACACACACAAAAGATATTAGATTGTTGTATGTGATGTACATCTCATATATGCACCTCGTCCGTCACTTTTCTTGATCTGGTCGTCTCCCTTGGTACCTCCAGCCTCCACACTTCAGTCTTCTATAAACCCACGGACGCCCACTGCTATCTTCTCTACACCTCGTCCCATCCATCTCACTGCAGAGATTCCATTCCTTATTCTCAATTATTACGACTTCGTCGTATCTGCCAGGATGATCACGATTTTCTCCAACAGGCCCACCTGATGTTAAGTTTCTTTAGGTGTCGTCTCTATCCTGATTCGGTTCTCCAATCTGCCTTTAAGAGAGCTCTCGATATTCCCCGTTCGGTGGCACTCACCCCATCCACCCGCCGTTCCTCTGACAGGACCATATTTACCCTCACCTACCACCCCCATAACTTGGCTGCGGTGAGGATCCTTAACCGGTATCGCTCCATTCTCCACTCAGATCCCACTACCCGCCTACTTTTCAGTGATCCTCCATTGGTCGCCTTCAAAAGTGACAGGAGTCTGAGAGACATTCTTGTCACGAGCCGCCTGCCCCACTCAAACCACAAACACCTTGGTACTGTTCCTTGTGGACGTCGAGTTTGCAGAACTTGTGACTACGTGCTTTGCACCGATTCAGTCTTGTTCCCTAATAAGCGATTCAACATCAAGGAGGGGTTTACTTGTGTGTCACGGAATATCGCATACGCCATAATATGTAAGCATTGCCAGATCTGGCAAGACGCTGGACGACGCTTGATTGACAGATTTTGTGAGCATCTCCGTGATGTTGAGCAAAAGACTGGCAGCCCGGTGTCTGCCCATTTCAACTCCCGTGGCCACAGTGATAAACCTGACATGCAAGTCACTAGCATTGTCTCGTGTCACTCCAGCAATCGCAGTCGGTCTGCCCTTGAGAATCGCCTCATTGCCTAGTTGGGTTTGCTGTCACCCCATGGCATGGACATATCGCTTTCATACACATAGTTCACCTACCACACATTTCTTACCTCCATGCGCTACCGAACCTTTAAATGTGTGTATATGTGTCTGTATATGTATTGGCACATTTAGACACCTGCGGGTTTTCTTTGGTGTGCTTTGTGGTAATATATACGGATTTATGCTTGTATGCCTGTATCGTTAGGTACACATGTTTTTTTTTACACATCTGTTCGTTGTGCACACATACATTTAGATATACACAGTTTAAACGTATATTGTACCCACCGCCACATATTTTTAGAACCCTTCCGTCCTCCCACCTGACTGCATGGTCAGTGAGATATATAGCTGGTCATCCCGCCTAACTATTTTAGTTCATTCAGAAGCTGACCACGCTCTGGACCACAGGGAGGTGACCCTTTTTTATTTCCTTTCTTGAGTATCTAGCATATTATCGCCATGTAGTTAGATTTGTGTACATATCCTTATATATATTTTTGTGTTGTTGTTTGATGTCCCAGGTGAAGGCCTACTTGGCCGAAACGTCGACTTTTGTTTTGTTAATTACCATGTAAAGCTGTTACTATACCACTTTTTTCTTCTCTTTATTTAAATTGTCGCTACTATAGTCAACTACGACAGACGGAGGCTGCTATAGTCAACTACGACAGACGGAGGCTGCTATAGTCAACTACGACTGACGGAGGTTGCTATAGTCAACTACGACAGACGGAGGCTGCTATAGTCAACTACGACAGACGGAGGCTGCTATAGTCAACTACGACAGACGGAGGCTGCTATAGTCAACTACGACAGACGGAGGCTGCTATAGTCAACTACGACAGACGGAGGCTGCTATAGTCAACTACGACTGACGGAGGTTGCTATAGTCAACTACGACAGACGGAGGCTGCTATAGTCAACTACGACTGACGGAGGTTGCTATAGTCAACTACGACAGACGGAGGCTGCTATAGTCAACTACGACAGACGGAGGCTGCTATAGTCAACTACGACAGCCGGAGGCTGCTATAGCCAACTACGACAGACGGAGGCTGCTATAGTCAACTACGACAGACGGAGGCTGCTATAGTCAACTACGACAAACGGAGGCTGCTATAGTCAACTACGACTGACGGAGGCTGCTATAGTCAACTACGACTGACGGAGGCTATTATAGTCAACTACGACTGACGGAGGCTGCTATAGTCAACTACGACTGACGGAGGCTATTATAGTCAACTACGACTGACGGAGGCTGCTATAGTTAACTACGACTGACGGAGGCTACTATAGTCAATTACGACTGACGGAGGCTACTATAGACAACTACGACTGACGGAGGCTACTATAGTCAACTACGACTGACGGAGGCTGCTATAGTCAACTACGACTGACGGAGGCTACTATAGTCAACTACGACTGACAGATGCTACTATAGTCAACTACGACTGACGGAGGCTACTATAGTCAATTACGACTGACGAAGGCTACTATAGTCAACTACGACTGACGGAGGCTACTATAGTCAACAACGACTGATGGAGGCTACTATAGTCAACTACGACTGACGGAGGCTACTATAGTCAACTACGACTGACGAAGGCTACTATAGTCAACTAAGCCTGACGAAGGCTGCTATAGTCAACTAAGACTGACGAAGGCTACTATAGTCAACTACGACCGACGGAGGCTGCTATAGTCAACTAAGACTGACGAAGGCTGCTATAGTCAACTACGACCGACGAAGACTACTATAGTCAACTACGACTGACGAAGGCTACTATAGTCAACTACGACTGACGAAGGCTGCTATAGTCAACTACGACTGACGGAGGCAGCTATAGTCAACTACGACTGACGGAGGCTGTTATAGTCAACTACGACTGACGGAGGCTACTATAGTCAACTACGACTGACGGAGGCTGCTCTAGTCAACTACGACTGACGGAGGCTACTATAGTCAACTACGACTGACGGAGGCTGCTATAGTCAACTACGACTGACGAAGGCTGCTATAGTCAACTTTGACTGACGGAGTCTGCTATTGTCAACTACGACTGACGAAGGCTACTATAGTCAACTACGACTGACGAAGGCTGCTATAGTCAACTACAACTGACGGAGGCTGCTATAGTCAACTACGACTGACGGAGGCTGCTATAGTCAACTATGACTGTCGGAGGCTGCTATAGTCAACTATGACTGACGGAGGCTACTATAGTCAACTATGACTGAAGGAGGCTGCTATAGTCAACTATGACTGACGGAGGCTACTATAGTCAACTACGACTGACGGAGGCTACTATAGTCAACTACGACTGACGGAGGCTGTTATAGTCAACTACGACTGACGGAGGCTACTATAGTCAACTACGATTTACGGGGGCTGCTATAGTCAACTACGACTGACGGAGGCTGCTATTGTCAACTACGACTGACGGAGGCTGCTATAGTCAACTACGACTGACGGAGGCTGTTATAGTCAACTACGACTGACTGACACTGCTATAGTCAACTACGACTAACGGGGGCTACTATAGTCAACTGCGACTAACGGGGGCTACTATACTCAACTGCGACTAACGGGGGCTACTATAGTCAACTACGACTGACGGAGGCTGCTATTGTCAACTACGACTGACGAAGGCTACTATAGTCAACTACGACTGACGGAGGCTACTATAGTCAACTACGACTGACGGAGGCTACTATATCAACTACGACTGACGGAGGCTACTATAGTCAACTACGACAGACGGAGGCTACTATATCAACTACGACTGACGGAGGCTACTATATCAACTACGACTGACGGAGGCTACTATATCAACTACGACTGACGGAGGCTACTATAGTCAACTACGACTGACGGAGGCTACTATATCAACTACGACTGACGGAGGCTACTATATCAACTACGACAGACGGAGGCTACTATAGTCAACTACGACAGACGGAGGCTACTATTGTCAACTACGACTGACGGAGGCTACTATTGTCAACTACGACAGACGGAGGCTACTATAGTCAACTACGACAGACGGAGGCTACTATTGTCAACTACGACAGACGGAGGCTACTATTGTCAACTACGACTGACGGAGGCTACTATAGTCAACTACGACAGACGGAGGCTACTATATCAACTACGACTGACGGAGGCTACTATTGTCAACTACGACTGACGGAGGCTACTATATCAACTACGACTGACGGAGGCTACTATAGTCAACTACGACTGACGGAGGCTACTATAGTCAACTACGACAGACGGAGGCTACTATATCAACTACGACTGACGGAGGCTACTATATCAACTACGACTGACGGAGGCTACTATATCAACTACGACTGACGGAGGCTACTATAGTCAACTACGACTGACGGAGGCTACTATATCAACTACGACTGACGGAGGCTACTATAGTCAACTACGACTGACGGAGGCTACTATATCAACTACGACTGACGGAGGCTACTATATCAACTACGACTGACGGAGGCTACTATAGTCAACTACGACTGACGGAGGCTACTATATCAACTACGACTGACGGAGGCTACTATATCAACTACGACAGACGGAGGCTACTATATCAACTACGACTGACGGAGGCTACTATAGTCAACTACGACTGACGGAGGCTACTATATCAACTACGACAGACGGAGGCTACTATATCAACTACGACTGACGGAGGCTACTATAGTCAACTACGACTGACGGAGGCTACTATATCAACTACGACTGACGGAGGCTACTATATCAACTACGACTGACGGAGGCTACTATATCAACTACGACTGACGGAGGCTACTATAGTCAACTACGACTGACGGAGGCTACTATATCAACTACGACTGACGGAGGCTACTATATCAACTACGACAGACGGAGGCTACTATATCAACTACGACTGACGGAGGCTACTATAGTCAACTACGACTGACGGAGGCTACTATATCAACTACGACTGACGGAGGCTGCTATAGTCAACTACGACTGACGGAGGCTACTATATCAACTACGACTGACGGAGGCTGCTATAGTCAACTACGACTGACGGAGGCTACTATATCAACTACGACTGACGGAGGCTGCTATAGTCAACTACGACTGACGGAGGCTACTATAGTCAACTACGACTGACGGAGGCTACTATATCAACTACGACTGACGGAGGCTACTATATCAACTACGACAGACGGAGGCTACTATATCAACTACGACTGACGGAGGCTACTATAGTCAACTACGACTGACGGAGGCTACTATAGTCAACTACGACTGACGGAGGCTACTATAGTCAACTACGACAGACGGAGGCTACTATATCAACTACGACTGACGGAGGCTACTATAGTCAACTACGACTGACGGAGGCTACTATAGTCAACTACGACTGACGGAGGCTACTATAGTCAACTACGACTGACGGAGGCTACTATATCAACTACGACAGACGGAGGCTACTATAGTCAACTACGACAGACGGAGGCTACTATATCAACTACGACAGACGGAGGCTACTATATCAACTACGACAGACGGAGGCTACTATAGTCAACTACGACAGACGGAGGCTGCTATATCAACTACGACAGACGGAGGCTACTATATCAACTACGACAGACGGAGGCTACTATATCAACTACGACAGACGGAGGCTACTATATCAACTACGACAGACGGAGGCTACTATATCAACTACGACAGACGGAGGCTACTATATCAACTACGACAGACGGAGGCTACTATATCAACTACGACAGACGGAGGCTACTATATCAACTACGACAGACGGAGGCTACTATAGTCAACTACGACAGACGGAGGCTACTATATCAACTACGACTGACGGAGGCTACTATAGTCAACTACGACTGACGGAGGCTACTATAGTCAACTACGACTGACGGAGGCTACTATAGTCAACTACGACTGACGGAGGCTACTATAGTCAACTACGACTGACGGAGGCTACTATAGTCAACTACGACTGACGGAGGCTACTATAGTCAACTACGACAGACGGAGGCTACTATATCAACTACGACTGACGGAGGCTACTATAGTCAACTACGACTGACGGAGGCTACTATAGTCAACTACGACTGACGGAGGCTACTATAGTCAACTACGACTGACGGAGGCTACTATATCAACTACGACAGACGGAGGCTACTATAGTCAACTACGACAGACGGAGGCTACTATATCAACTACGACAGACGGAGGCTACTATATCAACTACGACAGACGGAGGCTACTATAGTCAACTACGACAGACGGAGGCTACTATATCAACTACGACAGACGGAGGCTACTATATCAACTACGACAGACGGAGGCTACTATATCAACTACGACAGACGGAGGCTACTATATCAACTACGACAGACGGAGGCTACTATATCAACTACGACAGACGGAGGCTACTATATCAACTACGACAGACGGAGGCTACTATATCAACTACGACAGACGGAGGCTACTATATCAACTACGACAGACGGAGGCTACTATAGTCAACTACGACAGACGGAGGCTACTATATCAACTACGACTGACGGAGGCTACTATAGTCAACTACGACTGACGGAGGCTACTATAGTCAACTACGACTGACGGAGGCTACTATATCAACTACGACTGACGGAGGCTACTATATCAACTACGACTGACGGAGGCTACTATATCAACTACGACTGACGGAGGCTACTATAGTCAACTACGACAGACGGAGGCTACTATATCAACTACGACTGACGGAGGCTACTATATCAACTACGACTGACGGAGGCTACTATATCAACTACGACAGACGGAGGCTACTATATCAACTACGACTGACGGAGGCTACTATATCAACTACGACTGACGGAGGCTACTATATCAACTACGACTGACGGAGGCTACTATATCAACTACGACTGACGGAGGCTACTATATCAACTACGACTGACGGAGGCTACTATATCAACTACGACTGACGGAGGCTACTATATCAACTACGACTGACGGAGGCTACTATAGTCAACTACGACAGACGGAGGCTACTATATCAACTACGACTGACGGAGGCTACTATATCAACTACGACTGACGGAGGCTACTATATCAACTACGACTGACGGAGGCTACTATATCAACTACGACTGACGGAGGCTACTATATCAACTACGACTGACGGAGGCTACTATATCAACTACGACTGACGGAGGCTACTATATCAACTACGACTGACGGAGGCTACTATAGTCAACTACGACAGACGGAGGCTACTATATCAACTACGACTGACGGAGGCTACTATATCAACTACGACTGCCGGAGGCTACTATATCAACTACGACTGACGGAGGCTACTATATCAACTACGACTGACGGAGGCTACTATATCAACTACGACTGACGGAGGCTACTATATCAACTACGACTGACGGAGGCTACTATATCAACTACGACTGACGGAGGCTACTATATCAACTACGACTGACGGAGGCTACTATATCAACTACGACTGACGGAGGCTACTATATCAACTACGACTGACGGAGGCTACTATATCAACTACGACTGACGGAGGCTACTATACACAAGAAACTGGACGTCGTTAACTGATACACTCGTGCACTTCAGTCGACATGGTAAATAACAGTGGCGATAAAGTGATGACGTCAAAAGAGATTCATAATAAAATGTCAGTGGAATGTCGAAATGATAAAAGTAAAAAAGAGAAATCTCAGAAGAGAGATATAGAAACATGCAAGGAAACATTTGAAGCGATACATAACAAGCGGAAATGAGGATATAAAACATGCATTGTATCCTTGTGAGTGCTCAACTCTGTTGCGTGGAGAGGTTATTTTACGAGGAATATGAAGAGACAGCAAAAAGAGTAGGCCCGGCCAAGCTGCGAAAAGATGCCTTTGTAATTAGTTGAGAAGAATATTTCATTCATTCGGACAGATGCAGATGACGTTTATGCGTTTTTCGAAAATTACACGCAGAATATTTATGGTCATGAGAATGAGAGCATTTTTCTGTGTCTAGGGCTTTTAACCTGGTATACGAGTGTCTCATTTTGGGAATGCTCGTTAGCACGACATGGGCAAGAACTTAACATTCTTGTTTTAACTTGATAGCTCATGCATTGCTTCAGGCTTTTCGTGTTTATTTTTTTTAGTCCGATGTTAAGGTAGCAGGGGTCAGAGCAAAAAAAAATTGAAAAATGGGAGAAATATGGTATGTTTGCCACAGCAAAAGAATCAATAAGCATAAAGAAAAGTAGAACGATTAGAATATTGAGAAGATAGTAAGAAAAAAAATAAAGAGGTGGGACGTAAAATAATAGAGAAGTTGAAAGTAGGGTGTTGAAAATTACATGATTTGGAGGAAGGAGCTCAAATTAGATAAGTGGTAGATATAGATTTGAAAGTTAGATAAGTAGGAGGTAGAGATTTGAAAGTTAGATAAGTAGGAGGTAAAGATTTGAAAGTTAGATTAGTAGGAGGTAAAGATTTGAATGTTAGAATAGTTGGACTTAGAGATTTGAATGTTAGATTAGTTGGACTTAGAGATTTGAATGTTAGATTAGTTGGACTTAGAGATTTGAATGTTAGATTAGTTAGACACGGACACAATATAAAAGGCTCTTTCACATGCCAGTAATAACATTTCGAAAAAAGTTTAAAAACTGGCAAAAGCCGATTCACTTGACACTAAAGAGATGATAGCTCATTTAAATAAACAACACGGGCTGTTTTCATGAACCAAGAAGACAAAATACACACTCAGTAACACAGGAGAAGCTGTTTTCATGAACCAAGAAGACAAAATACATACTCAGTAACACAGGAGAAGCTGTTTTCATGAACCAAAAAGACAAAATACACACTCAGTAACACAGGAGAAGCTGTTTTCATGAACCAAGAAGACAAAATACATATTCACTAACACAGGAGAAGCTGTTTTCATGAACCAAGAAGACAAAATACATATTCACTAACACAGGAGAAGCTGTTTTCATGAACCAAGAAGACAAAATACATATTCACTAACACAGGAGAAGCTGTTTTCATGAACCAAGAAGACAAAATACATATTCACTAACACAGGAGAAGCTGTTTTCATGAACCAAGAAGACAAAATACATATTCACTAACACAGGAGAAGCTGTTTTCATGAACCAAGAAGACAAAATACATATTCACTAACACAGGAGAAGCTGTTTTCATGAACCAAGAAGACAAAATACACACTCAGTAATACAGGAGAAGTTGTCTTCGTTGCTATTTTAAAAAGAACCAACTTCAGTAACAGCGAAGAAATAACTTTCCCTTCCCCCTCTCTCCACAAATCAAGAAAAAAATTTAGATTAAAATTCAATAACGCGTCAGAAAGAAGTTTCAGGAACTGACAACACATCGGCCAGGTCAGATTGGCGAAATAATTTGTCTTCATGGACCAGCAAGAAAGTATGCGCGGAACATGATAATAGTTGAGACATTTCCATTGCGCGCTGACGAGCCATGTACAATTCACGTTTGGATGGAAGCAGAAATCAAGATGGAAAATGGAACTTTGCTACAGAGGAATGCATTTTACTGCCTTCAATCCGATCAGGTGTGCACCCTACGTTAATCTTTATATCGGAGAGAGAGAGACAGCAGGTACTATGGTGGCGTCACGGGTAGATCAGCAGGTGGTATATAGATCGACCAATCAAACGCGAGAAGGCTGACGCTCCCACGATGGCTGATACAAACATTCTGAACCAGATTTACCGAACATTTAGTGGAAAATCTATTTTTAGAAGTCGAGAATCCCACTTTTAGAAACCTTATAGGGGCTCATTATTATGAACAAAGCTGATGCGGCTATAGGGCTGCACGGACCATTTGTTTCAGACTATATTAGTGTCCAATTATGCATATTCTTGCATGTTGAGTAGTTGCTTTTTGGGTTTGCTCAGTTTAAACTTTCCTTGCACATACCGACCAGTGATCGTCATAGCACACGTGGCTAATCTAAACTTTGTTCAAAATCGTGGGAAGTTTAATTCAACAAATAAAATGATCCACAAAAAGAATTCAGTTTGTTCGATTAAATCGCGCATAAAATGTGACTTCTTTTTGGAGCTTTACAAGTTTACAGTCGGGGGGGGGGGGTGACTGAAAACTGGCTCGCGCTTGTGAGGTACTACCAAACTCTGCTTCAAGATGTCTTCATGATTTCACGAATGTTTGCTGATGCTATTTCTTTAACTTCTCATCAATAACTTTATCCAAAAAATGTGTTACATGAGGTCCTATTTGATTCCCAACCTTAATATTGTATTCACAAAGGTTATGTAGACTGCAGAGAATTATCAAAACAGTCATTTTTCTTTGTTATTCTTATCAGTTTTTTTAATTATCGGTGTATCAACAATTTTATTTTACAGTATTACAGTATACACACACCAGAGGCGAATGCGGAATTGTTCATCAGTAGGTAATGTTCCATTCCAAATAATATTGCTTTATTTATATTACATTTATCAAATTACATTATATTACTTTATTTATATAATACACTTATCAATTAGTAATTAGTACAGTTTAGTCGACAGCTATAATGGGAGTTTGGAGCAGCAGTGTCAACAGCAGAAGATAGCAGCACTAGATTGCATAAACATAACGATCCGTGTACTATCGTGTCAACAGCAGAAGATAGCAGCCCTAGATTGCATAAACATAACGATCTGTGTACTATCGTGTCAACAGCAGAAGATAGCAGCACTAGATTGCATAAACATACCGATCCGTGTACTATCGTGTCAACAGCAGAAGATAGCAGCCCTAGATTGCATAAACATTACGATCCGTGTACTATCGTGTCAACAGTAGAAGATAGAAGCACTAGATTGCATAAACATAACGATCCGTGTACTATCGTGTCAACAGCAGAAGATAGCAGCACTAGATTGCATAAACATAACGATCAGTGTACTACGTGTCAACAGCAGAAGATAGCAGCACTAGATTGCATAAACATTACGATCCGTGTACTATCGTGTCAACAGTCATTGCGTGATAGTTTAAATTGACGACAGTCATTACTTTCAAATACTTATAAAATATGTACTGAGGACCGCCGAGGCAGTTTATGTGTAACAGAAAGCGTTCCGGACCGTTCTGGCTGAACAAAAGTCCCGATGACAAGAATTACCATATTTATTACATTTATGAAGCGTCGAAAGAAATGTGTCTCGGTGGGAATTTCCTGACGTGGCGTTTTTTTTTAAAATCCTGAACTCATTACCTCAGCCATCATTAATATAATTTGTTGTGTTAAACAAGCTATTTTCGATAGCATCATTCTTATTGAAATTATTTATGTTTTTATTATCACATTGGCTATCGTGTTCAACGAATATCGTTCAACTTCTTGTGAGCACACTTTAGCAACACCATTTCTGTTTGTGTTAGTCTCCAGCGATTATTTCCATTTCACTCATGTTTTCTCATTTGAACATATTCAAAGATTTTCTCTGCGCTTTCTTCCGAATTTGTTTAATTGCGACTCTAACTATAACATAACATCGGTGCTATATAGAGCCAGTTCTGACATATGGAAGTGAATCATGGACAGTAGACAAGCAAATGAATTGACGATTAAAGGCCACAGAGATGGGATTTCACAAAAGATTGTTTGAGAGTTACCTGGACAGCTAAAAAGGCCAACGAGGATATTATCAAGAGGCCAACAAAAAAAGGAGCTCTTAAGAAACATCACTAGGAAAAAAGTCAACATTTTTCGGGCACATCATGGGAAGAGGAAAGTTCGAATACTTGGTTACAACAGGAAAAATACGGAGAAAGGGAGGTCATGGACGACAAAGAGAGAAGATATTAGAACGCCGCTTGGTGTCATGGCATAACAAAATGTCAAGAACAGAATTGATACGAAGTACTGTGGATAGAAGATTGTGGAAGGACATGATCGCCTACGCCAACTGATATGGCACAAGATGATGTTGATGATAATAATGATGATGATGATGAACAATAAGACCCGTCACACAAATAAATGAGACATTGATTTTATCTATGATCTGTCTAGCATTTTTGTATTGTCGTCAGTTACGTCAGTAATTGTTTCCCCTCATTGAAGGTTACTTCGGCAATTACTGTCCAGCTTTAGACGTGCGACAAGAAAGTTATCGCCCTTTCATGTGGTTATCACATTCTACAATATGGCAATGATACAGATTTCACAGATATACACTGATGTTAATCCAGGGTAAGGTCAAGGTTAAAGTACCAGACATGAATCAGCGTCCTAGCACGCGAGCTTTCACCCATATGTGCTCGGCTGCCTATCCAAACGTGTTCGGAGACTTCTGGATAGTGTCGCTTCAAGCATCGAAAGTCACGATGCGAGTCAGCATTCCTCACCTACCCTGGTACCCATTTCTGCCAGCAGCTGGGTCGACCACGGTGGTTTTTTTTCTCCCCAACTAAGTTCACCGAGGTCCCAAACTCACCCAGAATGCCAGAGGTTATGAAAGCATATCCCGGGAGATAATCAGGCAGAAGCTGAACCGGGCATTTACAAATGTCTAATTAAACACATTCTTGAAGGTTGGGTAAAGCAGGAAATGTTTGTGAATAGATGAACTGGAGACTGTCGTTAGGGACAAATAGAAGACTGTCTCGCAGCAGAATCAACTTTTAATAGGGATGGTTTTATATGGCACATTGAGAGATTGTGTCTGTGTCACCGGAGATTATGTCTGTGTCATTGGAGATTGTGTCTGTTTCACTAAAGATTGTGTCTGTGACCCTGGAGATTGTGTCTGTTTCACTGGAGATTGTGTCTGCGTCCCTGGAGATTGTGTCTGTGTCATTGGAGATTATGTTTGTTTCATTGGAGATTGTGTCTGTTTCACTGAAGATTTTTTCGGTGTCATATGAGATTTTGTCTGTATCATTTGAGATACGTGTCTGTGTCATAGGAGATTTTATCTGTGTCATCTGATATATTTGTCTGTGTCACCGGAGATTTTGTCTGTGTCATCTGAGATATTTGTCTGTGTCACCGGAGATTTTGTCTTTGTCATCTGAGATATTTGTCTGTGTGACCGGAGATTTTGTCTTTGTCATCTGACATATTTGTCTGTGTCACCGGAGATTTTGTCTTTGTCATCTGAGATATTTGTCTGTGTGACCGGAGATTTTGACTGTGTCATTGAACATTGTGTCTCCTGACTCCCAATACGCTCAGGATGGCACTGAAAGCTTGAGTCCTTCAAGTTTCGATGACATCACAAAATGTGCCTTTCACTAGAGCAACATCGTTCGTACCTTCACACGTTTGTGTATTGTCAAGAGTAGAAGCTGTTGTTTATAGAGAAGCGGAGTAAGTATATGGTTGTAGACATGATCCTAGACTTAGCATCGAATCAAGCTGTCCTCAAATAGAGCTACGATTGAATGAACGAATCTCATTTAAGATAAAAACTGTTAAGAGAGGTCTGTCTCTTCAAAATGGCACCTCCTCTGTCCATCTCTCTCTCTCTCTCTATATATATTTTTTTTTTTCGTACGCCAGCTTTTACCTCTGACGAAGTCCCTAGAGACTAGAAACTGAATTTTCCCGTCGATGAATAATTGATGTTTCAAGCTGGGCCTCGCTGCTGAGACCAGGGGTGGTTGCCGCAGAGAGAAATCACAAATAAAAATCCCAACTGGTGCAGCAAGGATTTGAACCCACAACCTCTCTGTCTCGAGTCTGGCGTTTTACCTCGAGACCAGTGCCGCTTTACTTTCCTAAAAAAAAAAAATCTGGTACCCATTTAAGGCTGGGTAAACCCGGAAGCCGTCGATCAGGATCGAACTGACCTCATGTCCTTTGTAGTCCAGTTCACTAACCACTGAGCTATCGCGACTCATATATATATATGTATATATATATATATATATGTATATATATATATATATATATATATATATATATATATATATATATATATAGTAGTATCGTCCATCAGTCATAGTTGACGATGGATTTTGCAGCGCCTCTATGAATTGTTATTTTCATCCTTTCTTTCATCATGTGTTCTGTTTTTTTCTATGAATCTGTCGTCTTTTTGTTTAAGTTGAGGCTTCCGAGTGTTGTCCAAAGATTCCGGTGGCAGCTATCTCTTACTACGCTGCTGAGTTAATGTTCAGAGTCTTCATGTCACGTTTACACACGTCTATAAATCAGAGTCTTCATGTCACGTTTACACACGTCTATAAATCAGAGTTTTCATGTCACGTTTACACACGTCTATAAATCAGAGTTTTCATGTCACGTTTACACACGTCTATAAATCAGAGTTTTCATGTCACGTTTACACACGTCTATAAATCAGAGTCTTCATGTCACGTTTACACACGTCTATAAATCAGAGTTTTCATGTCACGTTTACACACGTCTATAAATCAGAGTTTTCATGTCACGTTTACACACGTCTATAAATCGGAGTTTTGGGCGCCTAAGTTTTTTTGCCATCTGCTTGTTGTCCATAAAGTAAGTATATCTTTTGTTATGTGGCCATATTTCTTACGGCGTAAGTTGTCAAACAGCGTAATCTACGTTGTTTGGGCAGCGTGTAGATGTTCGGGAGGCCTGTTGAGAGTGAGAACCTTTTTGTATATATATATATATATTTACATATGCGTATGTGTGCTGCTAAGGTAGGATCAGACAACAGAGGCTTTGAAGAGGCTTTGAAGAGATTATGGGAAAACATGGACTTGGAGATATAAACGAGAATGGAGAGATATTTGTGAATTTCTGCGCCCTTAATCAAATGAGCCTAGGAGGAACAATATTCCAACATAAAAGAATACACAAAGCTACATGGGTGTCACCAGATCATAGAACGGAAAATCAAATTGATCACATATGTATTAATAATAAGTTTAAGTCATCCTTACAGGATGTAAAAGTATATAGAGGGGCAGATATAGCTTCTGATCATCATCTGCTGTTAGCCAAACTTAAAATTAAATTAAAAAGGTATACTACAACGAATAAGGGCAGAACGTATTTCAATGTAGGGTTTCTTAAAGAACAAGGAATTAAAGATAAATTCGCAGTCACAATATCAAACAAATACCAAGTCCTCCAACAACTAGAAAATACAATAAATATAGAAGATCATTGGAAACAGGTAAAAAATATATGGAAAGAGACATGCGAAGAAACACTGGGGAAAAGAGAACGCCAGAATAAGGCATGGATGACAGCAGAGACCCTGGATAAAATTAAAGAAAGAAAGAACAAGAAAGCTGACATAAATAAAAGCAAAACAAGAAGTAATAAAGCCAAGACACAGGAAGCTTACACAGAGGTGAACAAAGAAGTGAGAAGATGCATTAAAAGGGATAAGAGGAAATATATAGATGAATTAGCTAAAGAGGCAGAAGAAGCAGCAAATAAAGGGAATATGAAAGAACTGTACAACAGCACAAAGAAATTAGGTGGAAAATACAAACAGATCAACGCCTTTATCAAAGATAAGAAAGGAAATCTGCTTAGTAATATAAAGGAACAAATGGAGAGATGGAAGGAGCACTTTGAAGAACTTTTGAACAGACCTGGCTCAAATAATCCTCCAGATATACTACCAGCAGAAGAAGAATTACACGTTAACTGCGGAAAACCAAGCAAAGAAGAAATAATGAAAGCCATCAAACTGTTAAAAGATGGTAAAGCCACAGGACCAGATGAAATTCCTTCGGAAGCCATCAAAGCAGATATTATCACCTCTACCAAGATGTTACATAATCTATTGGATAAAATTTGGGAGAGGGAAGAAATACCTAAAGACTGGAGAGAAGGTTATATGATCAAACTACCAAAGAAAGGAAGTTTACAGGAGTGCACAAATTATAGGGGAATTATGCTACTATCAGTGCCAGGAAAAATATTAGGCAGAATCATTCTGGAGAGACTAAAAGAGGCTATAGAGAAACACTTGAGAGATGAACAAGCAGGTTTTAGGAAGAACAGATCATGTGCTGATCAAATAACTACTCTACGTATAATAGTTGAACAAAGTTTAGAACTAAAATCCCCACTTTATATTGGATTCATAGATTACGAAAAGGCATTTGATAGTTTAGACAGAAGAATGCTTTGGAAGTTGCTGAGTCATTATGGAATCCCCATAAAGTTTATTAACCTGATAAAAACAATGTATGAAGGAACAAAATGTAGTGTGGTGCATGAAGGACAGCTTACAGAAGCATTTGAAATAAGAACAGGAGTAAGGCAAGGATGCCTTCTGTCTCCATTTCTCTTTCTACTGGCCATAGATTGGATTATGAAAATAACTCAAAACAACAGAAATGGGATCCAGTGGTCACTGACCAAACAACTTGATGATTTAGACTTTGCTGATGACATAGCTCTCCTATCACACAGCCACCAACAGATGCAAGATAAAATGAGTATATTAGATGAGAGATCACAACAGCTAGGACTAAAGATTAATAGAGATAAGACCAACATTATGAGAATTAATGCAGTTGGCAATAATCAAATAAAACTAGGAGAAATACCTCTACTAGACGTACAATCTTATATATATCTGGGCAGTAATATAGATAAAGAGGGAGGAACAGAAAACGATACCAAAATAAGGATATCAAAAGCAAGAGGAGCTTTCATTGCACTGGGAAACATATGGAAATCCAAAGAAATTAGGCTAAATACAAAAATACAAATTTTCAACTCCAATGTTAAGTCGGTTCTATTATATGGCTGTGAAACATGGAGAATAACAAAATTGACAATCACGAAGGTACAGACTTTCATTAATGGATGCTTGCGCAGAATAAAGGGATGGAAATGGCAGGACAAAGTCACAAACGTGGAATTATGGAAATGTACCGGTCAAATACCAGTGGATAAAGAAATACAGCGAAGACGATGGCGATGGATAGGACACACACTACGGAAACCAACTGAGAGTATTACACAACAGGCCCTTTTTTGGAATCCCCAGGGGAAAAGACAAAGAGGAAGACCAAGGAATTCTTGGAGAAGACAGATTGAAGCAGAGATGAAGATGATGGGGAAGACATGGAATGATCTTAAAAGAATTGCAAAAAACAGAACGACTTGGAAAGTGTTTGTTGAAGACCTATGCTCCACTGGGAGCTAAAAGGTAGAAGAAGAAGATGCGTATGTGTGCGCGCGTGTGTGTGTATGTATATGTATATATATGGGGGCCTCGGTAGCCTAGTTGGGAAAACCACCCGACTAGACTACCGACATTCGGACAACCCGTGTTCGATTCCCGCTGGGAGCAGTGTGAATTTTACTCGTGGTTGGGGAAAAAAAAATACCTCCATGGTCGACACAGCCGTTGGCAGAAATGGGTACCAGGGTATTAGCCTGGGAAGGTGAGGAATGTCGTTAGTAGTATACAAGGGTGTATTTGAATAGTATTTGGCCCGTAAATTAACAAAGATATATAGGGCGGCGCGCGGCGCGCATAAAGCGTGCGGCGCAGGGGGAATTAACCAGGACGGCTCGTGTCCGGATGCTGACCTCTAGTCTCAGTGACCCCGGAAGTGACCTGTTTATGTCTGGTATGTGCTGACTTTGGAGCGCTTGGTGTACTTGAGCGATAGTGATAGGTTAGTAGATTATACAACATCAATGAAAAACGATCAATATAAGACAGAAGACAAAGATATATTTTATTCTTTTATTATCTCAATAGGTGTATAACATACATTGATATTATATAACATTACAAAAATATTCAGTACAGTGAGTCAATATATAGTACATGGATAACATTTATTTATAGCTATGTAGTTGGGTGTCTGCTTAGCTCTATGTCATAAATGAATCAGAAGGGGTGAAACTGTTAGAGATTGCTGGGTAGTCTTAAGTGGTAGTGTAAAGAGTTAAATATCTAGAGGCGTAGTCGAGACGTTATCATCAGCGACCTTTCTTTTTATATAGAAATAGGAAAGAGCATTTCTTGTTTGACTGTAGGAAAATATGGAATTATTTAAGACTTTGAAACCTACATTTTTCCCACCCTTGGCCTTTTGCGTGGCGAGAACCTCTAAAAACATATCTTTATCTAGTTTGTTGTGTTGCTTGCTTAGCCCTTTACAACTGATTTTATCGTAATCCCCACTACAATGGTACGTCTTACTACATAAGCTAACAAGAGCTGTCCCTTCGTACTCTAGTTTAAAAAGCCCGGGCGTTCGTTTGGTGTACGCTTTAACACCCTTACAGTTTATACAGTCTGTCTTGCTAATATGCTCATCGCAAAACTCGGCAGGAAACCAGTCTTTATATACACTATTAAACTCAGCCCGCAGACCTGACTTAACTATGTCCTCTAGCTTAGGTGCGCTTAAGGCTAAGTATAAACTATCAGTATCTGTTTCACATAACTGAAAGTTGGACCTATCTACAAACTTATCTAAGAACTCGAAATAAAAATCTAACATACGAAGTTTTGCACATTGATAGACGAAGAAACCAATTTGTAGGGGCAAGTCCCAAACAGTTTTCTTTTTCTCCATCTCAATTTCAAAAAGATCCTCCCCTATTTCAGTCATCTTTTTAAACCGGGAACTATTTATCATTTTCGATATCTCATCCCCTTGAACATACGAGACAGCGTTATGATTGGCCTTATTGGTTAGAGTCTTCCCATAGGCTGAGTTTCCTAAGAGCTTCATCGTATCACTTACTATAGATTGATTTTCGTCTAGATCACCAGCCCGCCTAGCGTCAGAAACCATTTCTCCAAACTTTTTAAAACAACTAGACGGTTGATATTCTATCACTTGATAAATTTTTGTTACCTCTAGCCCATGATCTAAATACCATTTTAACAGTGGTGTTGCCAACAAAATTTTTTCCCCGACATAACTACCGATTAGGGTGCGACGAGGGGTTGACAACAAGTTATGTTTGAGGGCATATTCACCCATAAATGGTCCAATATCATCACGCGTGACGTCAATATTTTTGAAAATTGGAGTCATCTCACTGAAATGTTCCTTCAGGCGGTCGGGAACGTGTAGATCACATTCCACTAATCCAAAACATGTCCCATCTGAAATAGAAGCCAGAATCTGTTTATCACTGAGAGGGAGCCCTTCTTTAGAGTAAGAGGGTCTAGCTCGAGGGATGGCTTTAGAAAGGAAAGCCCAAAGGCTTGGGTCAGACTTTTTCAGAGCCTGCCACTCACATTCCCACATAACTTCTACTGGGACTTTTACATCCTCGGTTAGGTAGGTGTGTATCTCACATGTTTTTTCAAACAGCTCGAACAAGGGCTTATTATTAACAGGGTTTCTATCTTTATCTTTGGTGAGGGGACAGTCTTTGTGACCATGGTACAGACAACCATGAAAATTATAGACTATTCTATTGGATTTATCCCACCCATCCACGGGGATGTTTCTATCACCTAACCGAAACTCCCTCCCATTAAACTGAGTTTTCAACTCCACCCCTTTTTGGTGAGCAACCCACGTTAGCCACTCTCTACTTTGTTGGACATAATAGTTATCTTTTTCGACCCTAAACCCGGTCTCCATTCTTCTAATAATTGGGTAATCTGTTGGCATTGGGTTCATCAGAGCCCAAAGATACAACGCGTTGGCATCGTAACCTTGGATGGATTTTACTACCTTTCCGCCCCTAATAAACGTTTTGCCTACCTCGTGATACCTATGGAAAATTATAGAGGGACCCCCAACGATATTATCTCTAATCATTTTGTGTAAACTCGCCTGTTTGCTCGAACATAAACTAAACATTACACCCCTATCAACGGTCTTAAAAAGATACTTTAAACAAACACCCGGAACCGAAATGGCGTCTTTAAAACAGTCCACACCCCGCTCCCCATAAAAGCGAACCTGCTGCTCCAAGGCGTCTAAAAAAGGGACTACATCTTTATTATTATACCACACCAAAAAGTCCCTAAGTGTGGTCATGTTATTGGTCTTCCAGACCTTTTTGCACAGAGCGTACTCCTCCTTGGAAATGTTGGAATTTTTTAACGACGAATAAAACGTTTCGTGTGGGGGTAGTTCTGTCTCGTTCAACTTTTGAGGGTCGTCTATATATTCATAACAAAAGTAACCCTTTGTCTCACTAATCTTATAAGCTGCCAGATATTTACTATAGCTAAACCCTGGCGCTAGATAATTTATGATATCTAAGAATTTTAGATTCTGTGTTGCAATACACATAAAGTTATTGTTTCTTTTAACTATAAACTTGAACGGTTTTGCTACTTTGTAGTCTCCTTCCATTTGATCTTCCTCTTCCGCGTTAACCTCGGTTTCTTCTTCTTCGTCTTCCATACTATCTTCTTCTTCGCCCACTTGGGCAGCCACATCCATGAAGTGCTTTATTAAATAAGGTTTAATGACGTTAATGTCATATTTCCCCGAGTTAAACCCTATAACTGGAAGCTCTTTTAAATACTCATCAAACTTAGCTATTAGCTTGTCTTTATTCAGATCATGGAGTTGAGTAAAAATACTTTCAAACCGAGCTCGCAACAACGAGTATGCCTTAGCAGCGATACCAGTGAGGTAATCAACCATCTGACTAACTAAAACCTGGGGGTCACCCTTGGTTATGAAGCATATTGGTGCCTCCCACCCAGGGACATTTGACGCTATAGAACATGAGAGGGGGACGTGTTTAGCTACAAAGGTAGTCGACTGAGTCTCTTGTGGAACATTCCTACTATCAAAATAACATTCATAGTCGAAGGTCGCCCTGAACGGGTAAATAAAACACTCTGGAGTACTTATCCCTTCAGCGCTGATCGCGTCCCATACACTTTCAGGTGAAGAATAAACACCACCTTTATATGTCTCTACAGCCATATCCCCATTGCAAGTTTTTTCATGCCTATCCATACGCCAAAACTATTTCCACAGTTTCCCACATTTTCCACAAGAAAAGCTTTTACTAGCCCTAGAAAGATCGTTTATATAAAAGAAGTGGTTTTTGTAAAGTAAAAGACGGAGAGTTTCACTATAACTACTGCCGCTTCTCAGGACAATACACAAGGCTTGCTCAGAATCAAACTCAAAAATATCTATGTTTATTGAAAAACAAGTTTCTAAGAGAGGCATTTCGGCAAGAGTTACACCGTGAAAGCTACTTAACAATAGAGAGGGGTTAAACTGTTTGAAAAGTATTCTCGAAGCCTTCCTAACATCAGTATTTGAAGTTCCTCGATGGACAGCTAGACAACGGAAGAAGCAGAGATTATCATTGTAGATTTTAGAATTGGAGTCATTTTGAAGGGTATTAATACCGTGGTTCGATGCAATGTAGGGTGGGATATCTAACAGACACCCTATAGGATAATCTTGGAGTTTATAAATATAAACACTCGTACTGACTAATGATTCTAAGGTATATTTGGTTGTCTCCCTGTTTTTATTTGCATACCCTAATATATCACTTTCATTTAATCTATCAACAAATGTTTCAAAGTCATTTTTGTTGTTAACTAACAAGGGTTTGTCTAACCCTGTCGCGTTATTCGAGCTGGCGTGAAAGTAACGCAGCCCCTGTGTCTCCCTATGTCTTAAAACTAGATGATGACTATAATTCACCTTGAAACGCTTTTTCTGGGCTAGAAAAATTGGGTTTACAAGGGTCTTCCAATCTATAGGAGTATCAGGTTGATGAAATATAGTGTATGTGTCCATGTATTTGTTCCGACGTTCATGTGTTCTAATAGCTAACCAGTTGTTCTTATATATCTTCTTAATATCTCGGGGTAACTTATTTAAAGAGTCTATTTCATTAATAAGTCTTGGTCTCTTTGAGAGCTCTTGAGTCGAACTCTTTACTGTCCGCTTGCGTGAGGTTGTCGATACAAGTGGGTCTGGTAGTGTTGATGAGGGTGTTGAGGTGGTCACAGCTATGTCATGGCTAACAAGATGCACTTGTAGTTTGCGTGCCCCAGTAAAGCTTTGTTGGCAGATATGGCAGATATGTGGGGTAACACTGGTCTCTTTTGAAGGTACGTGACCTGTTGACACAGGAGTCGGTGATACAGGAACTGCTGATACAAGAGATACAGGATGCTCTGTCTTGATATGTTTGGCAAGGCTGTCTACTCTTGTATATACTCGTTCACAAACATCACATTTGTATTCCTGATGCCCATGTACACTAGCAACATGTCGTTTTAGGTCCCGGCTCCGGGTGAAAGTTTTGGAACAGATATGACAAGTGTTAGACATCTGTAGAAAAGAAATTGAAACATTACAACTAAAGAGTAAAGAACAGTAAACATTACAAGAAAAGTAAACAACAAGATACACAAACTATCGAAATTAGGTTACAAAAGTAACACGTGGATGCTAAAAAACCAACTTATCGAAAATAGGTTACTAAAATAACACGTGGATACTAAACAACCATCTTATCGAAAACAGGTTACTAAAGTAACATACTATAATGTTAAAGAACTAAGATAACACTTACCTTTTATGTGTTTGAAGGTACGAGACACATCCGTCGGCAACAACTGTAAGCGAAAGTCTGATTAGAAGCTTCACAGTCGCGTTATATATACGCCAGAAACACCGGAAGTGTTACTAAAAATAGAACTGACCGCTGATGCAATACCGGAAGTGTTACTAAAAATAGCGTTTGACGGCTGACGCGATGCCCGTGAAGTTTCTAAAAATAGATTTTGACCTATGATGCAATACCAGGCAACTTTATAAGAGTTTTCCCCTTGACTCTTTTTGAGGGCTACGCCCATGAAACTGTTAGAAATAGTAAATTTAACCTAGTGGCATACCCCAGCTGTTATATTAGACATCCCCATAGCAAAAATTTACTTAAAACTCACTTTTATGGTGGTTACCCCCTGACCCATTTTTGGCAGTTACGCCCATGAAACTGTTAAAAATAGTAAATTTAACATATAGACATACCCCAAACTTTATATTAAGCATCCCCGTATCAAGAATTTACATAAAAATCACTTTTGAAATTACTACCCCTGTACCCATTTTTGGCGGTTACGCCCATGAAACTGTTAAAAATAGTCAATTTAACATCTAGACATACCCCAAACTTTATATTAAGCATCCCCGTATCAAGAATTTACATAAAAATCACTTTTGAAATTACTACCCCTGTACCCATTTTTGGCGGTTACGCCCATGAAACTGTTAAAAATAGTAAATTTAACATATAGACAAACCCCAAACTTTATATTAAGCATCCCCGTATCAAGAATTTACATAAAAATCACTTTTGAAATTACTACCCCTGTACCCATTTTTGGCGGTTACGCCCATGAAACTGTTAAAAATTGTCAATTTAACATCTAGACATACTCCAAACTTCATTTTAGTCATCCCCATATCAAGAATTTACATAAAAACAACTTTTGAAATTACTACCCCTGTACCCATTTTTGGCGGTTACGCCCATGAAATCGATAAAAAAAATTGAAGTTTAACCTATTGGCATACATCAAACATAATATGTGACACGCCCATGTATCAAATTTGCCTAAAAAATCAACCAAAAATTAGTAGTATACAATGTCAATTAGGATTAGACTCTCATATAAGGAAAAACGGCACCAAAAAATGTGCCTCGATCTGCGGGTAGACTATTTATATAAGGATTTATGTGCCGTCAGAGGCACCTTTGGGGTCCCTAATTGACATTGTATACTACTAATTTTTGGTTGATTTTTTAGGCAAATTTGATACATGGGCGTGTCACATATTATGTTTGATGTATGCCAATAGGTTAAACTTCAATTTTTTTTATCGATTTCATGGGCGTAACCGCCAAAAATGGGTACAGGGGTAGTAATTTCAAAAGTTGTTTTTATGTAAATTCTTGATATGGGGATGACTAAAATGAAGTTTGGAGTATGTCTAGATGTTAAATTGACAATTTTTAACAGTTTCATGGGCGTAACCGCCAAAAATGGGTACAGGGGTAGTAATTTCAAAAGTGATTTTTATGTAAATTCTTGATACGGGGATGCTTAATATAAAGTTTGGGGTTTGTCTATATGTTAAATTTACTATTTTTAACAGTTTCATGGGCGTAACCGCCAAAAATGGGTACAGGGGTAGTAATTTCAAAAGGTGTTTTCATGTAACTTCTTGATACGGGGATGACTAAAATGATGTTTGGGGTATGTCTAGATGTTAAATTTACTATTTTTAACAGTTTCATGGGCGTAACCGCCAAAAATGGGTACAGGGGTAGTAATTTCAAAAGTGATTTTTATGTAAATTCTTGATACGGGGATGCTTAATATAAAGTTTGGGGTATGTCTAGATGTTAAATTGACTATTTTTAACAGTTTCATGGGCGTAACCGCCAAAAATGGGTACAGGGGTAGTAATTTCAAAAGTGATTTTTATGTAAATTCTTGATACGGGGATGCTTAATATAAAGTTTGGGGTATGTCTATATGTTAAATTTACTATTTTTAACAGTTTCATGGGCGTAACTGCCAAAAATGGGTCAGGGGGTAACCACCATAAAAGTGAGTTTTAAGTAAATTTTTGCTATGGGGATGTCTAATATAACAGCTGGGGTATGCCACTAGGTTAAATTTACTATTTCTAACAGTTTCATGGGCGTAGCCCTCAAAAAGAGTCAAGGGGAAAACTCTTATAAAGTTGCCTGGTATTGCATCATAGGTCAAAATCTATTTTTAGAAACTTCACGGGCATCGCGTCAGCCGTCAAACGCTATTTTTAGTAACACTTCCGGTATTGCATCAGCAGTCAGTTCTATTTTTAGTAACACTTCCGGTGTTTCTGGCGTATATATAACGCGACTGTGAAGCTTCTAATCAGACTTTCGCTTACAGTTGTTGCCGACGGATGTGTCTCGTACCTTCAAACACATAAAAGGTAAGTGTTATCTTAGTTCTTTAACATTATAGTATGTTACTTTAGTAACCTGTTTTCGATAAGATGGTTGTTTAGTATCCACGTGTTATTTTAGTAACCTATTTTCGATAAGTTGGTTTTTTAGCATCCACGTGTTACTTTTGTAACCTAATTTCGATAGTTTGTGTATCTTGTTGTTTACTTTTCTTGTAATGTTTACTGTTCTTTACTCTTTAGTTGTAATGTTTCAATTTCTTTTCTACAGATGTCTAACACTTGTCATATCTGTTCCAAAACTTTCACCCGGAGCCGGGACCTAAAACGACATGTTGCTAGTGTACATGGGCATCAGGAATACAAATGTGATGTTTGTGAACGAGTATATACAAGAGTAGACAGCCTTGCCAAACATATCAAGACAGAGCATCCTGTATCTCTTGTATCAGCAGTTCCTGTATCACCGACTCCTGTGTCAACAGGTCACGTACCTTCAAAAGAGACCAGTGTTACCCCACATATCTGCCATATCTGCCAACAAAGCTTTACTGGGGCACGCAACCTACAAGTGCATCTTGTTAGCCATGACATAGCTGTGACCACCTCAACACCCTCATCAACACTACCAGACCCACTTGTATCGACAACCTCACGCAAGCGGACAGTAAAGAGTTCGACTCAAGAGCTCTCAAAGAGACCAAGACTTATTAATGAAATAGACTCTTTAAATAAGTTACCCCGAGATATTAAGAAGATATATAAGAACAACTGGTTAGCTATTAGAACACATGAACGTCGGAACAAATACATGGACACATACACTATATTTCATCAACCTGATACTCCTATAGATTGGAAGACCCTTGTAAACCCAATTTTCTAGCCCAGAAAAAGCGTTTCAAGGTGAATTATAGTCATCATCTAGTTTTAAGACATAGGGAGACACAGGGGCTGCGTTACTTTCACGCCAGCTCGAATAACGCGACAGGGTTAGACAAACCCTTGTTAGTTAACAACAAAAATGACTTTGAAACATTTGTTGATAGATTAAATGAAAGTGATATATTAGGGTATGCAAATAAAAACAGGGAGACAACCAAATATACCTTAGAATCATTAGTCAGTACGAGTGTTTATATTTATAAACTCCAAGATTATCCTATAGGGTGTCTGTTAGATATCCCACCCTACATTGCATCGAACCACGGTATTAATACCCTTCAAAATGACTCCAATTCTAAAATCTACAATGATAATCTCTGCTTCTTCCGTTGTCTAGCTGTCCATCGAGGAACTTCAAATACTGATGTTAGGAAGGCTTCGAGAATACTTTTCAAACAGTTTAACCCCTCTCTATTGTTAAGTAGCTTTCACGGTGTAACTCTTGCCGAAATGCCTCTCTTAGAAACTTGTTTTTCAATAAACATAGATATTTTTGAGTTTGATTCTGAGCAAGCCTTGTGTATTGTCCTGAGAAGCGGCAGTAGTTATAGTGAAACTCTCCGTCTTTTACTTTACAAAAACCACTTCTTTTATATAAACGATCTTTCTAGGGCTAGTAAAAGCTTTTCTTGTGGAAAATGTGGGAAACTGTGGAAATAGTTTTGGCGTATGGATAGGCATGAAAAAACTTGCAATGGGGATATGGCTGTAGAGACATATAAAGGTGGTGTTTATTCTTCACCTGAAAGTGTATGGGACGCGATCAGCGCTGAAGGGATAAGTACTCCAGAGTGTTTTATTTACCCGTTCAGGGCGACCTTCGACTATGAATGTTATTTTGATAGTAGGAATGTTCCACAAGAGACTCAGTCGACTACCTTTGTAGCTAAACACGTCCCCCTCTCATGTTCTATAGCGTCAAATGTCCCTGGGTGGGAGGCACCAATATGCTTCATAACCAAGGGTGACCCCCAGGTTTTAGTTAGTCAGATGGTTGATTACCTCACTGGTATCGCTGCTAAGGCATACTCGTTGTTGCGAGCTCGGTTTGAAAGTATTTTTACTCAACTCCATGATCTGAATAAAGACAAGCTAATAGCTAAGTTTGATGAGTATTTAAAAGAGCTTCCAGTTATAGGGTTTAACTCGGGGAAATATGACATTAACGTCATTAAACCTTATTTAATAAAGCACTTCATGGATGTGGCTGCCCAAGTGGGCGAAGAAGAAGATAGTATGGAAGACGAAGAAGAAGAAACCGAGGTTAACGCGGAAGACGAAGATCAAATGGAAGGAGACTACAAAGTAGCAAAACCGTTCAAGTTTATAGTTAAAAGAAACAATAACTTTATGTGTATTGCAACACAGAATCTAAAATTCTTAGATATCATAAATTATCTAGCGCCAGGGTTTAGCTATAGTAAATATCTGGCAGCTTATAAGATTAGTGAGACAAAGGGTTACTTTTGTTATGAATATATAGACGACCCTCAAAAGTTGAACGAGACAGAACTACCCCCACACGAAACGTTTTATTCGTCGTTAAAAAATTCCAACATTTCCAAGGAGGAGTACGCTCTGTGCAAAAAGGTCTGGAAGACCAATAACATGACCACACTTAGGGACTTTTTGGTGTGGTATAATAATAAAGATGTAGTCCCTTTTTTAGACGCCTTGGAGCAGCAGGTTCGCTTTTATGGGGAGCGGGGTGTGGACTGTTTTAAAGACGCCATTTCGGTTCCGGGTGTTTGTTTAAAGTATCTTTTTAAGACCGTTGATAGGGGTGTAATGTTTAGTTTATGTTCGAGCAAACAGGCGAGTTTACACAAAATGATTAGAGATAATATCGTTGGGGGTCCCTCTATAATTTTCCATAGGTATCACGAGGTAGGCAAAACGTTTATTAGGGGCGGAAAGGTAGTAAAATCCATCCAAGGTTACGATGCCAACGCGTTGTATCTTTGGGCTCTGATGAACCCAATGCCAACAGATTACCCAATTATTAGAAGAATGGAGACCGGGTTTAGGGTCGAAAAAGATAACTATTATGTCCAACAAAGTAGAGAGTGGCTAACGTGGGTTGCTCACCAAAAAGGGGTGGAGTTGAAAACTCAGTTTAATGGGAGGGAGTTTCGGTTAGGTGATAGAAACATCCCCGTGGATGGGTGGGATAAATCCAATAGAATAGTCTATAATTTTCATGGTTGTCTGTACCATGGTCACAAAGACTGTCCCCTCACCAAAGATAAAGATAGAAACCCTGTTAATAATAAGCCCTTGTTCGAGCTGTTTGAAAAAACATGTGAGATACACACCTACCTAACCGAGGATGTAAAAGTCCCAGTAGAAGTTATGTGGGAATGTGAGAGGCAGGCTCTGAAAAAGTCTGACCCAAGCCTTTGGGCTTTCCTTTCTAAAGCCATCCCTCGAGCTAGACCCTCTTACTCTAAAGAAGGGCTCCCTCTCAGTGATAAACAGATTCTGGCTTCTATTTCAGATGGGACATGTTTTGGATTAGTGGAATGTGATCTACACGTTCCCGACCGCCTGAAGGAACATTTCAGTGAGATGACTCCAATTTTCAAAAATATTGACGTCACGCGTGATGATATTGGACCATTTATGGGTGAATATGCCCTCAAACATAACTTGTTGTCAACCCCTCGTCGCACCCTAATCGGTAGTTATGTCGGGGAAAAAATTTTGTTGGCAACACCACTGTTAAAATGGTATTTAGATCATGGGCTAGAGGTAACAAAAATTTATCAAGTGATAGAATATCAACCGTCTAGTTGTTTTAAAAAGTTTGGAGAAATGGTTTCTGACGCTAGGCGGGCTGGTGATCTAGACGAAAATCAATCTATAGTAAGTGATACGATGAAGCTCTTAGGAAACTCAGCCTATGGGAAGACTCTAACCAATAAGGCCAATCATAACGCTGTCTCGTATGTTCAAGGGGATGAGATATCGAAAATGATAAATAGTTCCCGGTTTAAAAAGATGACTGAAATAGGGGAGGATCTTTTTGAAATTGAGATGGAGAAAAAGAAAACTGTTTGGGACTTGCCCCTACAAATTGGTTTCTTCGTCTATCAATATGCAAAACTTCGTATGTTAGATTTTTATTTCGAGTTCTTAGATAAGTTTGTAGATAGGTCCAACTTTCAGTTATGTGAAACAGATACTGATAGTTTATACTTAGCCTTAAGCGCACCTAAGCTAGAGGACATAGTTAAGTCAGGTCTGCGGGCTGAGTTTAATAGTGTATATAAAGACTGGTTTCCTGCCGAGTTTTGCGATGAGCATATTAGCAAGACAGACTGTATAAACTGTAAGGGTGTTAAAGCGTACACCAAACGAACGCCCGGGCTTTTTAAACTAGAGTACGAAGGGACAGCTCTTGTTAGCTTATGTAGTAAGACGTACCATTGTAGTGGGGATTACGATAAAATCAGTTGTAAAGGGCTAAGCAAGCAACACAACAAACTAGATAAAGATATGTTTTTAGAGGTTCTCGCCACGCAAAAGGCCAAGGGTGGGAAAAATGTAGGTTTCAAAGTCTTAAATAATTCCATATTTTCCTACAGTCAAACAAGAAATGCTCTTTCCTATTTCTATATAAAAAGAAAGGTCGCTGATGATAACGTCTCGACTACGCCTCTAGATATTTAACTCTTTACACTACCACTTAAGACTACCCAGCAATCTCTAACAGTTTCACCCCTTCTGATTCATTTATGACATAGAGCTAAGCAGACACCCAACTACATAGCTATAAATAAATGTTATCCATGTACTATATATTGACTCACTGTACTGAATATTTTTGTAATGTTATATAATATCAATGTATGTTATACACCTATTGAGATAATAAAAGAATAAAATATATCTTTGTCTTCTGTCTTATATTGATCGTTTTTCATTGATGTTGTATAATCTACTAACCTATCACTATCGCTCAAGTACACCAAGCGCTCCAAAGTCAGCACATACCAGACATAAACAGGTCACTTCCGGGGTCACTGAGACTAGAGGTCAGCATCCGGACACGAGCCGTCCTGGTTAATTCCCCCTGCGCCGCACGCTTTATGCGCGCCGCGCGCCGCCCTATATATCTTTGTTAATTTACGGGCCAAATACTATTCAAATACACCCTTGTATACTACTGTCGTTTCGCATCTGAGTTTCGATGCTTGAGGCGACACTATACAGAAATCTCCGAACATTTCTGGATAGGCGGCCGAGCACATATGGGTGGAAACTCGCGTGCTAAGACGCCGGTTCAAGTCTCGTACTTTACCTTTACCTTTAAATGTATATATAATAAACGATTAGCAATTATTTTAATATTATAGCAAACTAATGAGACACATTCAGATATATCAATATATATGAAACATTAATGGCACGACTGAGGACAAATACACAAACATATGAGAGATAATAATGTAGAAAGGACATTTCGAATTACTCAATTACGGGTAACAGAACTTGCAGAAGTGAAATGTAGGGACAGTGTAGTCAGTGGCGGCAGATCTGCCATGGTCTGGAATCTGGGGTCTGGCAAAGGTATTCTCGTCCTGGAAGTTAAGGCCAAACATGGAGGTTTGTGGGATAGATGGGACAGGGGCAAGCGGACTTCAATGATGGATTTATCTCTTATTGCTTGAAGGATGTCATTACTTAAAGGCCGTCATTACTTGAAGGCTGTCATTACTTGAAGGATGTCATTACTTGAAGGCTGTCATTACTTGAAGGCTGTCATTACTTGAAGGATGTCATTACTTGAAAGCTGTCATTATTTGAAGGCTATCATTACTTGAAGGTTGTCATTACTACTAGGCTATCATTACTTGAAGGATGTCATTACTTGAAGGCTGTCATTACTTGAAGGCTATCATTATTTGAAGGATGTCATTACTTGAAGGATGTCCTTACTTGAAAGCTGTCATTACTTTCTTATTTCTTAAAGTTCAACAATTAAGTGAGCGTAGATGCGTTGAATCACTGGTTTGCGGTAACGACACAATATCGGCCCGATACATCCGTCTTGAACATGGGGAGATTTACCTAACAATGCTTGCCTTAGCCGCGGCAATTTTGAGTTTTCTCTTTTCAACCTTTAACTACCAAGGTTTCTTTAACGTGCGCGAGTGTACGTGGGACCACCTCTTTTTCACCGTTATCCTAGAGGGTTAGACATAAGATCTGACTACCCAGAGGGAACTAGACATAAGATCTGACTACCCAGAGAGGGCTAGACATAAGATCTGACTACCCAGAGTGGGCTAGACATAAGATCTGACTACCCAGAGAGGACTAGACATAAGATCTGACTACCCAGAGAGGGCAAGACATAATATCTGACTACCCAGAGAGGGCAAGACATAAGATCTGACTACCCAGAGAGGACTAGACATAAGATCTGACTACCCAGAGAGGACTAGACATAAGATCTGACTACCCAGAGAGGACTAGACATAATATCTGACTACCCAGAGAGGACTAGACATAATAGCTGACTACCCAGAGAGGACTAGACATAAGATCTGACTACCCAGAGAGGACTAGACATAAGATCTGACTACCCAGAGAGGACTAGACATAAGATCTGACTACCCAGAGAGGACTAGACATAATATCTGACTACCCAGAGAGGTCTAGACATAAGATCTGACTACCCAGAGAGGACTAGACATAAGATCTGACTACCCAGAGAGGACTAGACATAAGATCTGACTACCCAGAGAGGACTAGACATAATATCTGACTACCCAGAGAGGGCTAGACATAATAGCTGACTACCCAGAGAGGACTAGACATAAGATCTGACTACCCAGAGAGGACTAGACATAAGATCTGACTACCCAGAGAGGACTAGACATAAGATCTGACTACCCAGAGAGGGCTAGACATAATAGCTGACTACCCAGAGAGGACTAGACATAAGATCTGACTACCCAGAGAGGACTAGACATAAGATCTGACTACCCAGAGAGGACTAGACATATGATCTGACTACCCAGAGAGGACTAGAGATAAGATCTGACTACCCAGAGAGGACTAGACATATGATCTGACTACCCAGAGAGGACTAGACATATGATCTGACTACCCAGAGAGGACTAGACATAAGATCTGACTACCCAGAGAGGACTAGACATATGATCTGACTACCCAGAGAGGACTAGACATAAGATCTGACTACCCAGAGAGGACTAGACATAAGATCTGACTACCCAAAGGCCAGGGAATGGTAACACCATGAAGAAACCACGGCTTCGTATCTTCTTCTTCTTCAGCGATCATGACGTCATTCAGACTAGGACTCCAGTCTCTCTCTTATGAAGGCAGCTGTCTGTTTCAGTGATTCGGTTGACCCGTAGAGTTCCTCATCCAATGACGTGGGTGTGGGCCACTTTTCATGTCACTGGCCTTTGATGGTTGATTGGCTTCATCGTAGCTGACCAGATGGTTCTCTTTTGGTAATCTCCCTCCCACCTTAAATAGTTTGTCTGCGTATTCGTTTCCTTGTAAATTACAATGTGATGGTATCCACAAAATGATCACTCTCTTGCAGGAGCTACTGAGTTAAGTGCTCTGTGCACACCGTGAGCTGTGTGTCTCATCCGTTTTGATCCTGTTTCGATATCTCGTTTGTTTACGATGAATGATGATATCGTATGACAGGGAAAAGTTGGCTGTGTTCACTTTCTGCGCGGTTTCGCCTTATGTCTTTTGGCGTGTGCTGAGACTGCTACGATGGGGACTACAGTTACCTTTCTTTGTTTGGGAGATGTGTTAGTAATTCGGATGACTCCACTGGCACGGGCGGTTGAGCAATTATGGATTTTAATTCGTTTGCAGTGATACCGAGGCCTTCCATAACCAATAACAATAACAATCTCTTGTAGTTATTGCATAGTTGGTCTAGGGTTGTTCTCAGGTCATCTAAGTCACTGTTCCAGGTTTTTTTAAGAGCTGTTAGGACTGGCAGTGCATCAGTCAGAATCACCAATTCCTTGTGCATGTTACTTGTGTGTTGAATAGCCAGTTTTGCAGCATTTCCAAGTGCTTCAGTTTCTGCTTTATTGAGTTGTTTGAGAATTTCCCAGTAGTTGACTTGGTGATCTCTTCCTAGTTATTCAGCCTCAAGAAAACACCTCCTCTTCCATTTCTGGTGGCGTTTGTAGCAGAACCATCTGTGTATATGTGAGACTATGAGTCCTGTGGGTAGTTGTCGTCTATGTGTTTTTCTGCTACGTACTTTCTCTCAGTTTCTGTTTGGGTGCCTTTTTCATGATACCTGTTAAGTCTTCCATAAGTTCTGCTATTTTATATTTCCCGTGGGGAGTCACACATGATAGGCATATGGATTTTGTCATTGTTTAGGACAGTACTGGATCACTAGTCAATTCTTTGAAGATTGCCGTTAAGTTGCTCATCTCTAGTCTTTCTTTTCCAAAACGGGTTATTCTTTTGGTGCATGGGGAGGTTATGGAACCTTTTGTATTTCTCCGCTTGTTGAATTACTTTAGTTTGACGTCTGTCTTCCAAAGACCGTAGACTTGTTACTGTTCCTAGAGTCTCTATAGGTGTAGATTCCATAGCACCAGTGAGGATACTGGCAGCCTGGGTTTGTGTTCTGGGAGTCGAAACTGCAACATTTCTGTCCAGCGATCGACGTCTTAATGTAAACCATCAAGTCTTCCATTTGTCTATAAAGAGGTTAATTACTCGTTAATTAACAACGTTAGAGCCTCGGTGGCTGAGTGGTTAGTGTGCTCGCCTCGGTGGCTGAGTGGTTAGTGTGCTCGCCTCGGTGGCTGAGTGGTTAGTGTGCTCGCCTCGGTGGCTGAGTGGTTAGTGTGCTCGCCTCGTTGGCTGAGTGGTTAGTGTGCTCGCCTCGGTGGCTGAGTGGTTAGTGTGCTCGCCTCGGTGGCTGAGTGGTTAGTGTGCTCGCCTCGGTGGCTGAGTGGTTAGTGTGCTCGCCTCGGTGGCTGAGTGGTTAGTGTGCTCGCCTCGGTGGCTGAGTGGTTAGTGTGCTCGCCTCGGTGGCTGAGTGGTTAGTGTGCTCGCCTCGGTGGCTGAGTGGTTAGTGTGCTCGCCTCGGTGGCTGAGTGGTTAGTGTACTGGCCTCGGTGGCTGAGTGGTTAGTGTGCTCGCCTCGGTGGCTGAGTGGTTAGTGTGCTCGCCTCGGTGGCTGAGTGGTTAGTGTGCTCGCCTCGGTGGCTGAGTGGTTAGTGTGCTCGCCTCGGTGGCTGAGTGGTTAGTGTGCTGGCCTCGGTGGCTGAGTGGTTAGTGTGCTCGCCTCGGTGGCTGAGTGGTTAGTGTGCTCGCCTCGGTGGCTGAGTGGTTAGTGTGCTCGCCTCGGTGGCTGAGTGGTTAGTGTGCTCGCCTCGGTGGCTGAGTGGTTAGTGTGCTCGCCTCGGTGGCTGAGTGGTTAGTGTGCTCGCCTCGGTGGCTGAGTGGTTAGTGTGCTCGCCTCGGTGGCTGAGTGGTTAGTGTGCTCGCCTCGGTGGCTGAGTGGTTAGTGTGCTCGCCTCGGTGGCTGAGTGGTTAGTGTACTGGCCTCGGTGGCTGAGTGGTTAGTGTACTGGCCTCGGTGGCTGAGTGGTTAGTGTACTGGCCTCGGTGGCTGAGTGGTTAGTGTACTGGCCTCGGTGGCTGAGTGGTTAGTGTACTGGCCTCGGTGGCTGAGTGGTTAGTGTGCTCGCCTCGGTGGCTGAGTGGTTAGTGTGCTCGCCTCGGTGGCTGAGTGGTTAGTGTACTGGCCTCGGTGGCTGAGTGGTTAGTGTACTGGCCTCGGTGGCTGAGTGGTTAGTGTACTGGCCTCGGTGGCTGAGTGGTTAGTGTACTGGCCTCGGTGGCTGAGTGGTTAGTGTACTGGCCTCGGTGGCTGAGTGGTTAGTGTACTGGCCTCGGTGGCTGAGTGGTTAGTGTACTGGCCTCGGTGGCTGAGTGGTTAGTGTACTGGCCTCGGTGGCTGAGTGGTTAGTGTACTGGCCTCGGTGGCTGAGTGGTTAGTGTGCTCGCCTCGGTGGCTGAGTGGTTAGTGTACTGGCCTCGGTGGCTGAGTGGTTAGTGTGCTCGCCTCGGTGGCTGAGTGGTTAGTGTGCTCGCCTCGGTGGCTGAGTGGTTAGTGTGCTCACCTCGGTGGCTGAGTGGTTAGTGTGCTCACCTCGGTGGCTGAGTGGTTAGTGTGCTCACCTCGGTGGCTGAGTGGTTAGTGTGCTCACCTCGGTGGCTGAGTGGTTAGTGTGCTCACCTCGGTGGCTGAGTGGTTAGTGTGCTCACCTCGGTGGCTGAGTGGTTAGTGTGCTCACCTCGGTGGCTGAGTGGTTAGTGTGCTCGCCTCGGTGGCTGAGTGGTTAGTGTACTGGCATCCTGTTTAGAAGAGAGTTCGGGTTCGATCCTCAAAAGTAACGGATTTTTTTTCGGATGGAACAGAACAACAGAAGGAGAGGCGCATGTTCACTCCGGGGCTCACCCAGCCTGTGAAAATGGGTACCAGAGATTTTTCTGTGAAGGAAAGACGGCCTGGCGTGATACCGACCACATAACACAAAATTGTGCCGTGAGCTAAGAAACAAAGTTCCACTAACGCCATATTCATTACGTGCCTAACAAGGCAGGGGAGGGGCTCTTTACCCTAACGTCGTAGCTATTTCCTGTACAGTTCAAGCGGATGCACGTAGGAGCCAACCTTTCTTCAAAGACATGGAGATACCTGTCTGATAAGGGAGATAAATGTGTTTCAACAATGGCGAACGATAGTATCGAATGTTTAAATTCTGGAACCAGAGAATATAAACACTAATTTAGGGTTCCCACAAAAACGCTCATTGATTTTAAGTAAGTTATATAACTTTAGTTTATTGGGGGATTCCTGTACCTCGCTGGCTACAGAATAGTCAACTCATAAAGTATTTGGTATCAGTTTGTACCACACACACACACGCACAAACACACACGTACGCTCGATGAGCATCCCGACCGTTGCTAGGCAAACTTCGATGAGGTAAAAATAAGATGGCGCTCAGCCCACAGCAACGGAAGTGGCACGTTTTGGAATTTCCTTGGTCGAACACTGGCTACGGCAAACTTTTCAATTCAGATTTGATGCGAATCCACCAACTAACAAGTCCATTCTGGGCTGGCCAAAAGTTTCATGTCATGAACAGTGAACGGATGCCTCTATGAACAGAGAAAGGATGCCTCTATGATCAGAGAATGGATGCCTCTATGATCAGGGAAAGGATGCCTCTATGAACAGAGAAAGGATGCCTCTATGAACAGTGAAAGGATGCCTCTATGAACAGTGAAAGGATGTCTCTATGAACAGTGAAAGGATGCCTCTATGATCAAAGAAAGGATGCATCTGCAATCGGAGAAAGCAAACATCTGCAGTCGGAGATATGATGCATTTGTGGTCAGAGAAAGGATGTATCTGAGGTCGGGGAAAGGTTGCAAATATGGTCAGAGAAAAGGTGCATCCGTGATCAGAAAAATGATGCACCTGTGGTCGGAGAAAGGTTGCAAATATGGTCAGAGTAAAGGTGCATCCGTGATCAGAAAAATGATGCACCTGTGGTCGGGGAAAGGTTGCAAATATGGTCAGAGAAAAGGTGCATCCATGATCAGAAAAATGATGCACCTGTGGTCGGGGAAAGGTTGCAAATATGGTCAGAGAAAAGGTGCATCCATGATCAGAAAAATGATGCACCTGTGGTCGGGGAAAGGTTGCAAAAATGGTCAGAGAAAAGGTGCATCTATGATCAGAAAAATGATGCATCTGAGGTCGGGGAAAGGTTGCAAATATGGTCAGAGAAAAGGTGCATCCATGATCAGAAAAATGATGCATCTGAAGTTGGGGAAAGGTTGCATCTGCGGTCAGAGAAAGGATGCATCTGTGGTCAGAGAAAGGATGCACCTGTGGTCAGAGAAAGGATGTACCTGTGGTCAGAAAAATGATGCACCTGTGGTCAGAGAAAGGATGCACCTGTGGTTAGAAAAATGATGCACATGTGGTCAGAGAAAGGATGCACCTGTGGTCAGAAAAATGATGCACATGTGGTCAGAGAAAGGATGCACCTGTGGTCAGAGAAAGGATGCACCTGTGGTCAGAAAAATGATGCACCTGTGGTCAGAGAAAGGATGCATCTATGATCAGAGGAAGGATGCATCTGTGGTCAGAGGAAGGGACAATCACCGTTCTCGAAGCAAGCCGTTGATCGTGTCAGAGAAATCTTTTTGCGCACCCCAGGAAGTCAACGCGATAAGCTCGCTGAGAGTTACAATTTCTGAAAAGCATGTGCCTCCACGACCCGCAGCATTGTTGGGAGATCTGCAAGAACGCATCACTCAAGCTGTAAACTTGATCGCGCCGGACATGCTGGCAAGAGTTTGGATCTAGCTAGATTATTGCATCCATGTTTGTCGAGTAACAGTTGGGACGCACAAGGAATGCACGTGTCTATCTGTGTGTGTGTGTGTGTGTGTGTGTGTGTGTGTGTGTGTGTGTGTGTGTCCCGCAACATCATTTATGCCATCATATGCCAACGATGCCACATGACCTATATTGGTGAGTCTGGGAGATGATTAGCGGAAAGATTTTGTGAACATCTACGGGATGTCCAACAGAATACTGGTACTCCAGTGTCTTCCCACTTCAACTCCCCTGATCACAAGGGCAAGGACGACATCCGTATCACTGGTATTGTCCTTTGTCACTCTGGCGACCGCAGCCGCTATACTTTGGAAAATCGCCTCATAGTCCAGTACGGTTCGCTGATCCCACGAGGCATGAATGTATCACACTCATACACATAGTTTCCTTTTGGTTGCTCCTTCCCTTTTGCATAGCCTTCTCTACTGCACATATTTGGTTCTTTGGTCTATCTACTATGCCATGCTATTTATAGTTCTTCTCCTCTAGTCCCTTATGAGACACTTCGGTGTTCTCCTCTATACCTTTTTTCTGTGCTCCTTACCCCTCATTTGTTTTTATTGTACCCTACTCTCAGACATCTCACTCTTACCGCCTTTTGAGCACCTGTTAGTCTACTGTTCTATTCTTTCTCCTTTGTGTTTGCACACTGACCCCTGTGTGAACTCCTCTGGTTCTGTGTGCATTTGCGCACATTTCTGCACATTTCTGCACATTCACGACAGCCACACTCAGGTTACCATTTCCTTTTCATTTTGACCTCGGCCTGACACACAGGATAGACATTTTTATTTTCTTTAACATATTTCGTTTATTTTTGTTTTGGATGTTTCGTTATTAGTTTTACTTACATATCCGTGTGGGTGTGTTTTTTTTTTGTTTGTTCCTGCTGAAGGCCTATTGGGCCGAAACGTCGTTTAATCTGTGTCGTCCACTAATCACGTAAAGCTTCTAACATACCATTTTTTTCTATTTTTTAATTGTTCCTGTGTGTATGTATGGTGTGTGATAACAACCAATACCACATGAAACGTAATGAACTGATACAACTGTCGCCACAAACGCACGGAAACATTCCAACAAGTTTTCAGTTTGTTACTTCTTGAAGTCAGGCAATGTTTTATGGACACCCTGTTTGGCTTCAGGAAATTGATGAGAAACTCCAATGTCTGTGTAGATATGTCCCATCTGGCACATACTTGTTGATGTGCCGTATGCCAAATTTACCTTTTTTTGTTACCTATTATTTTCGCGTGTTTCCGTTATCTCCCTTTTCAATCCTGCTCTGGAACTTCATATCATCGCTCACAGATTGGAAAGTCTATATTCATCGCTCACAGATTGGAAAGTCTATATTCATCGCTCACAGATTGGAAAGTCTATATCTCCCGATCTAAACAAGCCAGAACAAAGTGCCTACTCTAGACTCAATTTTGGTTAAGCTCACGGTTGTTAACATTAATTTAAAAATGAAACTTTTGTTCTAACACTAAAAAACACTTAGCAGTTTTCTATGAAAACATGCCCAATCTAAAATCTTCTAGTTCGTTAGATAGTTAGATAGTTAGTTAAATAATTAGTTAGATATTATTAGTTACATAGTTAATTAGATAGTTAGACAGACAGTTAGGTAATTAGATGATCAGATAATCAGATAGATAGATAGTTAGCTAATAATATATTTAGTTATTTAGTTAGTTAGTTAGTTAGTTAGTTAGGTAGTTAGTTAGTTAGTTAGTTTAGTTAGTTAGTTAATTAGTGCTCAAGTTAGTTAGTTATCTAGTTAGTTAGTCCGTTATATAGTTAGTCCGTTATATAGTTAGTCCGTTAGATAGTTTGTTAGTTAGTCAGTTCGTTAGTTAGTTACTGAGTAATTATTAAGTCAGTCATTTAGTAAATTAGTTATCTAGTTAATTAGTTAGTTAGATAGTAAGTAGTTAGTCATTCAGTCAGTTAATACGTTAGTTAGTTAGTTAATTAGTTAGTTAGTTCGTTAGCATGTTAGTTATTTATTTAGTTTATCAGTTGGTCAGTTGGTTACTGAGCAGTTAATTAGTTAGTCCGTTAGTTAATTTGTTTATAAGTTAGTTGGCTAATTAGTTAGCTAGTTACTCAGTTAATTAATTAATTAGTCATATCATTAACTATTTAGGTAGATAGTTATATAATTAAACAGTTAATTAGTTATACAGTTAGTGAGTTAGTTAGTTAATTAGTTAGTTAATGTATCCATCAGTCAGTCAGTCAGGGAATTTGTTAGTTAGTCCGTTAGTTAGTCAGTTAGATATATAGATAGTAATTAGATAGTAGGTAGGTAGTTAGTTAGTCAATCAATTAGTTAGTTACTTGGTTAATTAGTTAGTCAATTAGTCATTACGTAGTTACTTGGTTAATTAGTTAGTAAATTAGTTAGTTTATCAGTTAGAATGTTAGTTGGTTAGTTGGTTAGTTAGTTAGTCAGTAAGTTAGTAATTTAGTTAGTTTTTTTTAAAATTATATTGCTAGTAAGTTATGGAGATTGTTAGTTAATTAATTTAAGTAATTAGCTAGTTATACAATGGACAGCTAAGAAGAGTAATGAAAACGTTCTGTGAGAGGCCAAAGCAAAAAGAGAGCTAATTTCCAATATTAGGAAGAAACAATCATCATTTTTTGGCCATGTAATGAGAAGAGAACAACTGGAATATATTGTACCAACTGGAAAAATTGAGGGACGAAGGGATAGAGAAAAGCAAAGAGTAAAGATACCAGACAGCTTAAGAGAACAGCTTGGCAGAAGGTCAACAACAGAAATGATAAATAACTGTGGAGATCGAATGTTGTGGAGAGACATGATCACCTACGCCAGCTGGCCAGTTACTATATGATGATGAATTAACTAGTTAGTTATTTAGTTGTTTCATTTTACGTTTAATGTTTTAGTTAGTTTGCTACTTAGTTATCTATTATTTAGTTAGTTTTTAGTTTGTTTGTTATTTAGTATGTTTGCTATTTATTGAGTTTCCTTTCATCTGGCGTTCCTCCAATGACTGCTAAATTATCTTTCAACAGTATCTGTCTTCATCTCTCATTAAAGGGTCTTTAAGTGGGCGTAGTTGAGTTCTGTTGTGGTTTATTTGTTTTTTTCGGACCAACTAATCCGGCTTCAGCACTGAACATTTTAGTACGGAGTTGCATTCCCTCTTCGATCCCTGCCCTTTTAGCCAGACTGAATTATTTAGTTGTTTGTTGGTTGGTTGACTGGTTGGTAGATTGGTTGGTTGATTGCTTGATTGGTTGATTGGTTAGTTAGTTGTTTGATATTGATTGGTTCATTGGTTGGTTAGCTGATTGGCTAGTTATTTGATTGGTTCGTTAATCGGTTGGTTGGTTATTTGGTTCATTGGTTAATATGTTAATTGGTTGATTGGTTGGTTGTTTGGTTTGTTGATTAATTGATTGGTTGTTTAGTTGGTTAATTGATTGGTCGGTTGATTTGTTTGTATTTGGTTGTTTGGTTGATTGATTGGTTAGTTGATTGGTTAGTTGTTTGATTGGTTGGTTAATTGGTTGGTTGGTTATTTGGTTGATTGAATGATTGTTTAGTTGGTTAATTGAATGGTTGGTTGATTTGTTTGTTGATTGGTTGTTTGATTGATTTCATGATTGTTAGGTCGAACTATTGTTTCGTTGGCTGGTTCAAGAGTAAGTTAGAGAACCGATGCAGCACATAGAACAGAAGTGACAACTTTCCACTGCCAGATTATGTAGGTCTCGTTTTGTTCCTCATCCCAGAGCTCATCTCATCGATTGTTCCTCATCCCAGAGCTCATCTCATCGATTGTTCCTCATCCCAGAGCTCATCTCATCGATTGTTCCTCATCCCAGAGCTCATCTCATCGATTGTTCCTCATCCCAGAGCTCATCTCATCGATTGTTCCTCATCCCAGAGCTCATCTCATCGATTGTTCCTCATCCCAGAGTTCATCTCATCGATTGTTCCTCATCCCAGAGCTCATCTCATCGATTGTTCCTCATCCCAGAGCTCATCTCATCGATTGTTCCTCATCCCAGAGCTCATCTCATCGATTGTTCCTCATCCCAGAGTTCATCTCATCGATTGTTCCTCATCCCAGAGCTCATCTCATCGATTGTTCCTCATCCCAGAGCTCATCTCATCGATTGTTCCTCATCCCAGAGCTCATCTCATCGATTGTTCCTCATCCCAGAGCTCATCTCATCGATTGTTCCTCATCCCAGAGCTAATCTCATCGATTGTTCCTCATCCCAGAGCTCATCTCATCGATTGTTCCTCATCCCAGAGTTCATCTCATCGATTGTTCCTCATCCCAGAGCTCATCTCATCGATTGTTCCTCATCCCAGAGCTAATCTCATCGATTGTTCCTCATCCCAGAGCTCATCTCATCGATTGTTCCTCATCCCAGAGCTCATCTCATCGATTGTTCCTCATCCCAGAGCTCATCTCATCGATTGTTCCTCATCCCAGAGCTCATCTCATCGATTGTTCTTCTCACAGTTTCTTGGAATCAGCTTCTTTTCTTGAGTGCTCACATGAAGACAAAGAACGTGATTCTCGTTCATTCTGAATTCCGGACCGAAGTAGCTTGATCATCATGGTTATGGTTATGGAAGGCCCCGGTACCACTACAAACGAATTAAAATCCATAATTGCTCAACCGCCCGTGCCAGTGGAATCATCCGAATTACTATCTCATCTCCCAAACAAAGAAAGGTAGCTGTAGTCCCCATCATAGCAGTCTCAGCACACGCCAAACGACATCAGGCGAAACCGCACAGAAAGTGAACATATCCATCCGTTCTCCATCATACGATATCATCATTCATCGTAAACAATCGGAATATCGAAACATGATCAAAACGGATGAGACACGCAGCTCACGGTGTGCACAAAGCACTTAACTCAGTAGCTCCTGCAACAAGCCGGAATTGGGAATATGAGGAAACTGCAACAAGGAACACTTTTCAGACACAGCCTTTAATGGCTCCTGCCACCTATCCACCATTTTGACCGGAAGTTCACGTCCTCCTGAAAATGATGATCGTCATTTTTTGTTTAATTAATGTATAGCGCTTGATGATGCTAGGACATCAACCTGACTCCAAATCCAACATATGAAACACAGTCATCGGACCATCATCATTTATGTGTGTAGCTCAACGCGTGTTCGTGGCTGGCTCCTTCTATTATAAAGAGTGAAAGCGGTCAGGCGTTAAGACAGCCCGAGAATGATTTGGAATATCAACATGGAGTAGTCGTGGCTTCAGCCAATCACAGGCAGCAGCAGGGAGAAATTGGGTGAGAATATTGTGTCTCTTCATGCTGTTCCAGGGACTCACTACGTCATGAGATGAGTGAAGTGAAGTGAGATAAATGAAGTGAAGTGAGATAATTGAAGTGAGACAAGTGAAGTGAGATAAGTGAAGTGAAGTAAGATAATTGAAGTGAGACAAGTGAAGTGAGATAGGTGAAGTGAAGTCTGATAAGTGAAGTGAGATAGGCGAAGTGATGTGAGGTAATTGAAGTGTGACAAGTAAAGTGAGATAAGTGAAGTGATGTGAGATAGGTTAGGTGACGTTCGGACAACCCGTGTTCGATTCCCGCTGGGAGCAGTGTGAGTTGTACTCGTGGTTGAAAAAAAATACCCCCACGGTTGACCCAGCCGTTGGCAGAAATGGGTACCAGGGTATTACCCTGGGAAGGTGAGGAATGTTGCTTCACATCTGAGTTTCGATGCTTGAGGCTACACTATACAGAAATATGAGATCATTTCTGGATAGGCGGGCGAGCACATATGGGTGGAAACTCGCGTGTTAAGACGCCGGTTCAAGTCTCGTACTTTACCTTTACCTTTAGGTTAAGTGATGTGAGATAAGTGAAATGAAGTGAAGTAAGATAAAACCTCTTATACTTTTGGCCAATGAATACTTCTCTTCGGCCATCGCTCTTAAATGGACGATAAGTGGGCGTAAATTGCGCTCGATTGTAATTTACAGAATACTGCAATATCTGTGTTTTTGTTGTTCTATCAAGTAGATCCGCATTCAGCAGAATCATGACAGATTCCCCATGACTGTTATAACATATTGTGTCCACCTAGTCTTCTATACAAATTAGTTCCTGTTAATGGAAGTCTGGGTCTCTTTTCTTAAACATTAATTATCCCGAGTCACCTCTCATTTAGCTGTCTCCTCCTCGAGCCATTACGGAAATAATGCCCCACCTTCAATTAGCAAGACTGTCAACATTTCTAAAAAGACTAATGGATGACTCTTTAGAAATTCTGACATTTCATCAGAATTTTATTGACACATCTTGATAGAGGGAGAAATCTTTGACAGCGTTTCCCAGCCTCTGGGATCTTCCTAGTAGGGAGATGGAGTTAGTGGTACATTCCTGAGACGTTCAGTTATTACATGTCCGGTGCACTGGCCATGCAGTGCATATGTTTCTATAGTTTCAATTATTCACAAAAATAAACTACTTTTCAAATACGTTCACATCAGACAGTTCAGCTGTCTACTGTGCATGTCTTTATCCTGTCATATCAGACAGTTCAGCTGTCTATTGTGCATGTCTTTATTCTGTCATATCAGACTGTTCAGCTGTTTATTGTGCATGTCTTTATCCTGTCATATCAGACAGTTCAGCTGTCTATTGTGCATGTCTTTATTCTGTCATATCAGACTGTTCAGCTGTTTATTGTGCATGTCTTTATCCTGTCATATCAGACTGTTCAGCTGTTTATTGTGCATGTCTTTATCCTGTCATATCAGACAGTTCAGCTGTTTATTGTGCATGTCTTTATCCTGTCATATCAGACTATTCAGCTGTTTATTGTGCATGTCTTTATCCTGTCATATCAGACTGTTCAGCTGTCTATTGTGCATGTCTTTATCCTGTCATATCAGACAATTCGGCTGTCTATTGTGTATGTCTTTATCCTTCCATATCAGACAGTTCGGCTGTCTATTGTGTATGTCTTTATCCTGTCATATCAGACAGTTCGGCTGTCTATTGTGCATGTCTTTATCCTTCCATATCAGACAGTTCAGCTCTCTATTGTGCATGTCTTTATCCTTCCATATCAGACAGTTCAGCTCTCTATTGTGCATGTCTTTATCCTTCCATATCAGACAGTTCAGCTCTCCATTGTGCATGTCTTTATCCTTCCATATCAGACAGTTCAGCTCTCTATTGTGCATGTTTTTATCCTTCCATATCAGACAGTTCGGCTGTCTATTGTGTATGTCTTATCCTTCCATATCAGACAGTTCTGCTGTCTATTGTGCATGTCTTTATCCTTCCATATCAGACATTTAAGCTCTCCATTGTTTATGTCTTTATCCTTTCATTTCAGACATTTAAGCTGTTTATTCTGTATGTCTTCATCCTTCCATATCAGACATTTAAGCTCTCTATTGTGCATGTCTTTATCCTTCCATATCAGACATTTAAGCTCTCTATTGTGTATGTCTTTATCCTTCCATATCAGACATTTAAGCTCTCTATTGTGTATGTCTTTATCCTTCCATATCAGACATTTAAGCTCTCTATTGTGTATGTCTTTATCCTGTCATATCAGACATTTAAGCTCTCTATTGTGCACGTCTTTATCCTTCCATATCAGACAGTTCAGCTCTCTATTGTGTATGTATTTATCCTGTCATATCAGACATTTAAGCTCTCTATTGTGTATGTCTTTATCATGTCATATCAGACATTTAAGCTCTCTATTGTGTATGTCTTTATCCTGTCATATCAGACAGTTCGGCTGTCTATTGTGCATGTCTTTATCCTTCGATATCAGACAGTTCAGCTGTTTATTGTGCGTGTCTTTATCCTTCCATATCAGACATTTAAGCTCTCTATTGTGCATGTCTTTATCCTTCCATATCAGACAGTTCAGCTCTCTATTGTGTATGTATTTATCCTTCCATATCAGACAGTTCAGCTCTCAATTGTGTATGTATTTATCCTGTCATATCAGACATTTAAGCTCTCTATTGTGCATGTCTTTATCCTTCCATATCAGACATTTAAGCTCTCTGTTGTGTATGTCTTTATCCTTCCATATCAGACATTTAAGCTCTCTATTGTGTATGTCTTTATCCTGTCATATCAGACATTTAAACTCTCTACTGTGCATGTCTTTATCCTTCCATATCAGACAGTTCAGCTCTCTATTGTGTATGTATTTATCCTGTCATATCAGACATTTAAGCTCTCTATTGTGTATGTCTTTATCATGTCATATCAGACATTTAAGCTCTCTATTGTGTATGTCTTTATCATGTCATATCAGACATTTAAGCTCTCTATTGTGTATGTATTTATCCTGTCATATCAGACATTTAAGTTCTCTATTTTGTATGTCTTTATCTTCCTCTATCTGCCCGCCTTCTATGTTTCTCCTTCTTTCAATAGTTTCACATTTGTCTTTTCTCGTGACGTAATCGTTGAAGGTATTCTATGTTTATGTAAAGCGTATGCAAAGTTATAAATGTTTAATGACGTCATTCATTTTATCCTTCGTCATCGCATGACCTAAGTGTTGGTTCAGCACAACTGACAGACTTCATTGACCTGGAGGTCATTGTGACACAACTGACAGACTTCATTGACCTGGAGGTCATTGTGACACAACTGACAGACTTCATTGCCCTGGAGGTCATTGTGACACAACTGACAGACTTCATCGACCTGGAGGTCATTGTGACACAACTGACAGACTTAATTGACCTGGTGGTCGTTGTGACACAAATGACAGACTTCATCGACCTGGAGGTCATTGTGACACAACTGACAGACTTCATTGCCCTGGAGGTCATTGTGACACAAATGACAGACTTCATCGACCTGGAGATGATTGTGACACAACTGACAGACTTCATTGACCTGGCGGTCATTGTGACACAACTGACAGACTTCATTGCCCTGGAGGTCATTGTGACACAACTGACAGACTTCATCGACCTGGAGGTCATTGTGACACAACTGACAGACTTCATCGACCTGGAGGTCATTGTGACACAACTGATAGACTTCATTGACCTGGAGGTCATTGTGACACAACTGACAAACTCCATTGACCTTCCCCATTGACCTGTAGTTGTTACAGTCACCATTTTTGACCTTGCAAAGTTGAAGCCTGTTCATTATTTCATACTATCATCCTTCCTATTTTTTTTCTCTCGATCTCTCCTTTTTTCCTCCTTTCACAGCTCCCTGCAGAATGGTCATTACCAGGTCCGACAACCGAGATGCGTGGCCAAACCATTTCTGTTTGCATTTCCTCACAACAGTCAAAAAGATCATGGTGTACCCCGATTGCTTGTTGCTTCTGTTTTGCGCCTTTATTCACTTGTGTTACGATCTATATAAGAGAAACCAATAATTTTTCGTTCACATTTAATCTATGTAGCTTGTATTATGTACTACTTCTGTAACTGTCCATGTTTGGCACGCGAATAGAAAAACTGATGTAACGAGGTGTATACCATCAACCTGGGTATGGAGCCAAGCGTGATGTTCTTATCTTTTCAAATAAATAACCTAACCGAGGCTGCTCGAGTTTGTTTTCGATTGTCGAGCTCTCACATTTAAACGGAAATATGTATCAACCGTTTCTAGTTTTTGTGGACTATATTTCGAATTTTGCAACAATGCCCCTATGGTACATTGTCAACATTTTTATCAGCATTAATCTTCATGTACCAGATGTTTGTTTCGTTGTTGTATCAGGTCAGTTAGTTCTTGTTTTGTTCCAGTTGAACTATCGTTGATCTCACTGATATCAATCGTCACTTCTTCACTACTCCCTTCGTCTATCCAATGTTAGCATTTTTCTTGTGTCCGGTTAGCGCAATCGATTTGGCGGTTGGCTTACCACGGCAACAGCCGGGGTTCGTACCCTGGCGAGGACACCTGGGTTTTACTAATTCCCTAAAAATTAGTACCTCTGAAGTCGGAGTAAATCTGCCTGCATGGCGAGGGGCATCCTGTAATGGGATAAAACAGACTTTACACGCAAAATTCAGTCCCACAAAATTGAGTGGGTGGGACTTCGTCAGAGGTCAAAGCTGACGAAAGCGAGCGAGCGAGTATTTCTCTTCAGACAACATATTTATATTGCCTTTTATTAACTTCTTGCTTATCCATTAATTGTACAAATTGTACCTATGACAGGACAATGTAACTATGAAGAACTGCTTTTGCTAGTTTTATTTACAATGACTTGTTTCTCTGCATACAATGCTTACCAAGTTTACAGTGCTGATTTTCCCTGTTCTCATTTATGTTAAACTTGAGAGCCTATTCCCTTCCGATGAAACAAGTGGTGTCAAAGTTTTCAAAGATTTCGACTATAATTTTACTGTTTCATAATTTTATTTCCCTTTATTTCTTTTTTCCTTTTCAATCTTCTTCTTTTGTCTTGGTGGATCCTTGTTATTGAGACAATCATGACTTTTGCTGTGCTGCTGTACAAGATGAAACATTTCATTCTTATATACTGCCGCTACCTTCTCTCTAAGTGGATGAACAAAATCACCCATATCCGTTGGCACAGCACATGATAATGATGATAGAATAATCTCTTGACTCCACTTAAATCAACGCGGTGATCTCCCTCTCCTTGGTAAATAACGTTGTCTTTACGTGCCTATAAAATAAACATACAATAATATTGAGTAGCTATACTAAAAGAAAACAAGACAAACTACAACGTTTCATCAGGTGTAGCAAACAAACTATACAGATTAAACACAAAAATACACAACAGAATACACAACAACACAGTTCTACAAAAATGGCGGACACACTTGAGAAAAATACAGTGTAGCGGACGCGATAATATTGCAGAAGAAATGTAATTATTGTGTCTATCCCTAATTTAGTTACCTTCATCTCCCGTCTATTCCTAATTTAGTTACCTTCATCTCCCATCTATTCCTAATTTAGTTACCTTCATCTCCCGTCTATGCCTAATTTAGTTACCTTCATCTCCCGTCTATGCCTAATTTAGTTACCGTCAACTCCCGTCTATTCCTAATTTAGTTACCTTCAACTCCCGTCTATGCCTAATTTAGTTACCGTCAACTCCCGTCTATGCCTAATTTAGTTACCGTCAACTCCCGTCTATGTCTAATTTAGTTACCGTCAACTCCCGTCTATTCCTAATTTAGTTACCTTCAACTCCCGTCTATGCCTAATTTAGTTACCGTCAACTCCCGTCTATTCCTAATTTAGTTACCTTCATCTCCCGTCTATGCCTAATTTAGTTACCGTCAACTCCCGTCTATTCCTAATTTAGTTACCTTCATCTCCCGTCTATTCCTAATTTAGTTACCTTCATCTCCCGTCTATTCCTAATTTATTTACCTTCAACTCCTGCCTATTCCTAATTTAGTTACCTTCATCTCCCGTCTATGCCTAATTTAGTTACCGTCAACTCCCGTCTATTCCTAATTTAGTTACCTTCAACTCCTGCCTATTCCTAATTTAGTTACCGTCATCTCCCGTCTATTCCTAATTTAGTTACCGTCAACTCCCGTCTATGCCTAATTTAGTTACCGTCAACTCCCGTCTATGCCTAATTTAGTTACCTTCATCTCCCGTCTATTCCTAATTTAGTTACCTTCATCTCCCGTCTATTCCTAATTTAGTTACCTTCATCTCCCGTCTATTCCTAATTTAGTTACCTTCATCTCCCGTCTATGCCTAATTTAGTTACCGTCAACTCCCGTCTATTCCTAATTTATTTACCTTCATCTCCCGTCTATTCCTAATTTAGTTACCGTCATCTCCCGTCTATTCCTAATTTAGTTACCGTCAACTCCCGTCTATTCCTAATTTAGTTACCGTCATCTCCCGTCTATTCCTAATTTAGTTACCGTCAACTCCCGTCTATTCCTAATTTAGTTACCTTCATCTCCTGTCTATTCCTAATTTAGTTACCTTCATCTCCTGTCTATTCCTAATTTAGTTACCGTCATCTCCTGTCTATTCCTAATTTAGTTACCGTCATCTCCCGTCTATTCCTAATTTAGTTACCGTCAACTCCCGTCTATTCCTAATTTATTTACCTTCAACTCCTGCCTATTCCTAATTTAGTTACCGTCATCTCCCGTCTATTCCTAATTTAGTTACCGTCATCTCCCGTCTATTCCTAATTTAGTTACTGTCATCTCCCGTCTATTCCTAATTTATTCGCCTTCATCTCCCGCCTATTCCTAATTTCGTTACCTTAATCTCCCGTCTACGCCTAATTTATTTGCCTTCATCTCCCGTCTATTCCTAATTTCGTTACCTTAATCTCCCGTCTACGCCTAATTTATTTGCCTTCATCTCCCGTCTGTTCTTAATTTCTTTACCTTCACCCACCGTGTGACACCGATGTTCACAACGAGGTACTACTTCACTCGTACAATAAACATTTACTGGCATTTTTTATTTTAAACACAAACTCCTTTGAAGTACTGTCATGCCATCTCCCCTATCAGTTGTGTATCACGGACAGGCACATCGTTGTGCTGCTATCCGTTGTGTATCATAGACACGCCCATCTTAGTGCTGATATCCGTTGTGTATCACAGACACGCCCATCTTAGTGCTGATATCCGTTGTGTATCACAGGCATGCCTATCTTAGTGCTGATATCCGTTGTGTATCACAGACACGCCCATCTTAGTGCTGATATCCGTTGCGTATCACAGACACGCCCATCTTAGTGCTGATATCCGTTGTGTATCACAGACACGCCCATCTTAGTGCTGATATCCGTTGTGTATCACAGGCACGCCCATCTTAGTGCTGATATCCGTTGTGTATCACAGGCACGCCCATCTTAGTGCTTATATCCGTTGTGTATCACAGACACGCTCATCTTAGTGCTGATATCCGTTGCGTATCACAGACACGCCCATTTTAGTGCTGATATCCGTTGTGTATCACAGACACGCCCACCGTAGTGCTGATATCCGTTGTGTATCACAGACACGCCCATCTAAGTGCTGATATCCGTTGTGTATCACAGACATGCCCATCTTAGTGCTGATATCCCTTGTGTATCACAGACACGCCCATCGTAGTGCTGATATCCGTTGTGTATCACAGACACGCCCATCTAAGTGCTGATATCCCTTGTGTATCACAGACACGCCCATCGTGGTATATGATGGACGTTAGTGCTGAAGATAAGCACTAACACAAAGTACAACACGGGGCTGCTAGTCTAGCTGAACAAGAACATGTACAACACGGGGCTGCGAGTCTAGCTGCACAAGAACATGTACAACACGGGGTTGCTAGTCTAGCTGCACAAGAACATGTACAACACGGGGCTGCTAGTCTAGCTGCACAAGAACATGTACAACACGGGGCTGCGAGTCTAGCTGCACAAGAACATGTACAACACGGGGCTGCGAGTCTAGCTGCACAAGAACATGTACAACACGGGGCTGCGAGTCTAGCTGCACAAGAACATGTACAACACGAGGCTGCGAGCTGCACAAGAACATGTACAACACGGGGCTGCGAGTCTAGCTGCACAAGAACATGTACAATAAACGTACAATGGTATAGATCAGTTAAACTTAAAGAAAGACGAGATAAACTACAACGTTTCGACAAACGCCTTCATCGGGTTATTAACCTTATCAAACTATATTATCCTATCATCAAGTTCAATTTTATGTCTTTGTTTAATTTATTTAGTTGGTTATACCGGATGAAGGCGTTTGCCGAAACATCGTAGTTTGTCTTGTCTTTCAATTAGCTTAGCTGGTCCTTACCATCTCATGTTTATTTTTACATGTTATAATTGATTCCTAGACCAGTTCGAAGTTAGATCTGGTGTATGACAGGGGTGCGTACTATCCCCTCTACTGTTTATTACATTCATAGACTATATATGTATGTTAGCTAACACATCCAAGACAGGAGAGAATAACGAGCTTTTATTTGCAGAAGATCAGGCAATATTGCATGGACAAATAGAAGACCTACATGAACACTTTAGTAGACTCACAGCAGAGGCACACACTACAACATGGAAATCAACATCAATAAAACAAAAGTCACGAATATCGCTAAAGAGAAACAGAACCTCAACATAACTATAGACGGCGCACAACTAAAACAAGTAGAGGAATTGAAATACCTACGAGTCTAGTGACAAATGACAATTCACAAATTAAAGAAGAAATAGACTCAAGATGCAACAATGCTTGTGAAATCATCGGACAGTTATCACCACTATTGTCCAACAAGGAAATAACTCTAGAGGCAAAACGAGCACTATACAATACAATCTTCATCCCAACGTTGTGCTACCAATGCTAGACCTGGACCCTAGATGCAAGAACAATAAGAAAAATAACCTCTACAGAGATTAAATGTGTTAGACGAATGACAGGAGACAGCCGGAGAGACAAGATCAGAAATGAAGAACTGAAAAAAACTAGGAATAGCTCCCGTCATAAAATATATAAAGAAACAACAGATAAAATTGTTTAGCCACGTGACAAGGCAGAAATATCAAAACACAACACAACGAGCCTTCAATAAACGTTGAACACCAGATCCAAGGATCGACCACGAAAAAGATGTATTGACGGAATATTAGAAACTCTGGGAAACATAACAGCAACAGAGACGAACAGAAGAGCAAAAGACCGAAAATTAAATCTCTCATCGACGCTGAAAGGCAAATGAGGAAGGAAAGAAGAAGATTAATGATGCCTTTAAAGAATGGCTCGTAACGTTCAGTGTCAAGAAGAACTGAGTTTCGCGTTAGCAGCTTGGAGACGACGTGGCAATGCATTGCTATCAAAACTCTTCCCCAACTTAGTAACCCAAAACCCCATGATTGTTTTCCTTCTGTTGTGCTGAAGACCGGCAGGCTGTGATTGGATCCACGTCCATTTCATCCACAAGCCAGTACCCTAATCGCTACTCCACGGACATTCCTGACCTCGATGAACCTGCACCAGAAGGACCAATGACAAACTTCCTGTTTTACTGAGAGCCGATGTCCCCTAGCAAAATAAAATTGGATTTCCTAGACTAGACAGTGCTGGGCTGTGAGCTCATTCAACGATCTCATTAAATATTGCACATTCAATTAGCAGACGCCAGATCTAATTCAAGTATTAAAAGCTTATAAAAACATGTGTTTGGAGTTAACGTTATGGCATATACATAATTATATCAGGAAATATATTCAGTAGTTCATGAATACCCCATATGAACATATTGTAAGGAAGAATGTACACAACAAAACATGCACTTAGAGTGTTCCTTAGCGTTTGGCTTTTCGTGGCAAGGCGCTGTGCCTCTGAGTACGGGTTCGATCCTGCTTCGGTCCATATATTGTTCCCTTTTTTCTGTTGATTATTTGTCATTTTTTCCGAGTGCTGTAAACATACCTCTTCCTCTGAATTGATTCGATGCACTTAGTTTCCTTGTTGGTCAATGTTTGGCGATACGTTATAGTTTGTTCTGAAGTTCACAGTTGAGGTCTTGCTATCAATTGCTCATCTCAGAGTGTTTTTTTTTTTACTTCCTTGTTTTCTTTTGACACCGGATGCCCGCATAAACAGCTGGAGCGGAATTATTTTTTTAATTCATACTCATCATACAACCACTGCACGTCTTCACTTTATACAACCGCTGCACGTCTTCACTTTATACAACCGCTGCACGTCTTCACCTTATACAACCGCTGCACGTCTTCACCTTATACAACCGCTGCACGTCTTCACTTTATACAACCGCTGCACGTCACCACCTTATACAACCGCTGCACGTCTTCAACTTATACAACCGCTGCACGTCTTCACCTTATACAACCGCTGCACGTCTTCACCTCATACAACCGCTGCACGTTTTCACCTTATACAACCGCTGCACGTCACCACCTTATACAACCGCTGCACGTCACCACCTTATACAACCGCTGCACGTCTTCACCTAATACAACCGCTGCACGTCACCACCTTATACAACCGCTGCACGTCTTCACCTTATACAACCGCTGCACGTCACCACCTTATACAACCGCTGCACGTCACCACCTTATACAACCGCTGCACGTCTTCACCTTATACAACCGCTGCACGTCACCACCTTATACAACCGCTGCACGTCTTCACCTCATACAACCGCTGCACGTCATCACCTTATACAACCGCTGCACGTCTTCACCTTATACAACCGCTGCACGTCACCACCTTATACAACCGCTGCACGTCTTCACCTTATACAACCGCTGCACGCACCACCTTATACAACCGCTGCACGTCACCACCTTATACAACCACTGCACGTCACCACCTTATACAACCGCTGCACGTCACCACCTTATACAACCACTGCACGTCACCACCTTATACAACCGCTGCACGTCTTCACCTTATAAAACCGCTGCACGTCTTCACCTTATACAACCGCTGCACGTCACCACCTTATACAACCGCTGCACGTCATCACCTTATACAACCGCTGCACGTCACCACCTTATACAACCGCTGCACGTCTTCACCTTATACAACCGCTGCACGTCACCACCTTATACAACCGCTGCACGTCACCACCTTATACAACCGCTGCACGTCACCACCTTATACAACCGCTGCACGTCTTCATCTTATACAACCGCTGCACGTCACCACCTTATACAACCGCTGCACGTCACCACCTTATACAACCGCTGCACGTCTTCACCTTATATAACCGCTGCACGTCTTCACCATATACAACCGCTGCACGTCACCACCTTATACAACCGCTGCACGTCACCACCTTATACAACCGCTGCACGTCTTCACATTATACAACCGCTGCACGTCTTGACCTTATACAACCGCTGCACGTCACCACCTTATACAACCACTGCACGTCTTCACCTTATACAACCGCTGCACGTCACCACCTTATACAACCGCTGCACGTCACCACCTTATACAACCGCTGCACGTCACCACCATATACAACCGCTGCACGTCTTCACCTTATACAACCGCTGCACGTCTTCACCTTATACAACCGCTGCACGTCTTCACCTTATACAACCGCTGCACGTCACCACCTTATACAACCGCTGCACGTCTTCACCTTATACAACCGCTGCACGTCACCACCTTATACAACCGCTGCACGTCTTCACCTTATACAACCGCTGCACGTCACCACCTTATACAACCGCTGCACGTCACCACCTTATACAACCGCTGCACGTCACCACCTTATACAACCGCTGCACGTCTTCACCTTATACAACCGCTGCACGTCTTCACCTTATACAACCGCTGCACGTCACCACCTTATACAACCGCTGCACGTCTTCACCTTATACAACCGCTGCACGTCACCACCTTATACAACCGCTGCACGTCTTCACCTTATACAACCGCTGCACGTCACCACCTTATACAACCGCTGCACGTCACCACCTTATACAACCGCTGCACGTCACCACCTTATACAACCGCTGCACGTCTTCACCTTATACAACCGCTGCACGTCACCACCTTATACAACCGCTGCACGTCACCACCTTATACAACCGCTGCACGTCACCACCTTATACAACCGCTGCACGTCACCACCTTATACAACCGCTGCACGTCTTCACCTTATACATCCGCTGCACGTCACCACCTTATACAACCGCTGCACGTCACCACCTTATACAACCGCTGCACGTCTTCACCTAATACAACCGCTGCACGTCACCACCTTATACAACCGCTGCACGTCACCACCTTATACAACCGCTGCACGTCTTCACATTATACAACCGCTGCACGTCTTCACCTTATACAACCGCTGCACGTCACCACCTTATACAACCGCTGCACGTCACCACCTTATACAACCGCTGCACGTCACCACCTTATACAACCGCTGCACGTCTTCACATTATACAACCGCTGCACGTCTTCACCTTATACAACCGCTGCACGTCACCACCTTATACAACCACTGCACGTCTTCACCTTATACAACCACTGCACGTCTTCACCTTATACAACCGCTGCACGTCACCACCTTATACAACCGCTGCACGTCACCACCTTATACAACCGCTGCACGTCTTCACCTTATACAACCGCTGCACGTCTTCACCTTATACAACCGCTGCACGTCTTCACCTTATACAACCGCTGCACGTCACCACCTTATACAACCGCTGCACGTCTTCACCTTATACAACCGCTGCACGTCACCACCTTATACAATCGCTGCACGTCACCACCTTATACAACCGCTGCACGTCACCACCTTATACAACCGCTGCACGTCTACACCTTATACAACCGCTGCACGTCTTCACCTTATACAACCGCTGCACGTCACCACCTTATACAACCGCTGCACGTCACCACCTTATACAACCGCTGCACGTCACCACCTTATACAACCGCTGCACGTCTTCACCTTATACAACCGCTGCACGTCTTCACCTTATACAACCGCTGCACGTCACCACCTTATACAACCGCTGCACGTCTTCACCTTATACAACCGCTGCACGTCACCACCTTATACAACCGCTGCACGTCTTCACCTTATACAACCGCTGCACGTCACCACCTTATACAACCGCTGCACGTCACCACCTTATACAACCGCTGCACGTCACCACCTTATACAACCGCTGCACGTCTTCACCTTATACAACCGCTGCACGTCACCACCTTATACAACCGCTGCACGTCACCACCTTATACAACCGCTGCACGTCTTCACCTTATACAACCGCTGCACGTCTTCACCTTATACAACCGCGCGTCTTCACCTTATACAACCGCTGCACGTCACCACCTTATACAACCGCTGCACGTCTTCACCTTATACAATCGCTGCACGTCACCACCTTATACAACCGCTGCACGTCACCACCTTATACAACCGCTGCACGTCTTCACCTTATACAACCGCTGCACGTCTTCACCTTATACAACCGCTGCACGTCACCACCTTATACAACCGCTGCACGTCTTCACCTTATACAATCGCTGCACGTCACCACCTTATACAACCGCTGCACGTCACCACCTTATACAACCGCTGCACGTCACCACCTTATACAACCGCTGCACGTCTTCACCTTATACAACCGCTGCACGTCTTCACCTTATACAACCGCTGCACGTCACCACCTTATACAACCGCTGCACGTCTTCACCTTATACAACCGCTGCACGTCACCACCTTATACAACCGCTGCACGTCTTCACCTTATACAACCGCTGCACGTCTTCACCTTATACAACCGCTGCACGTCACCACCTTATACAACCGCTGCACGTCTTCACCTTATACAACCGCTGCACGTCACCACCTTATACAACCGCTGCACGTCACCACCTTATACAACCGCTGCACGTCACCACCTTATACAACCGCTGCACGTCTTCACCTTATACAACCGCTGCACGTCTTCACCTTAAACAGCTAGTAGATACATGGTCTTGTTCAACGTGAACTAAAGGAGCAACAATTATCCACTTGTCTCGTAACTGTGTAACTCATGAAATTTGCGACCTACTAGCGATCATTAGCGACCTATATTCCGGCTTGGGTGCTGGAAGGTGGCATGAAGCCAAGTCATGATATAAAAGTAACAATAATGTTAGTTGGTGCAGGATTGGTTTGTATCAACTTTCAGTACAGATGAGGAGACTTCCACGATGATGGAGCAGGGAGTGATGTCTGCCACACGATTTGCGTCGGAGACTAATCAACTTGAGTTCCCTAATGTAGGTCGCTGTGTTAAAGTCAACTGGAAGTTCCACTTTAAAGATTCCTCTCCGGTACAACGGAGTCCATGCACCTTGACTTGGACCTCTTTAGTGGCTCAAGCCTTGCAGGCACATTCATTGTTGTCAAACGGTGTGCGTACTACGTCAAGGTGTTGGACGATGTGTCCACGTGATGGACGGATCATATATCACTAACGCTTTAAAATAAATGCGGCAGGATCAAGATTCCCATGATGATCGTGAACGTGCAGCCCTGGCGCGACCTTTCGACCCAAGAGGGATGTCTAAATCTGGAAAAGCTGCAGGGAGAAAGGGGAAGCACTTGTGAAGCACTTTTGTTGCTCAATCGTTTCACGATGTAGAAGTTGTTGAGGAGGAGATCTCAGCACTAATGGATCGTCGTCCGATGTACGATGGAGATAATACAACGACAAACATATGGCTATGGTTCTGATTAGTCGAAGGTCCCGGTATCACCGGAAACGAATTAAAACCCATAATTATTCAACCGTCTGTGCCAGTGGAATCAACCGAATTAAAATCCATAATTATTCAACCGTCTGTGCCAGTGGAATCAACCGAATTAAAATCCATAATTATTCAACCGTCTGTGCCAGTGGAATCAACCGAATTAAAATCCATAATTATTCAACCGTCTGTGCCAGTGGAATCAACCGAATTAAAATCCATAATTATTCAACCGTCTGTGCCAGTGGAATCAACCGAATTAAAATCCATAATTATTCAACCGTCTGTGCCAGTGGAATCAACCGAATTAAAATCCATAATTATTCAACCGTCTGTGCCAGTGGAATCAACCGAATTAAAATCCATAATTATTCAACCGTCTGTGCCAGTGGAATCAACCGAATTAAAATCCATAATTATTCAACCGTCTGTGCCAGTGGAATCAACCGAATTAAAATCCATAATTATTCAACCGTCTGTGCCAGTGGAATCAACCGAATTAAAATCCATAATTATTCAACCGTCTGTGCCAGTGGAATCAACCGAATTAAAATCCATAATTATTCAACCGTCTGTGCCAGTGGAATCAACCGAATTAAAATCCATAATTATTCAACCGTCTGTGCCAGTGGAATCAACCGAATTAAAATCCATAATTATTCAACCGTCTGTGCCAGTGGAATCAACCGAATTAAAATCCATAATTATTCAACCGTCTGTGCCAGTGGAATCAACCGAATTAAAATCCATAATTATTCAACCGTCTGTGCCAGTGGAATCAACCGAAATAAAACCCATCTCATTGAAGGATCCAAATATAGAAATGCACCTGAACTCCCTGAACACAACAAAACACAATAACATAACATAACATAACAAAACACAATACAATAACATAACATAAAAAACACAATGATGTAGCATAACACAACATAATACAATGGCATAAATCAATAACGAGAGCCGCGATAGCTCAGTGGTTAGTGAACTGGACAACAAAGGACAAGAGGTAGTGTTCGATCCCAACCGACAGCTTCCGGTTCACCCAGCCTTTAATGGGTACCGACATTTTTTTTTTCTGGGAAAGTAAAGCGGCACGGACGTAATACCGACCACATTACCCCAAAAATCATGTGCTGAAGGTCTGTAAAATGTATGGTCACTAACACCATATTCCCTATATGCCACTTGACGTGACGGGGGCTCTTTGTTTTATAAAACAATAACACAAAACAATAACATAACATAACACAACACAAAAACTCAACATAACACAATAACGCAACACAACAAAACATAATAAATAACACAACACAATTAAACACAGTAACAGAACACAACACAATAACATAACGTAACACAATACAATGACTTAGCATAAACACAACACACTGACATAACACAACACAATAACATAACATAGCAGAGAAAAGAAAACAATAGCTTCATAATATCTAAAGTAATAAATCAGCATTCCTGAAATAATAAATGTGTTCAATAGAAAGCACAACCTGGCTAACGACAAGCATTTTCTTTGTTCTAGCAATGAAAACATGTCACACAGATTTCTTATTTTGGATCTCAGTGATCATCTCCGTCCTGTGACATGGAATTATTGGGAGCACATTTTTATTTTTCTTCTTTTAATTGCGAAATTTTGTGAGGAAGGATAATTACTGCAAACTTCTTGTGTTCATCGTTCTTCTCTCCCTTTATAATAATAATTTCAGATATGAAATGTTAAAATACGTAATAAATGAGGCAGACACACAAAAACGTAATCGATAAACACGAAATATTAGGTGTATCATGGAAGATATTAGGTGTATCATAGAAGAAAGAACATTCTTGAACAGGGAAACGTGATGGTTGTTAAAGAACAGTAAGTTTGTTCTTAAACTGCTTGTTCCTTTGTGATGTTTTTGTTCATCATCATCATCATCGAGTGCCGTCTTCGCAACGAAGGTTGGTTAACACGGTGCGCCATTCTGCTCTGTCTCTTGCTTTGATGGTGCAGGTTGTCATAGGCTGACTTGTCCATCTTTTGATGATACTCGTCCATGTTAGTCTTGGTCTGCCTCTGCCTCTTTTACTTTGTATTTTCCCCTCCAGGATTACTTTTAGTAGGCTGTTGTGTCTTTTAACATGGCCCAAAAATCGCATTTGTCTTGTTCTAATTGTGTTTAGTAGTTCTCTTTTCATTTTTAGTTGTTTTAAGACTTCATCGTTTGTTTTCTTTTCCTTCCATCCAATTCTACCTATTCTTCTATATATCCACATTTCAAAGGCTTCAATTCTCTGTTCTGTTTTCTTGTGTAATGTCAATGTTTCTGCACCATATAGGAATATTGAGAAGATGTAACATTTTGCTATTCTTAGTTTTAGCCCTGGTGTTATTTGTTTTGATGTTAGTATATTTGTCATGACATTAAAATTACTTTTTGCCATTCCTATTCTTTTGTTGATTTCAGTTGTACATTTTCCATCACTGGTTATAGCATGTCCAAGGTAGTTGTAGTTCTGAACTGTCTCCATGTCTATTCCTTCAATTTTGATATCCACTTGTCGGTTTTGAGTATTTTCTTTGTTTATGATCATAGTTTTAGTCTTTTTGATACTCATATCTAGTCCATATTTTTTGCTTGTCATGTTTATTTCATTAAGTAAGATGTGTTTGTTACAAGAACGGTAACTTTATTCTTGAACTGCTTGTTCCTACGTGATGTGTTTGTTACAAGAACGGTAACTTTATTCTTGAACTGCTTGTTCCTACGTGATGTGTTTGTTACAAGAACGGTCAGTTTGTTACCTGCTCCTTTCCACGTGTTCGCTGGAGACAAAACTTTCATTGGGCATTCACAAAAGCAGTCTGGTAATAACGAGATCTGTGCAGGCTGTTCTTATTTCTGCATTTTCTTCCGAAGACAGGAAACTCAATGAAGAAGAGTAGAGGAAGAAGAGAAAATTGTATTTTCTGTTTTTGTCAAGAAATCAAGTGTGACGACTGCCATGTTGACACGGTGCTACAGCCTGACTAAGTCTATGTGCTGTGGTGTACGGTGTGTATGTCTGTTATCAAACCTGTACACTTCTGTACAACTGTACATCCTGATACATGAATGTACACGCACTCTTTGGGTGAAGCTAGAACTGTACTTCACAAAACTGGAAAGTACAACAGGGGTACAAATTGCATTGTTATCTTGCAACTAACACTTATCACGCTTGGCTGAGGATATAACGAGATTTTTCTTTTAAACTTTTCGTTACGTGCATGGAAGAGTACTTTAGCTGAACAAGCAGGTAGCTACTACACAACCTTGGAAGAATACGTTTTAAACGAACAGATAAGAGGTGAACCAAAACAAGAATACGTGTCGAGCTTGATCAGAAGAAGGCTTTGGAAATACATCGGTCCTATGCTGAGATTGAATGAAGAAATACATCGGTCCTATGCTGAGATTGAATGAAGAAATACATCGGTCCTATGCTGAGATTGAATGAAGAAATACATCGGTCCTATGCTGAGATTGAATGAAGAAATACATCGGTCATGTGCTGAGATTGAATGAAGAAATACATCGGTCCTATGCTGAGATTGAATGAAGAAATACATCGGTCATGTGCTGAGATTGAATGAAGAAATACATCGGTCCTGTGCTGAGATTGAATGAAGAAATACATCGGTCCTATGCTGAGATTGAATGAAGAAATACATCGGTCCTATGCTGAGATTGAATGAAGAAATACATCGGTCATGTGCTGAGACTGAATGAAGAAATACATCGGTCCTGTGCTGAGATTGAATGAAGAAATACATCGGTCCTATGCTGAGATTGAATGAAGAAATACATGGGTCCTATGCTGGGATTGAATGAAGAAATACATCGGTCATGTGCTGAGATTGAATGAAGAAATACATCGGTCCTATGCTGAGATTGAATGAAGAAATACATCGGTCATGTGCTGAGATTGAATGAAGAAATACATCGGTCCTATGCTGAGATTGAATGAAGAAATACATCGGTCCTATGCTGAGATTGAATGAAGAAATACATCGGTCATGTGCTGAGATTGAATGAAGAAATACATCGGTCATGTGCTGAGATTGAATGAAGAAATACATCGGTCCTATGCTGAGATTGAATGAAGAAAGACTTTTCCAAGAGGCGTTCATGTGGAAACCATCTGGTAGATGAGAACACGGCAGACCAAGAGAATCGCCATGTAGAACAATCACTAGGGAAGACTTGAACATGGGGGTAAGAGAGAAGCAAGAACTACAAGAGCAAGCAGCAAATCGTGGAGAACTATAGCTTCCGTCCTACGTGCACCCTTCGGCGCAAGAGAAAATGAAATGAATGAACCGCATCCAGCACATTGTATTATGTTCAATGCTCGTCCGTGTGGAAGGTGGTGAAGAGATAAAATTAATGACCGGGAGACTGGTTGGTCTAGAGAAGCCCGCCTTGAGACAGTGAGGATGTGGGTTCAAATCCCGGCTGCATCGCCTGGGATTTTTGTTCATGATTTCCCTCTGCGGCAACGACCCCTGGTCTCAGCAGCGAGACCCGGTATGAAACGTCAATTACTTATGGACGGAAAAAAAAATGCGTACCTCGAAGAGGAAGTTATCTGCCTGTGCGGCGGAGGACCCTTGTGCACACGGCTGCCATGGAAAAACGGATTATCACGCAAACTTTAGTTCCTAGTCTCTAGGGACTTCGTCAGAGCTAGCAAATGCTAAACAAAACGAAAATAAAATTAGTGACCGAACCGATCTAACGGGCTATTGTATTTTTGCTCCACTACTGTGTGATGATCCACTTGAATGCAAAGTCAAGGTAAATAAAACATTTTACAAAGGAAAAGAACAAACAATCAGGATTTTAACATCAGATTTATTAGCCATCCACTCTTATCTGTGCACCAGAAAACAAATGCGTCAGGAATTTACTTTGTTCACCATGGAATGAGTTCATGACTAGCTCAGAAACAAGAAATGTTTTCTTTCATCCACCGATATTATATACACATCAAGAAAAGAAGGTGGGAATTTGACTGCCGCATTATGATAAGAAACAATAAGAAAATCTCACAGCAAATCCGCAAATGGAAAACAGGGGCAGAAGGACAATTTACCTCCCTAGAGGAGCTTAAAGAGAACACTGGCACGAGAAGCAACAACAGTAGGCATCGGCTCCCTTGCCAAGGTGGAGACACACACCCATGTAGCGAGATATAACGCGGGTCTTGTGACAAGTCGGAGTGCTACGGAGTTCGTGCAGGTAGGTCAGGGTTCTCCTCGGATTTTCTCGAAATTCTCGAAGGGGATGTCAAAGCACCTATGGGTGTGTCCTGTGTGCAGTGATGATGATGATGATGATAACAATAAACAACAGTTGTCCATTAGTTTAGACTTCTATACCGTTATTTTATCTGTTCAGTCTTCCCCTAATTGAAAATACTGGCTTCTATTGATTGTATACGGAGTTGAAGAAACGTGCCAGACGTCGTCTCACAAACATTCATGGGCTAGTCGCTTGAAGAATACACATTCTGTTAACAGTTTCATTAATAACCAATTTGTTTTGTATTTTCATAGAAGTAGCAAGTTAGAAAAGGAAGGTTTAACATAAGAGAGAGAATGTAAGATTTCGTTCTAAGTTTCCTTTGCTTCTTCTCATTCATTCATTTATTCATTCATTCATTGTTTATTCTGTGCACTTTAACTACAAGAGATCACACCATTTTTTCAAGTCGCTGAACACAGATTACGAACCACTGGTCTAGATAGACAACATGGTAAACGAAACCCCATATCATCCAACAATATTTCTGTCCACTCTCATGTAACAAAATCACACGCAAAAAGTATTAGCCATGAAGTTCCCAAACAAACAAGAAACGTGTTAAAGGGCCAGGCAAGAGAAAGCGCCTAGATCATGTATCTCCAGATACTGACCTGTCCCTGGAACTTTCTAAGGGCTGGACTCACCTCCACCCAGAACATGGTTTCCCCATTTCCTGGACTTAGTCAGCAGCGATCCTTCCAGAGTAGGACGCCCTGCAGCACTTTCTCCAATGTTTTCTGGCTTATCTGCCCACACAGCCTGTGATATCACAGTTGTTAAGTTACAAGGTAGAAATAAAGTGTTTAACATAAATAGAAATGTAGTGTTTTAACATTACAAGTAGAAATGTAGTGTTTTAACATTACAATTACAAATGTAGTGTTTTAACATTACAAGTACATATGTAGTGTTTTAACATTACAAGTACATATGTAGTGTTTTAACATTACAAGTACATATGAAGTGTTTTAACATCAGAGGTAGAAATGCAGTGTTTTAACATTACAAATACAAATGTAGTGCTCTACAAATCAGAAGCAGAAATGTAGTGTTTTAACATTACAAGTAGAAATGTAATAGTAGAACATTACAAGTAGAAATGTAGTGGTTGAACATTACAAGTAGAAATGTAGTGGTTGAACATTACAAGTAGAAATGTAGTGGTTGAACATTACAAGTAGAAATGTAGTGGTTGAACATTACAAGTAGAAATGTAGTGGTTGAACATTACAAGTAGAAATGTAATAGTAGAACATTACAAGTAGAAATGTAGTGGTTGAACATTACAAGTAGAAATGTAATAGTTGAACATTAGAAATTGAAATGTAATAGTTGAACATTAGAAGTTGAAATGTAATAATTGAACATTAGAAGTTGAAATGTTGTGTTTCAACTTCATTCTGGAGGTTAATGTTTATTTGTTATTTCTTACTATTGTTGTTTTTCACTTTTTTTTCTAGGTGTTGGTGTTTGTAAATGTTGCTGTTTTTAAATGTTTACTTTTTCTAAATTTTGCTGTTTCTAGATTTTGCTGTTTCTAAATTTTGCTGTTTCTAATTATTTTTGTTTATACATTTTCCATGTTTACCAATTTTGTTGCCGCTCACTTCTGCATGAACATTTCTTTTCTCTGAACGGCCTATTTCTCCTTTAATTCCTTCCAATTCTAGTGAATGTTACATTCTAATTGTTATTTTTTATTGATTGTTATATTCTAATTGTTATTTCATATTGATTGTTATATTCTAATTGTTATTTTCTATTGATTGTTATATTCTAAATGTTATTTTATATTGATTGTTATATTATAATTGTTATTTTCTATTGATTGTTATATTCTAATTGTTATTGTCTATTGATTGTTACATTCTAATTGTTATTTTCGCGCACTCAATGAACGTTTTCAAAAGAAATTCCTAATCAGATTGAAATGATAGCAAAAGCAAAATTAGTTGAAACATGCTTGATGCACAAACTTTCATTTTAATGAAATGAAAACAAACAAAAAGAAATGACGGGAAATATAAATGTCACAAATTAAGTCAGGCTACAGTAATAGCTCTCGTGTGAGCCAGACCTCGAGACTTTTAGGAGGCATAATTTTTGAGTGCACGAGAAGATGAGTCAAGATTGATGGCTCCGCCAGCTGGGGTATCAGATTGATTGCTCTAGCAGAGTAATGTCAGACAGTACATTGTAGGATTTAGGATACAAGTAAAAGATCGAGAGTGCACGTCGAGTTCTGAGAGTAATAAAAGTACCAATGTTTTTATACACATTTTTTAAAAGGACAGAATATAAAAGAAAGTGTCGATCCAGTCAGGTCAGCGCGTTCTCTGTCGCTCATCACTATCATGTGCCAAACACTGCGTATAGGACAGAAACTATTGCTCATAACTCTGGACATTTTACAGCTGGTTCTTTCAGATCTCTTTGTGTATGTTATGTGTGTTGTGTGCGCTGTATGTGTGTTGTGTGTATTGTATGTGTTGTGTGTGCTATGTGGGTTATGTGTGTTGTGCGCGTTGTGTGTGCATTGTGTGTATGTCTATATGTTTTTCTTTACTCTTGACTGAAGCCAACTATTTGCAGTTCTGCCTAGTTTCTTTTTCTGCTGGCTTTCATTTTTTTTGTTCATCTGGTTATTCTTACTGTTATCAAATGTGAATACCCACAGTTAAGATTGTCTTTAGTTCATTCTGTGTGTATGCCAGATTGTGAGTCTGCCTTCTTGTCCTATCATCATTGTTATTTGTTCATGTTTACACTCATGATTATATTTGCTTTGAGCGGCGCAAACTCCGACCAGCGCGAGTCACCGACTCATGAGTAGAGAGAGATACAAGAATAGGGTAGAGATCAAAGAAGAGGGTAGAGATTAAAGAATAGAGTATAGATCAAAGTAGCGAATAGAGGTCAAAGTAGCGGGAGAAATCAAAGTAGCGAGTAGAGATCAAAGTAGCGAGTAGAGATCAAAGAATAGTATTATTTCAGAAAGAATCATACAATAATTGTCATTTTCTAAAAATCACTTTCAGGAAGAATCATGAAATAATTGTCATTTTCCAAAAATCAATTTCATGAAGTTTGATGGACTAGTTATGTCATTTCCCATCCCTCAGTCTTAAGCTGCCATAGAAAACGTCTTTTGATGATCTGATCACCTCGGAGTAAATGATCAACCTTATACCATTGTTCATTATCGTCCCACTCCAGTCCCATTTCGTCCCACTTTTTTTTAGTTTTTGAAAATAAAGAGGGTCAGATCGACCTCATTTCAACTCGATGATTTTTTGACGTCACCATACGAGGTCCTTGTCCAGTCTCTTTAGCATCCTAATTGAGACTACACCGAGGGAATCACTCAGGGTTTGCGCGCGTGACAGTAAAGTGTTTTGGGATTATTGATCTTGAAATCCCTGAGCAATTAGCAAGAAAGTAGTGCATTGTCGCTCACATGTGAGGGCTCTCACTTTGTCAACAACCTTGTCTATTGTTCGTGATTAAAGTTCCTCCTCTAGTTGGTAAAGATAACGATGATGATTATAGTAATACAAACTCTAAGATTGATCAATATAACAAAGACAAATCATTATTTTCATGAAGTAGAATGACCGTTGTCAATAAGACAAAATCTGTGATTTTAATAACAATAATAACCTTTATCAATAAAATCAAAATCCCATATTTTATAACGAGATGATTAATGAACAAATACATTATTTCATGCTGATATTTAGAATTATCGCAGTAACCTAAGATAAGCTGATAATACTGCAAGTAAAAGTAAAGTACCCCCGTCACGCCAAGTGGCGTATAGGGAAATATGGTGTTAGTGACCCTATATTTTACAGACCGTCAGCACATGATTTTTTGGGGTAATGTGGTCGGTATTACGCCCGTGCTGCTTTACTTTCCCAGAAAAAAATCCGGTACCCATTTAAGGCTGGGTGAACCCGGAAGCCGTCGGTTGGGATCGAATCCTACCCCTTGTCCTTTGTAGTCCAGTTCACTAACCACTGAGCTATCGCGGCTCCCTGATGATACTGTATCACGAGCTGAAAATCCTAAAGATCTACAACAATTACTTAATGAAATAAACATGACAAGAAAAAAATATGGATTAGATATGGATATCAAAAAGACTAAAACTATGATCATAAGGAAAGAAAATTCTCAAGACCCCTACAATTAAATATCACAGTTGAGGGAACACATGTGGAGACAGGCCAGAGCTACAAATACCTGGGACATACTATAACCAATGAAGGAAAATGCAAAACTGAAATAAACAAAAGAATAGATAAGGCAAAAAGTAATTTTAATGCCATGAAAAATATACTAACAACAAAAATATCAGCAGGGCTGAAACTAAAAATGGCAAAATGTTACATCTTCTCAATATTCCTGTATGGTGCAGAAACATGGACATTAGACAAGAAAACAGAACAGAAAATTGAAGCCTTTGAAATGTGGATTTATAGAAGGATAGGTAGAATTGGATGGAAACAAAAGATAACAGAAGATGAAGTTTTAAAACAACTGAAAATAAAAAGAGAACTACTAAATACAATTAGAACAAAACGAGTGAAATTTGTGGGCCATGTTAAAAGACACAACAGCCTACTAAAAGTAATCTTGGAAGGGAAAATACAAGGTAAAAGAGGCAGAGGCAGACTAAGACTAACATGGACGAGTCACATCAAAAGATGGACAAGTCAACCTATGACAACCTGCACAATCAAAACAAGAGACATCAGGATGGCGCTCCATGGTTGCCAACCTTCGTTGTGGAGACGGCAATCAATGAATGGAAGAATCGCAATAAATAAGACAAGATCTTCCACGTGAGTATAAAGGTCTTATAAAACCAAGTCACAATCTGTCAGTTGCATCACTAGAATCATTATCACCTTTAGTTTAGCCATAATCTTTCTCTCTCTCTCTCTCTCTCTCTCTCTCTCTCTCTCTCTCTCTCTACGATCAAGACTCAATCAAAGTAGGATTCCAGACTTCTCATGAAGTCAGCTGTCTGTTTAAGCGAATCGATTGCCCCATATAGTATCTCTTCCAGGGAGGTGGGCGTGGACCACATTGCTCTTCTCAGGTCTGTGTACTGGGGGCAATCCTGTAGAACATGTTTTGTAGTCATATTGTCCAGTGTACAGTGACATAGGCTGGTTGTACCTATTTTGAATTTGGTGAACATGTGATTTCTCATTCTATTGTAGCCAGTGCGTAGGCGAAGTATGATGACTTGATCCCTCCTTGATAGTTGGTGGTATCCGTCGTTCTCGTTATGCTTTGGGTGGTTCTCGTTTCCATTTTTCATGGAACTCACCCTTGAGGCTGGATTTGGCTTCATCATAACTGAGTGGATGGTTCTCTTGTGGTTGGAACTGACCCTTGAGGCTGGATTTGGCTTCATCATAACTGAGAGGATGGTTCTCTTGTGGTAATCTCCCTCCCTCTTTAGTTAATTTGTCTGCGCGTTCGTTCCCGTGTATATTATAGTGTGATGGTATCCACTGAATGACTATTCTCTGGAAGTTATTGCATAGTTGGTCCAGGGTTGTTCTCAAATCATCTAGTTCATTGTTCTTGGGGATTTTTAGAGCTGATAGTACTGACAGTGCATCAGTCAGAATCACCAATTTATTGTGCATGTTATTTTTGTGTTGAGTAGCCAGTGTTGCAGCATCTCTGATGGCCTCAGTTTCTGCTTTAAAGTTGTTTGAGAATTTTCCAGTAGCTATTGACTTGAATAATCTTTATAAAGGGCATTTTGAAATGGAATATGCCATAGAAATTGCTGATTAATGTTGTTTACTGATTTATAAACTCAGTAATATCGCATAAATTCTGTTTATTACTTTATAGAGTTACTAATATCACATAGAATTTGTTTACTATATTATAGAGATGCTAATATCACATAAAATCTGTTTTACTACTTTATAGACCGCTCATTTCGCATTGAAGCTTTATCTTTTTCATTTAAGAAAATCATGATTGCGTTGCATTGTGTTTTTCACCACGAGATTCAGAGTATCTGTTGATATGATTCATCCATGATTTGATTCTCGTCGAGTTTTGCTGAAACGTTCCTTAATGCAGCAGTTTAGAATGTAGCCTCCCAGTGAGAGTTCAGTTGGACCAAACTAAAGTTTCCTAACAAAGATTATATCTACTTGTCTTCTCTCTGGTACATTACCCTCAGGGGACATGTGTGGTCTAGAGGTAAGACCTTGGCCACTAGAGAAGAATGCCCCGATTTCGATTCCCACTACAGGCGGTGGATAATAAAAATGAATCCGTGGCGTTACCATTCTCTGATCCCTGGGTAGATGAGATCTGATGTCTGGCCCTCTCTGGGTAGATGAGATCTGATGTCTGGCCCTCTCTGGGTAGATGAGATCTGATGTCTGGCCCTCTCTGGGTAGTGAGATCTGATGTCTGGCCCTCACTGGGTAGTGAGATCTGATGTCTGGCCCTCTTTGGGTAGAGAGATCTGATGTCTGGCCCTCTTTGGGTAGTGAGATCTGATGCCTGGCCCTCTCTGGGTAGATGAGATCTGATGTCTGGCCCTCACTGGGTAGTGAGATCTGATGTCTGGCCCTCACTTGCGTAGTGAGATCTGATGTCTGGCCCTCTTTGGGTAGTGAGATCTGATGTCTGGCCCTCACTGGGTAGATGAGATCTGATGATTGACCCACACTGGGTAGATGAGATCTGACGTCTCGCCCTCTTTGGTTAGTGAGATCTCATGTCTGGCCCTCACTGGGTAGTGAGATCTGATGTCTGGCACTCTCCACTGGTAGTGAGATCTGATGTCTGACCTTCACTGGTTAGATGAGATCTGATGTCTGGCCCCATTTTGGTAGGGAGATCTCATGTCTGGCCCTCACTGGGTTGAGATCTGATGTCTGGCACTCTCCACTGGTAGTGAGATCTGATGTCTGGCCCTTACTGGGTAGTGAGATCTGATGTCTACCACTTTCCACTGGGTAGTCAGATCTGATGGCTGGCCCTTTCTGGGTAGTGAGATCTGATGTCTGGCCCACACTGGGTAGTGAGATCTGATGTCTGGCCCTCACTGGTTAGTGAGATCTGATGCCTGGCCATCTTTGGGTAGTGAGATCTGATGTCTGGCCCTCTTTGGGTAGTGAGATCTGATGTCTGGCCCTCACTGGTTTAGTGAGATCTGATGTCTATCACTCTCAACTGGCAGTGAGATCTGATGTCTGGCCCTCACTGGGTAGATAAGATCTGATGTCTGGCTCTCTCTGGGTAGTGATATCTGATGTCTGGCTCTCTCTGGGTAGTGAGATCTGATGTCTGGCCCTCACTGCGTAGTGAGATCTGATGTCTGGCCCTCTTTGGGTAGTGAGATCTGATGTCTGGCCCTCTCTGGGTAGATGAGATCTGATGACTGGCCTTCACTGGGTAGATGAGATCTGATGTCTGGCCCTCTTTGGGTAGTGAGATCTCATGTCTGGCCCTCACTGGGTAGTGAGATCTGATGTCTGGCACTCTCCACTGGTAGAGAGACCTGATGTCTGACCCTAACTGGGTAGATGAGATCTGATGTCTGGCCCTCTTTTGGTAGTGAGATCTCATGTCTGGCCCTCACTGGGTAGTGAGATCTGATGTCTGGCACTCTCCACTGGTAGTGAGATCTGATGTCTGGCCCTCTTTGGGTAGTGAGATCTGATGTCTGGCCCTCTCTGGGTAGATGAGATCTGATGACTGGCCCTCACTGGGTAGATGAGATCTGATGTCTGGCCCTCTTTGGGTAGTGAGATCTCATGTCTGGCCCTCACTGGGTAGTGAGATCTGATGTCTGGCACTCTCCACTGGTAGAGAGACCTGATGTCTGACCCTAACTGGGTAGATGAGATCTGACGTCTCGCCCTCTTTGGTTAGTGAGATCTCATGTCTGGCCCTCACTGGGTAGTGAGATCTGATGTCTGGCACTCTCCACTGGTAGTGAGATCTGATGTCTGACCTTCACTGGTTAGATGAGATCTGATGTCTGGCCCCATTTTGGTAGGGAGATCTCATGTCTGGCCCTCACTGGGTAGTGAGATCTGATGTCTGGCACTCTCCACTGGTAGTGAGATCTGATGTCTGGCCCTTACTGGGTAGTGAGATCTGATGTCTACCACTTTCCACTGGGTAGTCAGATCTGATGGCTGGCCCTTTCTGGGTAGTGAGATCTGATGTCTGGCCCACACTGGGTAGTGAGATCTGATGTCTGGCCCTCACTGGTTAGTGAGATCTGATGCCTGGCCATCTTTGGGTAGTGAGATCTGATGTCTGGCCCTCTTTGGGTAGTGAGATCTGATGTCTGGCCCTCACTGGTTTAGTGAGATCTGATGTCTATCACTCTCAACTGGCAGTGAGATCTGATGTCTGGCCCTCACTGGGTAGATAAGATCTGATGTCTGGCTCTCTCTGGGTAGTGATATCTGATGTCTGGCTCTCTCTGGGTAGTGAGATCTGATGTCTGGCCCTCACTGCGTAGTGAGATCTGATGTCTGGCCCTCTTTGGGTAGTGAGATCTGATGTCTGGCCCTCTCTGGGTAGATGAGATCTGATGACTGGCCTTCACTGGGTAGATGAGATCTGATGTCTGGCCCTCTTTGGGTAGTGAGATCTCATGTCTGGCCCTCACTGGGTAGTGAGATCTGATGTCTGGCACTCTCCACTGGTAGAGAGACCTGATGTCTGACCCTAACTGGGTAGATGAGATCTGATGTCTGGCCCTCTTTTGGTAGTGAGATCTCATGTCTGGCCCTCACTGGGTAGTGAGATCTGATGTCTGGCACTCTCCACTGGTAGTGAGATCTGATGTCTGGCCCTCTTTGGGTAGTGAGATCTGATGTCTGGCCCTCTCTGGGTAGATGAGATCTGATGACTGGCCCTCACTGGGTAGATGAGATCTGATGTCTGGCCCTCTTTGGGTAGTGAGATCTCATGTCTGGCCCTCACTGGGTAGTGAGATCTGATGTCTGGCACTCTCCACTGGTAGAGAGACCTGATGTCTGACCCTAACTGGGTAGATGAGATCTGATGTCTGGCCCTCTTTTGGTAGTGAGATCACATGTCTGGCCCTCACTGGGTAGTGAGATCTGATGTCTGGCACTCTCCACTGGTAGTGAGATCTGATGTCTGGCCCTTACTGGGTAGTGAGATCTGATGTCTACCACTTTCCACTGGGTAGTCAGATCTGATGGCTGGCCCTTTCTGGGTAGTGAGATCTGATGTCTGGCCCACACTGGGTAGTGAGATCTGATGTCTGGCCCTCACTGGTTAGTGAGATCTGATTCCTGGCCATCTTTGGGTAGTGAGATCTGATGTCTGGCCCTCTTTGGGTAGTGAGATCTGATGTCTGGCCTTCACTGGTTTAGTGAGATCTGATGTCTATCACTCTCCACTGGCAGTGAGATCTGATGTCTGGCCCTCTCTGGGTAGAGAAGATCTGATGTCTGGCTCTCTCTGGGTAGTGAGATCTGATGTCTGGCCCTCTCTGGATAGCGAGATCTGATGTCTGGCCCTCTCTGGGTAGATATAATCTGATGTCTGGCCCTCACTGGATAGTGAGATCTGATGTCTACCACTCTTCACTGGGTAGTGAGATCTGATGCCTGGCCCTTTCTGGGTAGATAAGATCTTATGTCTGGCTCTCTCTGGGTAGTGAGATCTGATATCCAGTCCTCTCTGGGTAGATGAGATCTGATGTCTGGCCTTCTCTGGGTAGTGAGATCTGATATCTAGTCCTCTCTAGGTAGTGAGAGCTGATGTCTGGCCCTCTCTGGGTAGATGAGATCTGATGTCCGGCCCTCTCTGGGTAGTGAGATCTGATATCTAGCCCTCTCTAGGTAGTGAGATCGATGTCCGGTCCTCTCTGGGTAGATGAGATCTGATGTCTGGCCCTCTCTGGGTAGATGAGATCTGATGTCTGGCTCTCTCTGGGTAGGTGAAATCTGATGTCTGGCCCTCTCTGGGTATTGAAATCTGATATCTAGCCCTCTCTAGGTAGTGAGATCCGATGTCTGGCCATCACTAGGTAGTGAGATCCGATGTCTAGCCCTCTCTAGGTAGTGAGATCCGATGTCTGGCCATCACTAGGTAGTGAGATCCGATGTCTAGCCCTCTCTAGGTAGTGAGATCCGATGTCTAGCCCTCACTACTTAGTGAGATCCGATGTCTGGCCCTCACTAGGTAGTTATAATCCTTATTACTCATGATGTAGCCCTTGGTGCTGTCACCTTCCTCGGTTTATTCATGTCTTTGTTATTCCGTGTGGACTGATGTGCTGTGCTTTATATTTCCCTGTCTAGCTAATGCCCACCTTTTTTCATCCGAATCGCAGCTTCGTCATTCATACCCTCGATCAACATTTTTTCCTTTAATCTCCATTTCCCCCACACAGTTGCTTAGTTTTCCCCTTACTTTCTCTCTCATTACATCTGACACCCAGTCCCTTGCAGATCGGAGCCTCAGCCTAGGTTTCCAGCTAAGTGTCTGTACATGTAATTTAATGTGTACATGTAATTTAATTCATATTTTTAATTAATGATTTTCCTGTAACATATTACTTTGTTTACTCATTTCATTTCACTATTTGTTCTAGTTCCATTAGTGCTAGTTACTATAGAACATATAATCTAGTTATTCCTCCCTTCATTGTCCGCTTCTATGTTTGTGTTTTCTGAAGAAGGCCACATATACCCCGAAACGTCAGTATTTTGTTATGTCCTCTTTTGTTAAGCTGTCACCATACCTTGTAGGAGTCTACGTTACAGCCCACTACTCGCTCCTGCAACCAGCTCTACCACAGCACTGCAGTTATTTGCCTGTACCCTACTTATGATATGCCATTATGGTGTATATATATTAGCTCAACATATCATTTACATATATCAGGAAATAAAGACAAAAAGGAAGACCAAAATATTCTTGTAGAAGACATACGGAAGAAAAGGAGAAGATGACGCGGAAGACAGAATGATCTTAAAAGAATGGCAAAAGAAACAGAACAGACTGGAAAGTGTTTGTTGAAGACCTATGCTAAACAGGGAGTTCTATAAGGAAAAAAAGAGAAGAAAGACATCAGGAAGTAATAAAGGGATATTTCAAATTTATATTGAATCATTCATGCTTGATGGATGTCAATTATGGACAGTTAGTGAGAGAATAAATAAATAACGTTTATTGTTATAAAATGTTTTTCTGTGGATAAATGTTAAGAATCTCGTGGAAACAAATAACATAGTAAATTGTGAGTTTATGGGAAAAGTTAAAACCAGAAATAGCTTATCAAAGATATTAGGGACAAGGTGTTTTAAATTTAACAATCTGTATTTATAGATGATCCTATGTCGATAGAGCTGAAAAGATTAGAAATGGATTGGCAGAAGGTCAACAACAGAAATGATAAATAACTGTCGAGATCGAAAGTTGTGGAGAGACATGATCACCTACGTCAGCAGGTATGGTACTCGATGATGATGATGATGTCGATAGAAGCAGTTCTGGGAGATTGTGGCAAAGAAAAGAACAGACAAGCGATAGTGGGCAGAGTTTGAAGAAAAAGATCAGGCATGGAACAAGACAAGTTGCATTTACCGTTTGTATGGAGCTATGGAAATACGAGATGGCCAACGCCTGTCACATGATAATAGTGACAGCACACATATATAGGTTATTGCGTGATACAGATTTGACATACGCTGATTAAGCAGATTTATCACACAGGAAATGGCCAATTATTGCGTGGATAAGCGTGAGAAGTGGTAGTCATGGTTACCGTGAGATGCGAGAAGGATTAACCTTGAGAGGTATTGGCCAGTGAGAATCAGGCTTGAAAGAGCAGGATAGACTGCAATTACAGAGCAACGACAAATTTGATCCTAACAGTCAGGAATAAACGGTAGATAAAGATTGCAGCTCAGTGGCGAGTAACTCTGAAACATTAAACAGCTATTTCAATAGATTGCTACGAGCATTATCAACTCTTTTGTGTATTGTTCATTTCTTGATAGTTTGAAATTCTATTTTAGAATGAAAAGTAATGGCAAAGAACAAAGATGCAGCGGACACATTAGCAATTATTCCTATTCTTTTTATTTTTATTTTTCGCACTTCAGCGTTGAGGATGCTGTATAATTTGTGCTGTTTTGCTCTTTTGTTGATCTCTGCCTTTTGTTTCCTAGTGTTTCTAATTTTCAAATAATCCATTTTTTTCCCGGTCGGCCCTTGGGTCTGGTGTTCGTTGAATGCTCGTTGTGTTTAAGTTAAACTTTTTGTCTAATCACGCGGCCAAGCTATTTTATCTATTTTTTTTTTCTTTATTATTCCTAACCGGTTTTCTAGTTCTTTGTTTCTGTTCTAATCTGTCAGGCATGTTCTTGCAATGAGCTAAAACATTTTCTTTCCGTGCTGGCTATTTGTGTTATTATTGTTGAATCCGGTGCCCACTTCTGGCCCCGGTTCAATGACGTCAGTGTGAACATTGTGTAGACTATCGTTGAAATGCAGAAATTGAAGACAAATATGGCGACATACTATTACAATGATATGCTGTATATTACCGAGCAGCACCTGTGAGAGTGCCAAGTATGTCAATGACATGCTGCCAGTGGCCTTCTATACAGAGACATCACCATGTAGTTATTGATTGTAGTTCGTTACCTACCCCCTCTCGCGCCTCCTTCCTGTGTGACCCCCCACGGTGAGGGAAGAAAATAATATGGCCACTCATACTTGCCACGCATGTCGTAACAAGCAACTAGGGAGGTTTGGAATCGTTGACTATGCTGTCGAGTAGGACGCGCACGTAATGATTGTTTTTTTATGTAAGTACCACATGAAGATTACAACTGGCAAAATGAAAGGAAAGAGAGATCGCGGACGACAAAGAGAGAAAATACTGGATAGCTTGGTGTCATGGCATGGAAAACAGTCAACAACAGAACTGATACGATGCACTTTAGATAGGAGATTGTGGAAGGACATGATCGCCTACGCTATCCGGTATTGCACATGATGATGATAATGATCACATGAAGACCATACTAACAAAGCACATCATTAAAAACCTGCGGTCAGTAGGGAAAAAAAAAACTAATAAAATTCCATTAAGGGGAAGCATACAAAGCGCAGTGGATATGGTTTATTGGATGTCTGCGTTCGGCAGGTTTATATCATAAGTCCTGAGGGACTGAATTTTGCGTGAATATCATTTAAAAAATAAAAATTCCACACTGGCAGACGTGTTCTTAGATGTCCCTTGCCATACAGGCAGAGATATTTAGGTGTCCCTCGCCATACAGGCAGAGATATTTAGGTGTCCCTCGCCATAGAAGCAGAGATATTTTCCGACCCCGACGAAGGTAATCTCATATTTTCAACGTCGAGTGTTGTTCCTTTTTGAGTAGCGTTCATTTTGACATACTCTTTTCGATTTCCAATTGCCCAGGGCTCTTTAACGTGCGCAGAATACACTCGAGCCATCTTGTTCTTCGTCGTTTCCAAGAGGGTCAGACATTGGATCTCACTGACTAGAGAGAGCTAGATATTGGATCTCACTACCTAGAGAGGGCTAGACATTGGATTTCACTACCTAGAGAGGACTAGACATTGGATCTCACTACCTAGAGAGGACTAGACATTGGATCTCACTACCTAGAGAGGGCTAGACATTGGATCTCACTACCTAGAGAGGACTAGACATTGGATCTCACTACCTAGAGAGGACTAGACATTGGATCTCACTACCTAGAGAGGACTAGACATTGGATCTCACTACCTAGAGAGGGCTAGACGTTGGATCTCAATACCTAGATGGGCTAGACATAAGATCTCACAACCTAGAGAGGGCCAGATATCAGATCTCACTACCTAGAAAGGGCTAGACATAAGATCTCACAACCTAGAAAGGGCCATATATCAGATCTCACTACCTAGAGAGGGCCAGCTATCAGATCTCAATACCTAAAGAGGTCCAGA